>SJYX01023700.1:453398-533673 GCA_006410675.1 Oreotragus oreotragus
TTTTTTTTTTAATTACAGGAAGTATATATTTCAAAAAGATGTCATTTTGTTTCAAGTTAGCAAAATACTATAACTGAATGTAAAAATGTATCCTGATACCTTTGGCAGTGGACCAATTTAGCCAGAACCAATAAAATCTTAAGATCATCGTGGAAGATAAAGACATAAACCACATATTTGAGTTGAACAGACTTTTAATCACTTAACAAATATGCATTTGGTACATACCATGTGTCAGGCACCATGCAGGATTGCTGGGAAAGACAGTACACAGTAATAGACTCAATATTTGCCCTCTTATGAAACCTAGTGTTTAGCTGGGAAAACAGATATAAACAACATATATGCATATACAGATATATAATTGCAACTGTGCTTGCTGTCTTTTCAGTCATCTATCACTAAGATAAGTCTGCCTGACAAACTACCCCAAAACACATCTCCTCTCAACTATCTGCAAATCTAGCGTAAGTTAGCTAGGCTAGGCTGGACTCCAGGTTGCAAACTACAGAACAGGTTCAGGTCCACTCCACGTTGTAAAGCTCAGTCTCAGGATGGGCAATGGTGAAAGCTCAAGAGATGCAGACAGAATGTGCAATGCCTTCTAAGGCACACTCTCACTCCACCTATTTTACACATGGCCCTGTCTCTTATACACATCTAGATGTGTATAAGAGACAGGGCCACAGGACTGGAAAAGGTCAGTTTTCATTCTAATCCCTAAGAAAGGCAATGCCAAAGAATGCTCAAACTACCACACAATTGTACTCATCTCACATGCTAGTAAAGTAATGCTCAAATTTCTCCAAGCCAGGCTTTGGCAATATGTGAACCATGAAGTTCCAGATGTTCAAGCTGGTTTTAGAAAAGGAATAGGAACCAAAGATCAAATTGCCAACATCCTCTGGATCATGGGAAAAGCAAGAGAATTCCAGAAAAAACATCTAATTCTGCTTTATTGACTATGCCAAAGCCTTTGACTCTGTGGATCACAACAAACTGTGGAAAATTCTGAAGGAGGTGGGAATACCAGATCACCTGACCTGCCTCTTGAGAAACCTGTATGCAGGTCAGGAAACAACAGTTAGAACTGGACATGGACCAACAGACTGGTTCCAAATAGGAAAAGGAGTATGTCTAGGCTGTATATTGTCACCCTGCTTATTTAACTTATATGCAGAGTACATCATGAGAAACACTGGGCTGGAAGAAACACAAGCTGGAATCAAGATTGCCGGGAGAAATATCAATAACCTCAGATATGCAGATGACACCACCCTTATGGCAGAAAGTGAGGAGGGATTAAAGAGCCTCTTGATGAAAGTGAATGAGGAGAGTGAAAAAGCTGGGTTAAAACTCAGCACTCAAAAAACAAAGATAGCGGCATCTGGTCCTATCACTTCATGGCAGATAGATGGGCAAACAGTGGAAACAGTGCCATATTTTATTTTCTTGAGCTTCAAAATCACTGTGGATGGTGACTGCAGCCATGAAAATCAAGACACTTGCCCCTTGGATTAAAAGCTATGACCAACCTAGACAGCATATTAAAAAGCAAAGAAATTACTTTGGCAACAAAGGTCTGTCTCATCAAGGCAATGGTTTTTCCAGTAGTCATGTATGGTTTTGGACTTGGACTATAAAGAAAGCTGAACACAGAAGAATTTATGCTTTTGAACTGTAATGCTGGAGAAGACTCTTGAGAGTCCCTTGGACTGCAAGGAGATCCAAGTAGTCCATCCTAAAGGAAATCAGTCTTTAATATTCACTGGAAGGACTGATGCTGAAGCTGAAATTCCCAATATTTTGGTCACCTGATGTGAAGAATTAACTCACTGGAAAAGACCCTGATGGTGGGAAAGATTGAAAGAGGGAGGAGAAGGGGACAACAGAGGATGAGACGGTTGTATGGCATCAGTGATTCAATGGACATGATTTTGAGTAAACTCCAGGAGTTGGTGATGGACAGGGAGGCCTAGCATGCTGCAGTCGATGGGGTTGCAAAGAGTCGGACACAAGTGAGCCCCTGAACTGAATTAAACTGAGACTTTTGGGATGATGACATTGATGAATTTGTGTTAGGGGGACAACATGGGGACAGAGATTTCATAAAAGCATGTGGAGTTCTGGCTTTGTATCAACAGGAATAAGTACAAGAAAAGGGAATACAGAGCACTAGATAGTAAAAATCTCATAAAATTAAAGAAAAGCTATTAAGAAAAAATCCAAAAAACTTTAGAGAAAAAGAATGCCTTCAGGAGACTTGAAATTCCTAAAAGCTAGAAAATAGGGCAGCTGTGAGTACCAGATGTATACACATTCTCTGATACTCCTTCCTTCAGGGTGGAATTAATTCCCCTCCCCTGAGTGGTGGCCCAAATTTAGCGACTTTCTTCCAACAGAATAGAATGTATAGAAGTGATGGCATGTGACTGCTGAGATTTGTTCGTAAAAGACCTTTTGGACTTCTCCTTGTTCTTCTTGGAACTAGCTCTGGAGGTGTGCAACTACCATATCCTGAGGATCCTAAGCAGCCCTATGTAGAAGCACACCTGGGAGGAACTGAGGCCTTCTCTAACCACCAGCTCTGACTCAGCAGTCATGCGAGCCAGCCAACACAGAGTGGATAAGGTGGGCCCAGGCCAACACCTTGACCTCCTGAGAGTATCTGAGCCAGAACCACGGAGCAAAGCCAGTCCCAGAGCCCTGACTCTGAAACTGTGTGTGGCTGTGCAGTCACTCAGTTGTGCCCGACTCTTCATGACCCCATGGACTGCAGCACACCAGGCTTCCCTGTCCTTCACTATCTCTCAGAGTTCAGTTAAACGCACGTCCATTGAATCAATGATGCCATCCAACCATCTCATCCTCTGTTGCCTTCTTCTCCTCTTGGCCTCAACCTTTCCCAGCATCAGGGTCTTTTACAGTGAGTCGGCTCTTTCCATCAGGTGGCCAAAGTATTGGAGCTTCAGCTTCAGCATTAGTCCTTCCGATGAATTTCCTTTAGGATTGACTGGTTTGATCTCCTTGCTATCCAAGCAAACTGTGTGAGATAATGTTTATTGTTTTAAGCTGATAACTTTTAGGGTAATTTGTTATGCATTATTTGATGGCTGATATTTTATGCTTGAGCTGGAAATTAGAGAGGATTTACATATTTTTAAATCAAAAACAGTGTTTATTCCTTTACTCCTTTTTGAGGGACATGACGCAGTTTCCCCTATATCCTTAGGCTGGATGTGTATTAATTTAGGAACAGGATGGAGAGGTGGTGGAGGGAAAGATTTTTCTCTTCAGACACTTACTGAGTTTTAACTAAGAGACATCTCATCCTGAAGGAAACTGTGCACCATGTTCAGAGAGCATAAGGTTTAATTTCTTTTTTGTTTCATCCCTCAAAACACAGAAAAGAAATGAATTTCGTAGTCTAGGAATGCTCAGGAGTTAAACTAAGAGGCAATCACTCTTGGAAGTATAAAAGATCTGACTGTCCATAGATGTTTGACCCTGAGGCCCTGTCATCCAGGGCTCCTTTTAAGCTACAAAAGTAGTACTACATACTTGTTGCAACAAAACAACTGCTATTGTATAAAGAAAACCGCAAACAGTCTTCTCCTTTTTTCCCCATCCCCAAGGCAATAAATGTTAATGGTTTGTTCTGCATTCTTTTACCCTCTTTTGCTATACACATGGCCAAAAATATATTCTTTCCTTTGCTTTATTTTCATCTGTCCTATACCACATGTGCTACTCATCAATATGCATTTTCCCTTAAAATATTTTATATATGTCACCTCACATTAATAAAAATAAATTTAATTCATTCTTTTGTATAGCTGCATAATATTCCATAATATAGATGGACTCTAATTTATTCAACCATTCTACTGATGATTAAAAATATTTATGATTAAGAATATAACATAATCATCTTTTTAGATATAGTTTTACCTATGGAGAAGGAAATGGCAACCCACTCCAGTACTCTTGTCTGGAAAATTCCATAGACTGAGGAGCCTGGTAGACTACAGTCCATGGGGTTGTAAAGAGTTGGACACAACTGAGCAACTTCACTTTCACTTTACCTATGGGTACCTATAGCACTTTATAGACCTTATTCTTCAGTGATTCCTGAGTCAGTGGTAAATTTTAAGTTTTATGATAATGTTCTAGATAATTGTTAAAGACACTGTAGCCTTTCACAGCTGTACCACCAATGTGAAGGAGTTCCTGTTTCTCCATATTCTTGATAGGGCTAAAGAGTTAGAATGTTCTGCAATTTGGAATAAAAATGGTATCCCAATCTTCTCTTGTCTTGCATTTCCCTATCAGTCATCCTGAATATCTTTTCATGTGTTCTGGGACACTGACCATTCTTTTCGTCTTCTGAGAGCAGTAAAGAGAAGGTAGTTACCTATTTTGCGTTTTGCTTTTTAAAGTAATAGGCTTGCTTTTAGAGCAGTTTAAAGTGCATAGCAAAGTTAGACAGATAGTACAGGAAGTTCCCACATCCCCTCCCCTCCTCAACACACATACACACACACATTCAGCCTACCCCACAACCAACATTTGTTACACCCATGAACCAATACTGAGACATCATTGTTAACCAGTCTACAGTTTACATTAGGGTTCTCTCCTCGAGTTGTACAAAAAATTTTGAACAATTTATAACATATATCCGCCACAGTAGAATGACATGAAAGTTTCATTTCCTAAATAAAATCTGTGTTCCACCTATTGCTCCTTCTTTCATAACCTCTGGGTTTATATGTATGTGTGGTTTATACACACAGTCTTCCAACATGCTTTTCAGAGAACAGTTCTGAAATAGATGCAGTAGAAGTGGTTCTCAGGCCCTCAGATTGTGCTCTCCAATCAGGTGGTGCCACTGGTTGAACTCCACACACTGGAGGGACTGACTGCAGGCAGGGCTTCAGGGTCAGACAGCCTCAGGCTGAGCTGTGCAATCAGCCAGGGCCCCAAAGACAGGTAGAGCCTCAGTCTGGGCTTTGCAATCAGGTAGGCCACTGGCAAGGTTCCACTGTTGAGCAAAGTCTCTGGCTAGGCTTTCTGGTTGGACAGGACATCCAGTTGTATCCTGCAATTGGGGGGGGGAGGGGGGCGGCTGGAGACTCTTCATGGTTGGCCGGTCACTTTCTGGGCTACCTGGTTGGGTGGAGCCACAGATTATACTCCATGATTGGGTGGATTCACCAGCTGGGTTCCCTGTCTTGATGAGGCCACAAGCTGTGTACAGCAATCATATAGGGCCAGAGCTGGGCTCAGCCTGCCCAGGGTCACTGTTCCCATTTCCTAGTAGAGTGAAATCAGAAGCTATGCTGAACAGGGGAGAAGGGCTGCTGGCTTGACTCTTGGCAGTAAGATGGGCTCCAGGGCTGCCTAGGTTCTCTGGTCAAGCCCTCTGTCCTGACAGAACTAGAGGCCATGCTCAATAGTTGGAATGGGCTGTAAATTTGTTTTCCTGCCTGGGTACAGCACGGAAAAGACTTCACTGCCAATAGAGGCCATTGGCTAGGTTTTACAGAGGGCAGGTAGCGCCACATGGGCACTGATGCAAACAGGAATGTGACCCACCAAGACTGACTGCACCTTTTCTCCATCCCCAGGGATCCCCAGTGATCAAGCCCCACAGATTCCCACAGTGATTCCCCATGATGCAAGATCCAAGTGAGCCTCCCAGGAAGTGCATCCAAAGCTGAGGGGAGCAAGATGTCTATCTTTTCCCACTGGGGAAACTGTAGTTCCTGGGAAGCCGTCCCTTGGTGTGGTTCTATGCCAGTACAGGGAGCAGCCGTGCCCTTGAAGTGAAACCCCTATTCTTCCCCTTCCATTGCAGTCCTTCTCCATCTCTGTGGTCCAGAAAGTCACTTCAGCCTCACTCCCAGGCTCTAGAATTTTTACAGTGGTATCTTGTCTATGGATAGTTTCTAGGTGGTCTTCTCGTGAGGGGGACTAAAGTTGGAAATGACCTTCATTGCCATCTCAGTGTCACATCCAGGGGCTCCCAGATAACACCCAAAGGGGAAATAGTAGGTAAATGGCCCCCTTCCAGGTCCAGAGCCAAGACTGTTTGCGTATCACTTGATGCATAGGTGGTCATGACTCCTCCGAGGTCCCCCTGCAGATGGTGCTCATGACAGAACCAGAGCCATGGGCTGCAGCTCCATCTTCAGGTGGGCAGAGCTGTTTCCAAGTCTGCATTTGGGACCATGGTCAGAGAATCAACCACCTCAGTAAGACAGCCTCAGTCTTGGACTGCACTAGGGTTTCAGAATCTCCTAACTGGATCCCCAAGCTCCCACAAAGACACTTTTGTCTGAGGATGGATGCCAAACTATAGTTGCTGAATGGGAGATATAAATGAAGGGTGTCCATCTTGCTGACATCACCCTCCCCAACTTATTTTATGAGAGAATGACCTTAAACTAGAAACTGGCAATGAAAACAGTAATATTCAAAACTGCTAATACATCAAAATCATTTTGGATATATTCCAGGAATACAAAATTGGGTTGACACTTTAATAATCAATTCATTTCACCACAATTACAGAAATAAAAACTGTGTCATCATCTCAATGCATGTAGAAAAAGCCATTTATGAAATTCAGCATCATGTCATGATGAAACTCTTAGCAAACTAATTCCAGATGAAAATAATGAAAATACATTGTAAAGCACAGATTTATTTTGTGACATCATTCTGGATGTTCAAAATGTGTTTTGGTTTACTCCTTAATGTTCCTTTGCTCAGGGTGATAAAGAGCTGATTCATGAAGAGCTTAATAATTATACGTGAAAGACTTCTGTTTAGGAAAAAACATTTCACAAGCTCAACAGAGCATTTAAGAAATTAACTGAGTTTAATGGGCAACTTGAAGCATAAGCAAAGAAGTATTAGAAATCTAAGGATGATGTTCTAGTAACAATGCCATTCAAATGTCAGTCATATTTACTTCCCAGTTTGTGGAAGGAGTTTGGTAAACCAAAACATTTAACCAGAACTCAAAGATAAACTCTTTTCTACTACCCTACAATATCAGTGCTGGAAATTCATCTCATATACACACAAAGTAGAATCTCAGACAGTCAAATCTCTAATCACTTCCACAAAGACTGACCCTTATGGAACCCATGGGAATCCTGCTCCTGTGCCAAGATGGTGTTGGGGTAAGCACCCCACAAAGTGTCCCTGCTGGAGACCCTTCCTCACCAAAGTCTTCCCACTGACCAGAGCCCATCAATGGGCTGGGGGGGACTCCCAGCACTAGCACTCATGAGCACTGGAATGGCTAAGGTTTGGACGATTTCACAGGCAATATTGTAATACTATGGTACAAGTGGTATTCTCCAATACTAGACCTCATAAGAACTAACTCACGGTCCTTGCTGGAAAAACTAGAGAAAAGGTGCCTGAAGTTAAGGGAGAAGTCAGTGAAGGCTCAACATTAAATTTCTGCCAGAGTTTCCCCCAGCTATAGAATCAAGCTCATGAAGCAAGTAATAGATTCTTTAGGGGACAAAATTCCCTTCTTACTATCCAAAAAAAGACAGAAGCAGGAAAATATTTACTCTTTAAAATGTCTGGTGGGAAAAGAATGGATGAAAACCTTTTATGAGCAATTGTTTCCCTCTCTTTCCTGAACATCCTCCAGCCCACTCTACCACCTCTCCTATGGTCTGAGCAAAGCCAAAGGCCAATAACAATGTGGGCATGTGCAGCACAGCCCCTTCACAAAGTGGTATTAAGCTTGCCACCAGTGAGTTGGAGCTCCTGTCACAAAGCTCAGCCCTTTCAGGTTTTACATATATAGAATGGGAGGTGGAGGGGGCTGCAAAGTTATCAATAATCTTTGAAAGATTTTTCACATCTGCACATAGGCGCCAAGTGCCTGGCTTCAATAAGGGAGGAAGGGAATGACCCTTGTCTGAGAAATCAATGGTGATTAATTATTTAAAATATCGGTTATTGCATACATCCCAACCTCTGTAGCCCAGATTCCAGGAATGAGAAGATCTAGAATTGTGTGACAGCACTCAAGTCAAGGTAAGAGTCAGAATGAAGAAAAAAAGAGCCCAAGTTAGGAGGTTTTTGCTTCACTGTCAAAGTACAGCTCTGCTTGACCTTCTTATCGTCACTGCTAGGTTCTCGTTAGTCATGGGTAGGTGTCCAAGAATTCTGACCTGTGGGCTGTGAGACAGACTCTTAGGTCTTCTCTTATCCTGCTCAGAATTCGTTCCCTAGAACAATGTCCTCCATCTTCCTCCCTTCCTCCTGCTTTCTGAGTACTCACTGTGTATCTAAGCATTGCTAGGTGCTGGGGTGAATACAAAGAAATGTAAATCTATTCTCTGAAATCCAGAGGCTTACAGTTCCTCCACCAGTATAGATTAATTATAAATTCCCTTTTAAAGTTTCAGTCAGGCCTTTCATTGCACTTAATCTCCTTTCATCATCATCTCTATAGACACATAAGAACCTCTCCCTCTCTTGAAAGTGTTCGTCACTCAGTCGTGTCTGACTCTGCGAACCCATGGACTGTAGCCCACCAGGCTCCTCTGTCCATGGCATTTCCCAGCAAGGATACCGGAGTAGGTGGCCATTTCCTTCTCCAGGGGATCTTCCTGACCCAGGGATTGAACCCGGGTCTCTTGCACTGCAGGCAGATTCTATACCAACTGAGCTACAAGGGAAGCCTTGTACCCTTTTCCTAAGAGTGAAATAAAACATCTTTTTTAGAGTATTTTTTTTCTTGTTGTCAGGCTCAGATATTGTAACATCATTGGCTGTGAACTCTGATTTACCCTCATCTAAAGTGTGAAGCTGAGGACTCAATACACTGGATTCTATTGGTCTCTCCTTCCCATGTCACTGATCCCAAAGAAAGACTCGAACAGCCCTGTCCTCCACTTCCTGGATGTCATCCTTCAGTTCATTTCTTCTTTGCACACCACGCCCCCACTGAACTATCCATCAGGGATCCCCCAATCTCCCCTGTACTCAGTACCCCAACCTCATTCAGCATCCTCACACCCAGCATATTGTATCACCTCCTATTTAAAGAGAAGATTTAAATGGTCCTTCCATTTGGAACCTAAAGCCTCATATATTAACCCTCCCTTTCTGGTCTGGTCTTCTCTGGAGAAAATACACCCTTACTGCTACCCAAAACCCAGAGTTAAGAACAGCCCTACAGATAATTTCTGCTTCACAGAGTGTAGTCTGAGGATGACATGGAAGCTGCTGATATTTCATGAGTCTGTGGAGTCAGCATCATGTTAGGGGGGAAATGCACTAAGTTGCTAATTCTGCAGACCGTGTTTGCCACCATTAAACTTTCATATCTTAATTGTAACAAATTTAAATTTGATGATTTAATAAGTTCCTATTCAAGTTTAAAATCTTGCCTGCTGTTGTTACTCAGTTGTTAAGTCGTGTCTGACTCTTTGGATCCCGTGGACTACAGTATACCAGGCTCCTCTGTCCTCCACTAGCTCTAGGAGTTTGTTCAGATTCATGTCCATTGAGTCAGTGATGCTGCCTAACCACTGCATCCTATGCTGGCCCCTTTTTCTTTTGTCTTCAATCTTTCCCCAAATCAGGATCTTTTCCAAAGAGCCAGCTCTTCACATCAGGTGACCAAAATATTAGAGCTTCAGCTTCAGCAACAGTCCTTCCAATGAATAGTCAGGGTTAATTTTCTTTAGGATTGACTGGTTTGTTCTCCTTGCAGTCCAAGGGACTCTCAAGAGTCTTCTCCAGCACCACAATTCAAAACCATCAATTTTTTGGTCCTCAGCCATCTTCATGGTTGAACTCTCACATAACTGGAAAAAACACAGCTTTGGTTATACAGATCTTTGTCAGCAAACTGATGTCTCTGTTTTTTAAAACACTCTTTGGTTTGTCATTGCTTTTCTTTAAAGGAGCAAGTGTCTTTTACTTTCATGGCTGCAGTCACTGTCTGCAGTGATTTTGGAAGCCGAGAAAATAAAATATGTCACTGCTTCCACTTTTTTCCCTTCTATTTGTCATGAAGTAAGAGTTGGACTGTGCAGAAGGCTGAGCACCGAAGAATTGATGCTTTTGAACTGTGGTGCTGGAGAAGACTCTTGAGAGTCCCTTGGATTGCAAGGAGATCCAACCAGTCCATCCCAGGGGAGACCAGTCCTGGATGTTCTTTGGAAGGACTGATGCTGAGGCTGAAACTCCAATACTTCAGCCACCTCATGTGAAGAGTTGACTCATTGGAAAAGACTCTGATGCTGGGAGGGATTGGGGGCAGGAGGAGAAGGGGACGACAGAGGATGAGATGGCTGGATGGCATCACGGACTCAATGGACGTGAGTTTGAGTGAACTCCGGGAGTTGTGATGGACAGGGACACCTGGCGTGCTGCGATTCACGGGGTCGCAGAGTCGGACACGACTGAGCGACTGAACTGAACTGAATGGAATTGCATGCCATGATCTTAGTTTTTTTAATGTTGAGTTTCAAGCCAGCTTTCTCACTCTCTTTTTTCATTCTTTCTAAGAGGCTCTTTAGTTCTTCTTCACTTTCTGCCATTAGTGATCTTGCTATTAATGTGCCTCAGATGGTAAAGAATCTGCCTGTAATTCAGGAGACCAAGTTCGATCTCTGAGTTGGCAAGATCTCCTGAAGAAAGGAATGGCAACCCACTTCAGTATTCTTGCCTGGAGAATCCCACGGACAGACAAGCTTAGCGGGCTACAGTCCATCAGCTCACACAACGCTGGACACAACTGAGTGGCCAACACTTTCCTTTACACTTTCAAAGACTTACTAGTACCTAGTACAAATCTGCATATGGTAGATACTCAACAAATTTCTTAAGAAGACATTTTTCCCAAAAGCAGCTATATTTTGCTTCTTTTTGAATAAACATATTGACATTAAAAATTTAAAGCCATAATTATAATTATATGGCATAGGTCAAAGGAGAAATCTCCAAATAAATTTGAAAATATTTTGAACTAAATGAAAATAAAACACCAAAGTGGGATTCAGTAACAACAGTGCTTAGAGAGAAAATTATAGCATTGAATACATATCTTAGTAAAGAAAAAAGACCTAAAATCAATAATCTAAGTTTCTATCTTAGGAAACTAGGGAGGAAAAAGGCAAATTAAACCTAAAGTGGAAGAAAATAAATAATAATGATAATTAAAGAAATCAATGAAATTGAAAACAAGAAATCAGTAGAGAAAAATCAATGAAACAAGGACAGTTACTAATCTACTATTAATTTTTGCAAAATGCAAGTCAAGAAGAAGCAGTTAGAACTGGACATGGAAAAACAGACTGGTTCCAAATTGGGAAAGGAGTACATCAAGGCTGTGTATTGTCACTCTGCTTATTTAATTTATTTGCAGAGTGAAGTGAAGTGAAGTCACTCAGTCGTGTCCGATTCTTTGCGACCCCGTGGACTATAGCCTACTAGGCTTCTCCATCCGTGGGATTCTCCAGGCAAGAATACTGGAGTGGGTTACCATTTCCTTCTCCAGGGGATCTTCTCGACTCAGTGATCGAACCTGGGTCTCCCGCATTGGAGGCAGACACTTTAACCTCTGAGCCACCAGGGAAGCCACCTATTTGCAGAGTACATCATGAGAAATGCTGGACTGGATGAAGCACAAGCTGGGTCAAGAATGCTGGGAGAAAGTTCAGTAACCTCAGATATGCAGATAACACCACCCTTATGGCAGAAAGCAAAGAACTAAAGAGCCTCTTGATGAAAGTGAAAGAGGAAAGTGAAAAAGTTGGCTTAAAGCTCAACATTCAGAAAATGAAGATCATGGCATCCGGTCCCATCACTNGAGAAATACCAATAACCTCAGATATGCAGATGACACCACCCTTATGGCAGAAAGTGAAGAAGAACTAAAGAGCCTCTTGATGAAAGTGAAAGAGGAAAGTGAAAAAGTTGGCTTAAAGCTCAACATTCAGAAAATGAAGATCATGGCATCCGGTCCCATCACTTTATGGCAAATAAATGAGGAAACAATGGAAACAGTGAAAGACTTTATTTTTGGGGGGTACAAAATCACTGGAGATGGTGACTGCAGCCATGAAATTGAAAGATGCTTGTTCCTTGGAAGAAAAGCTATGACCAACTTAGACAGCATATTAAAAGCAGAGACATTACTTTGCCAACAAAGGTCTGTCTAGTCGAAGCTATGGTTTTTCTAGTAGTCATGTATGGGTATGAGGGTTGGACTATAAAGAAAGTTGAGTGCCAAAGAATTGATGCTTTCGAACTGTGGTGTTGGAGGAGACTCTTGAGAGTCCCTTGGACTGCAAGGAGATCCAACCAGTCCATCCTGGGGGAGACCAGTCCTCGGTGTTCAATGGAAGGACTGATGCTGAGGCTGAAACTCCAATACTTTGGCCACCTGATGCAAAGAGTTGGCTCACTGGAAAAGACTCTGATGCTGGGAGGGATTAGGGGCAGAAGGAGAAGGGGATGACAGAGGATGAGATGGCTGGATGGCATCACTGACTCGATGGATGTGAGTTTGGGTGAATTCCAGGAGCTGATGTTGGACGGGGAGGCCTGGCATGCTGCAGTTCATGGGGTCGAAAAGAGTTCAACACAACTGAGTGACTGAACTGAATTGAAAATGTTCTTTGCACATAATACAATCTTTTATATACAGAAGGTTCATTTGGTTCTTTTACACGTTTCATTCCTCTCATTACCTTCATGCTTTCTTTTAATCCTTGAGCATATATAATATTTGTAAATGTTTTAGCAACCTTGCCTAATTCTATCTCCTCTTTCATGTCTATATCTCTTTCTTCTGATTTTCTTCTCACTATAATTAACATACTTCTGCTTCTTCATATACCAAGTAGTTTAGTGAATGCTAGAGATTTTGAATTTTATGTGTAGCATGTTGTATTTTTTTCCTTTTATGCCTTTAAAAAACAATGAACTTTGTTCTGTTATGTATATAAGTTACTTGTGGATCCTATTGAGCTTGACTTGATTGAGTTCTCTGTTTGATAGGGCAGGACTCATTAGTCTTTACTTTAGGGTTAGCATGGCTTTATCCCGAAGGTATAGTCTTACTAGGGTCTCCATTGAGGACCCAGTTTGTTCAGGTAAGCTTCTCTTCTCTGGTTGGTCAAACACCAATGTCTCACAGCCAAGTGCAAACTTCAAAACCTCTGTTTACCTTACGTTTCCCCTTAATTATGCTTTGCCAGCCTTTAATGCCTGGCGCTGCATATGCATAGCTTAGTATTCTGCTACAGACCAAGAGATGCTTATGTGTCATTCTGCAGCTTTTATTCTGTGGAGCTTCCTCTTTTCTACTCTGACCCACATGTACCAGCCATACTGCCATCTCTAAATTTCAATTTTTGTGTCTTCAGCTCAGTAAAACCCTGTCTTCTTTTTAGACTCCCCTTCACTATGTCATGTTTTGCAAAGAGTCTTTAAACAAAAGGCCAGGGAATCATGAAGCTTAACTTTCACGTTTTTAGTCTCTCCATAATCACAGTCTTCCACTGCCTATTGTCTCAAATCTGAAAACAATTGACTTGCATGCTTTTCCCACTTTATTAATTTTTTTTATGATGAAAGGACTAATAGAATAGTAGTTACTTCCTCCTGAGTGGAATAAGCAATAGATAATTGATTTTACATTTTTCTTTGTGTGCCATTTATCAGTGTATTTCCCTTCAACTTCAAATTTGCCTTCTTTGCTTGCTCTGAAGAAACTGAGCTGGGCTCCTGACAGCTGGTACAATACCAAGCTTTGTCAATTCGGGACACTATGAGACACATTACAGGAGGAAGGGACCTTCCTTCACATTTCCACTGTGCTTCATTGGGCAGTTTTCTTCAGCCTGACTTGGCTTCTCCAGCACCAAGTTTCTATAACATGGGCAGATACTCCAGCTCTGCAGTGCATGGCAATCAACAGCACCTAGAAATAAACAATTTACTTTAGGATGGCTCTCTGCATAGTAGAGCGTCTCCAGGAAGACAGCACGTTCAGAATAGCTCTCCCCAGTATAATAGATTTCTAGCATGTTCCAAAGTGTAGATTTCATCCAAATTCTCCCAGCATGGCACATTGCACTGTCTCTTTCATACAGTGGGTTGATGTTATGGCCTCTCCAATAAGATATGAATATTAACCCTTATGCAGGACAGGTTGTCTCTTCCTTGAGTGTTGTTGATTTTTAACATTCATTATTATTAAATTTTTTTGAATGAAGTTTCTAAATCAGAGCAGATTTCTTACTATGCTCACCACACAGTCAAAAGTAAGAATAACCTTGGATCATTAGTCTCTCTACATTTGCAACCCTGCAGAGTGATGTGATAAGAGCCAGATGCAAAATATATTCTACACAAGTGGTAGGATAACTCTGTATTCAAGTGACGGAGAAATAGAAAAGTCTTCCCTTTCTACAGGGGAGATTATTTTTCTTCCTTCTCCTTCTGAGTATCTCCTTGGAGACAGAATGCAAAGAATCCTTACTCTAATCCTTTGTTATGTAAATAAATCTCTCCAGGAAGAAGATAGAGTGTCTATGGCTTTAACAACCTAGATTTCCTCCTGGTTCCAGGCTCCACCCCTTTTGAAATGTAAACAAGCAGAGAGATAATGAATCACTGCAGACACTGACTGCAGTCATGAAGTTAAAAGATGCTTGCTCCTTAGAAGAAAAGATATGACAAAACTGGACAGCATATTAAAAAGCAGAGACATCCCTTTGCTGACAAAAGTCCATATAGTCAAAGCTATGGTTTTTCTAGTAGTCAAGTACAGATGTGAGAGTCGGACACAAACAAGGCTGAGCACTGAAGAATCGTTGCTTTTGAACTATGGTGTTGGAGAAGACTCTTTAGAGTTTCTTGGACAGCAAAGAGATCAGTCTAGTCCATCCTAAAGGAAGTCAACCCTGAATATTCATTGGAAGGACTGATGTTAAAGCTGAAGCTCCAATACTTTGGTCAACTGATGTGAAAAGCCGACTCATTGGAAAAGACCCTGAAGCTGGGAAAGATTAAAGGCAGGAGGAGGAGGCAGACAGAGGATGAGACGGTTGGATGACATTATCAACACAATGGACTTGAGTTTGAGCAAATCCTGGGAGATAGTGAAGGACAGGGAAGCCTTGCGTGCTGCAGTCCATGGGGTTGCAAAGAGGAGACTTGACTTAGTGACTGAACAACAACAAGGTGCCTTACCCAAAACCACTTGGCTCTTGGGAAGATAAGAGAAGCTTATTGTAAGGAAATAATTAGCTCCACCATTACAGAAACAGATGGCCTCAGTTCTAATCTTCACTGAAAGAAGTAAACTGTTCCTAGGGGAAATGAAAGCAAACCTTCTACCCTGATAGCTTATGCATTTCCATGGTTCGGGAAACTGAGATTTTTATAGGATCACTAAAAAATGTAGAGAAAATCTGTTCCCTGTAATACCCTGTATTAGCCATAGGGATAGTGGCTGGATTTGCTATTCCTGTATTTTTCAGGATTATCTTAGTTGCTATCCAATATTTTCATCACTCCAGTTCCTTGTAATAGTTGTGTGTGTGTGTTAGTCACTCAGTCCTGTCCGACTCTTTGCGACCCCACAGACTGTAGCCCACCAGGCTTCTCTGTCCACGGGATTCTCCTGGCAAGAATACTGGAGTGGGTTGTCATTCCCTTCTCCGTTGTAACAGTTACTAATTCTTTATATTAAACTCCTTATTCAAATTATAAAGTGAAAGTGAATGTTGCTCAGTCATGCCCAACTCTTTGAGACCCCATCAACTATACAGTCCATGGAATTCTCCAGGCCAGAATACTGGAGTGGGTAGCCTTTCCCTTCATCAAGCAGCGTTTGTCTAATTGGGCCTTGACTGATACAGAATTAGAACTCACCATCTTATTCTAAGACATCTAAAATAATTGCTATTTTCTGTCCAACAGGTCCAATTTGTACAGTATCATCAATACACTATATATATATGATGTTGTATGAAATGTCATGACAAGCAAGAGTTCTGTGGTCTATAGTATGATGTGCTGTGCTTAGTTGCTCAGTCGTGTCTGACTCTTTGTGATCCCCATGTGCTAGGGCCCACCAGGCTTCTCTCTCCATGGGATTCTCCAGGAAAGAATACTGGAATGGGTTGCCATGCCCTCCTCCAGGGGATCTTCCCAACCCAGGAATTGAATCAGGGTCTCCTGCATTACAGGCAGATTCTTTGCCAGCTGAGCTACCGGGGAAGCCCCCATAGTATGATAGGGAGCAGTAAATTGTCATAGCCCCAAAGTAAGACTGAAAATACACTAGTAGGCCTTCCAGGTAAAAGCAACTGTTTCTGGTGGTCCTTAAAAACTGTATGGAAAAAAAGTCATCCAGGTCAATAGCTATGTACCAAGTATCATGTGCTATGTGGATTTTCTCCCTTAGAGATACTACATATGGGAAAGCAATAGCAATTGGCATCACAATCAGATTAAGTTTACAACAGCCCATGATCATTTTTGAACATACATCTGACTTATTTGCAGCCAAAGTGAAGGAATTAAGTAGCAACGTGATGGATATTATCATCTCCACTTCTTTAGGTTTTTTTATGGTGCTATTCATCTCTATAATTCCCATAGTAAAGCGATATTGTTTCTCACTTATTATTTTGAAAAGGAATAGTAAATGAGATGGAATTCCAGTTGAGCTATTTCAAATCCTGAAAGATAATTCTGTGAAAGTGCTGCACTCAATATGCCAGAAATTTGGAAAACTCAGGAGTGGCCCAAGAGCTGGAAAATGTCACAACAAGCAAGAGTTCTGTGGTCTATAGTATGATGTGCTGTGCTTAGTTGCTCAGTCGTGTCTGACTCTTTGTGATCCCCATGTACTAGGGCCCACCAGGCTTCCCTGTCCATGGAATTCTCCAGGCCAGAATACTGGAGTGGGTAGCCTTTCCCTTCATCAAGCAGTGTTTGTCTAATTGGGCCTTGACTGATACAGAATTAGAACTCACCGTCTTATTCTAAGACATCTAAAATAATTGCTATTTTCTGTTCAACAGGTCCAATTTGTACAATATCACCAATATACTAGTATATATAATGTTGTATGAAATGTCATCACAAGCAAGAGTTCTGTGGTCTATAGTATGATGTGCTGTGCTTAGTTGCTCAGTCGTGTCTGACTCTTTGTGATCCCCATGTACTAGGGCCCACCACGCTTCTCTGTCCATGGGATTCTCCAGGAAAGACTACTGGAATGGGTTGCCATGCCCCCCTCCAGGGGATCTTCCCAACCCAGGAATTGAATCAGGGTCTCCTGCATTACAGGCAGATTCTTTGCCAGCTGAGCTACCGGGGAAGCCCCCATAGTATGATAGGGAGCAGTAAATTGTCATAGCCCCAAAGTAAGACTGAAAATACACTAGCAGGCCTTCCAGGTAAAAGCAACTGCTTCTGGTGGTCCTTAAAAACTGTATGGAAAAAAAGTCATCCAGGTCAATAGCTATGTACCAAGTATCACGTGCTATGTGGATTTTCTCCCTTAGAGACACTACATATGGGAAAGCAATAGCAATTGGCATCACTATCAGATTAAGTTTACAACAGCCCATGATCATTTTCGNCTAAAACTACTCTAGTACAGAGTTTGCATGGACATGAGTTTGAGCAAACTCCAGGAGATTGTGAAGGACAGGGAAGATTGCAGTCCATGGGGTCACAAAGAGTCAGACCTGATTGAGTGACTGAACAACAAGAAATGTTATATTTTTACCCACATTCATTCTTTCAATTCATCTGTGTATTTTTATTTCAGTTTGTTTATATTCTTTCTAACAACGTCTGCCTTTTCATTGACCTATTTAGTACTCCAGACCCTTGAACAACATAGGTTTGAATTGTGCAGGTCCTCTTATAGATGGAATTTTTTCAACACATATACTGCTGCTGCTACTGCTAAGTCACTTCAGTCGTGTCCGACTCTGTGTGACCCCATAGACGGCAGCCCACCAGACTCCCCCATCCCTGGGATTCTCCAGGCAAGAATACTGGAGTGGGTTGCCATTTCCTTCTCCAGTGCATGAAAGAGAAAAGTGAAAGTGAAGTCGCTCAGCCTGTCCGACTGTTAGTGACCNTCTTATCTGCCAAAAGCAACAACCAATAGTAACTCCTAAATGTGATATCATTCTTTGTTAAGAATCAATCTGGTGGCAGGTTGATTATAATAGACCTCTTTCCCCATGGAAGGGGCAGAAATCTGTCTTTGCTGGAACAGACACAAATTCAGAAAACTGATTTGGTTTACCTTCCTCTAATGCCTTCTGCCAGCCCTACCATCTGTGGACACTCGGAATGCCATAACCACTATCATGGTATTCCCCATAACATTGCATCTGGTAAAGGACCTCATTTCACAATAAAGGAAATACAGCAATAGACTCAAGACTACAGAATTCACTAATCTTACCACATAGTTCATTATCCAGAAATAGGTGATGTATTTGAAAGATAAATGGCTTACTAATGACTTGGTTACTCCACCAGTTGTAAGATATCTTAAAATGACACGGCTCTCTTTTAAATCAAAGAATGTATGTTCTGAATCAGACAATTATAAAGCCAGAATTTATGGGTCTAGGAGTTAAGGGGTGAAAGTGATAGTGGTTTCTTTTATTCCCATTTCACCTAATAACTCACTTGCCGTATTTTTTTCCTGTCCCAGCATACTTAGCTCCATGGATCTTAGTCCTCATGGTCAAAATATTTCTAACCAAGAAATCTAACAAAAATAATTAAATTTAATTAGAAGATGAGACTGTCACCTGGCCATTTGTGACCCCACACACCATTGAACTAACAGTAATCCCCTGTTACAATTAGTCCTTTATATTAAACTTTCATTACTCAAACTGTGGTTTCCCAAATGGACCATGACCGATATACTTCTTTTTTATATTAAGCAATCAAACTATTTTCTAAGCACTATTAGCTGAATCACACAAGTTTCAATGTCTTACATCTTAATTTCTATTCAGTTCCAAATATTTTTCAATTTCCCTTATAATCTATTCTTTAACTCATCAATTATTAGTCTGAGTGTTAAATTCCAAATGTTTTTACCTGATATTTTTTGTTTGATTTAAAATTGAGCTCCACTGTGGTCAGAAAACATACTTTGTATGATTTTAATATTTATAAGTTTATTGAATCTAATTTTACGATTCATGTGTTCTCGCTTCCATGGGCACTTGGAAAGTGTAGTCTGCTGTTGGTTGGAAGGTTCTATAAATATCAAAAGGTCAAACTGACTAAAACATGGAAGAGCTATTCTATTGGCTTATTTACTGCCTACTCATCCAATCAATTGCTAAGCAAGTATTGAAATCCCCAATCAGAATTGTAGATTTATCTATTTCTCTCTCTATTTAAGTTAGTTTTTGTTTTACTTATTTTAGAATTCTATTACTAAGAGAGGTGTATTTAAGATTGTCATGTCTTACCAATGAATTAGCTTTTTATTTTAATAAAATCTTCTTATTTTATTTATGGTAATATTTCTTGTTTTGAAATCTACTTTTTCTGATATTAATGAAAACTGAAGGTGAAAGTAAGGCATTTTAAATAAGTGAAAACTTGGATAATTTCTACAGCACTAGAAATTGCTAAAGAAGTTCTAGAAGGTAAAACTACTCTAGTATAGAGTTTGCATGGACATGAGTTTGAGCAAACTCCAGGAGATTGTGAAGGACAGGGAAGACTGCAGTCCATGGGGTCACAAAGAGTCAGACCTGAATGAGTGACTGAACAACAAGAAATGTTATATTTTTACCCACACTCATTCTTTCAATTCATCTGTGTATTTTTATTTCCGTTTGTTTATATTCATTCTAACAATGTCTGCCTTTTCATTGACCTATTTAGTACTGCAGACCCTTGAACAACATGCAGGTCCTCTTATAGATGGAATTTTTTTCAACACATATTCTACTATATTTATACTCTGAGATTGGTTGAATTTGCCAATGTTGAACTACAGACACAAAGTGCCAACTGTTGGACTTCCCTTGGCACAATAGATATGAATCTGTCTACCAAGACAGAGGACATGAGTTTAATCCCTGGTCCTGGAAGATTCCAAAAGTCATGGAGCAGCTACGCCCGTGTGCCACAACTACTGAGCCACCACTCTAGAGCCTGCGAGCTGCAACTACTGAGCCTCTGTGCCAGTGACTGAAGCCCACACACTCTAGGGCCTGTGAACCACAACTACTGAGCTTGTTTGTCTCAACTAATGAAGCCCATGCATCCTAGAACCTGCACATCAAAACTGCTGAGCACACGTCCGGCAGCTATTGAACCCTGAGTGCCAAAGGCATGTGCTCTGCAATCAGAAAAGCCATTGCAGTGAGAAGCCCATGCACCGCAAGAGAGTAGTCTCTGCCCACTGCAACTACAAGTCTGTGCGCATAGTGGAGATCCAGCACGACCAACAGTAAAAGCAATTAATAAATAACATTTTATTTTAAAGGTGCCAATTGTAAAGTTATATGTGGATTTTCAACTGCTGGGACAGGGTAGGGGTAGGGAGTGTTTGAGTACCCTTAATCCCCATGTCACTTAAGGGTCAACCATATATCTAGATTGAATGTAGTTCTTAATACAACTGAATTTAAGTCTAATGTTTTGCTATTTTTTTCTATTTGTCTCATTTGCTAGCTATACCTCTGTTCCTTTTTTTCCTTAAGTATTAATACATTTCTTAAATATTAATACTTAAATATTTTTACTATTTTATTTCAGTATTGTTTTCATGGTATGCCTGATTGCATTATTCTTTTCATTATTGTTCTATGAATATGCATTCTTATTACAATCTTTCTTAGTTAAAATTGTACCACTTCTTGTTAAACAAAGACATCTCATAACAGTACACTTACACTTATCTTTCTATATGCTATACCTGTCATGTATATGACACCTGTATACATTATTAGCCTCTCAATATTATATCATAATATTTTCTTTAATATATCCTTTAAAATAACTGAAAGACAAACAAGATATTGCATGTGCTCTGCAATCAGAAAAGCCATTGCAGTGAGAAGCCCATGCACCGCAAGAGAGTAGTCTCTGCCCACTGCAACTACAAGTCTGTGCGCATAGTGGAGATCCAGCACGACCAACAGTAAAAGCAATTAATAAATAACATTTTATTTTAAAGGTGCCAATTGTAAAGTTATATGTGGATTTTCAACTGCTGGGACAGGGTAGGGGTAGGGAGTGTTTGAGTACCCTTAATCCCCATGTCACTTAAGGGTCAACCATATATCTAGATTGAATGTAGTTCTTAATACAACTGAATTTAAGTCTAATGTTTTGCTATTTTTTTCTATTTGTCTCATTTGCTAGCTATACCTCTGTTCCTTTTTTTCCTTAAGTATTAATACATTTCTTAAATATTAATACTTAAATATTTTTACTATTTTATTTCAGTATTGTTTTCATAGGTATGCCTGATTGCATTATTCTTTTCATTATTGTTCTATGAATATGCATTCTTATTACAATCTTTCTTAGTTAAAATTGTACCACTTCTTGTTAAACAAAGACATCTCATAACAGTACACTTACANATATTAATACTTAAATATTTTTACTATTTTATTTCAGTATTGTTTTCATAGGTATGCCTGATTGCATTATTCTTTTCATTATTGTTCTATGAATATGCATTCTTATTACAATCTTTCTTAGTTAAAATTGTACCACTTCTTGTTAAACAAAGACATCTCATAACAGTACACTTACTCTTATCTTTCTATATGCTATACCTGTCATGTATATGACATCTGTATACATTATTAGCCTCTCAATATTATATCATAATATTTTCTTTAATATATCCTTTAAAATAACTGAAAGACAAACAAGATATCTTTATTTACCCACATATTATTATGTCCAGTGATCTTCAGTACTTTCTATAAATCTATACCTTGAATCTGGTGCCATATTCTTTCAACCTTAAAAACTTCCTTTAGCATTTTTGATGGTGTATAATTATCTCAATTTTCAATTATCTGAAAATATATTCACATACATACAATTTCTGAATGGTAGTTTTTACTGGATATAGAATTCTAACTTAACACTAAAAATGCCATTTAACTCCGTTCTGGTCTCCATCATTTTTTATTAGAAGTCAGTGAAATTATTATTGTTCCCTTACATGTAGTATACCACTTTTACTGGTGACTATCAATATTTACTTATCTTTGGTTTTAAAGATTCACTTCTGATGTACTTAGATTTGGTGTTCTTTTTATTTATCCTGCTTGAGATTCACTGAGATTCTTGGATCTCTGTATTTCTCATTAATTTGGCCAATACATCCCCAGATATTTTGTGATACATTCTGTTCTCTCTTTNAACTTCCTTTAGCATTTTTGATGGTGTATAATTATCTCAATTTTCAATTATCTGAAAATATATTCACATACATACAATTTCTGAATGGTAGTTTTTACTGGATATAGAATTCTAACTTAACACTAAAAATGCCATTTAACTCCGTTCTGGTCTCCATCATTTTTTATTAGAAGTCAGTGAAATTATTATTGTTCCCTTACATGTAGTATACCACTTTTACTGGTGACTATCAAGATTTATTTATCTTTGGTTTTAAAGATTCACTTCTGATGTACTTAGATTTGGTGTTCTTTTTATTTATCCTGCTTGAGATTCACTGAGATTCTTGGATCTCTGTATTTCTCATTAATTTGGCCAATACGTCCCCAGATATTTTGTGATACATTCTGTTCTCTATTTGAGACTCCAATCACTTGGAAATTTGACTTCTTATATTGTGTATAAATCATTGAGATTTTTCTCTTTTCTGTTCTTAGATCCGTAGAAATTATTGAATCTGACCTTCAAGTTAACCAATCCTTTCTTTTACCAACTCCAGTTTGCTGTTGAGCAAATTAGTAAATTTTCCATTTCAAATGTTTTAACTTTCTGTTCTATAAGTTCTTATTACAGTTTTCATTTCTTTACTGACATTCCACATCTGTTTGCTCATCAAGAGCATATTTTCCTATAAATCTTTGAATCTATGTATATACTGACTTTTTTTTTAAGCACCTGACTACTAATTTGGGCCATCTTAAAATTGACTTCTATAGACTATTTTTCTCTTAATCATGGAGTCATATTTTTCTGTTTATTTCAATGTTGAGCATTTAATTGTATATTGGACATTGTGGAATATACATTATAGAAATTCTTGGATTCATTAATCTTGGTGTACTTGCTATCTTTGAGTTGGCACAGCTGTCAGTAAATCTCCCTATAGCACAATGTTTTGACTTGCCAAATTCATTCACCTTGACCTGGCCCAAACAATACATGAAAGGATGATGTCACCAGCTGTTAGGCCATTTTCTTCTCTGAGGTTCTATGGTACTCTGTGTATAGCATTAATGACACTGTATTAAGACAGGTTGCAAGAAGATGGTGAGTTACTTAAGAGAAGCCAAGTTAAGTGAAAGTCGCTCAGTCATGTCTGACTCTTGGCAACCCCATGGACTATACTGTCCATGGAATTCTCCAGACCAGAATACTGGAGTGGGTAGCCTTTCCCTTCTCCAGAGGATATTCCCAACCCAGGGATCAAACTCAGGTGACCCACATTGCAGGTGAATTCTTTACCAGCTGAGCCACAAAGGGAAGGCCAAGAATACTGGAGTGGGTACCTATCCCTTCTCCAGTGGATCTTCCTGACCCAGGAATTGAACTGGGGTCTCCTGCATCACAGGTGGATTCTTCACCAATTGAGCTATCAAGGAAGCCTTAAGAGAAGGAAGGCTTAAGAAGAAGGAAGACAAGAGAAGGGCTTGTGTCTAGTCTCTTCAGCTAATGCCTAACTGATACTCAGAGTAGATATTCATGTCATATTTGTTGATGCAACAAACAGAATCATGTAGAAGTTCATAAATTATATGATGCTAACACAAAATTCACAAAATACTGGAATATGTGGGTCTTTTAAATTTTTATTTATTTTTAATTGAAGGATAATTGCTTTACAGTATTGTGTTTATTTCTGCCATATATCGACATAAATCAGCCAAAAGTATACATATGTCCCTCTTGAACCTCCTTCCCACCTCCCACCCCATCCTACCCCTCTAGGTTGTCACAGAGTACTAGTTTGATCTCCCTGAATCACATAGAAAATTCCCACTGGCTATCTATTTTACATATGGTAATGTGTATGTGGGTCATTTCACTCAGAAACAAAGATGCTAATATAAGCTCACTTTCAGCTGAAGGTATCAATGAACCACAACACAAGGTAAATTTAAATGCTCATGGTAAACATTTAAAGAAATATATTAATGAGGTTTGATATACGTTGTTTACAAAGGCAAGAAAAGAACTCAGAACATTTCAGGAAGAGTCAGCAATACTGGCTGAAATGAAGCTCTAGCATGTAAAACAAAGTTTACTCATTCATATCCCCTGATAAAACTCTGTGTGTGTGTGTGTGTGTGTGTGTGTGTGTGTGTCTGTGTACATATGAATAAAGAAAGTACATGGAATTTAGGATTGATAGATTGATAATTGAGGCTCACTTCTTTTTTTAATCCAACTTTTATCTCTAATGGTGTATGCATCCTTAGGAACATCCCTTAATCTTTCTCCAGTGTATTTATCTGAAACTGAGGTAGTAATATTTATCTTACAGGAGTGGTGTTGGAATCAAGTGAGATCATGAATGTGAAAGACCTTTGTGAATGTAAAGAGCTACATAAATATTAGAGATAGTTATAAAATAATTCAAGTGAAACATTATTTCTTTTGACTATGGCATTCATCACATCTAGAACTCCCAAATGTTCTCTCCCCTCACAAAAATATATGTGCATACTCACACACATACACACACACAATTCCACATGTGTAAATACTTCAGCAGCAGCATCAAAACTGATCTGGGATCTTGCATGCTTTAAATATGCATTTTTAAAAATTGTGTGCAACATATTACCTGTCTTAATTTGGCTTCACTTTACCCCTCCTGCCCACTTCCCTCCTCTCTCCTCTTGGAAGCATTTATATTTATTAAGAACATGTTTTATTCTACTTATTCTTGGTAGTTCTGCAACAATTTTCTCTAATCCATCATGCACTGCAAGTGGGGAGTGTTAAAGGATAGATGAAACTGGTTTTTCTCTAGAGAAGCTACAAAGTTAACACTGTGAAAATCCTATTTCAGAACATTCAATATCTGTAAGAGTCTGGTTCATTTTTATCTCTAATGGTGTATGCATCCTTAGGAACATCCCTTAATCTTTCTTCAGTGTATTTATCTGAAACTGAGGTAGTAATATTTATCTTACAGGAGTGGTGTTGGAATCAAGTGAGATCATGAATGTGAAAGACCTTTGTGAATGTAAAGAGCTACATAAATATTAGAGATAGTTATAAAATAATTCAAGTGAAACATTATTTCTTTTGACTATGGCATTCATCACATCTAAAACTCCCAAATGTTCTCTCCCCTCACAAAAATATATGTGCATACTCACACACATACACACACACAATTCCACATGTGTAAATACTTCAGCAGCAGCATCAAAACTGATCTGGGATCTTGCATGCTTTAAATATGCATTTTTAAAAATTGTGTGCAACATATTACCTGTCTTAATTTGGCTTCACTTTACCCCTCCTGCCCACTTCCCTCCTCTCTCCTCTTGGAAGCATTTATATTTATTAAGAACATGTTTTATTCTACTTATTCTTGGTAGTTCTGCAACATTTTTCTCTAATCCATCATGCACTGCAAGTGGGGAGTGTTAAAGGATAGATGAAACTGGTTTTTCTCTAGAGAAGCTACAAAGTTAACACTGTGAAAATCCTATTTCAGAACATTCAATATCTGTAAGAGTCTGGTTCATTTTTCCCCCCCCCTCAAAGGTAAGTATCAAAAATATCTTAACTCTTGATTTTACATGTCAAGCTATCAAGCTATCGGGTTTAAGTTTCTTATTTTTCTGGTATGGCTAAGACATCAACCCAGTATTAACCCAGACACCTTCAAAAGAAGGATTTTTTCCGCCAACATAATTTTAAATGACTAATTAACGAAAATATATGAATGTCAACCGAGTTTATGGAACAAATGAGACCTGATTGTAGGCAATGCTGCGACAGGGAGAAGTTATTTCAAGTATGCTCCCAAGACTGTCACTTCTGCTCTGTTTTTTCCGTTTACCTTAGGTGAGGGAAGCCGTTATAGGAGATAGAGGGAATATAATAGGCTATCTCTATCAAAACAAAACAAAACTGGAAATCCCTGGATTAGACTTTATACTAAATATTTGCTCACACATTCAATATATGCATATTTCCAAAATATATTCAGTTCAGTTCAGTCACTCAGTCGTGTCCAACTCTTTGTGACCCCATGAATTGCAGCACGCCAGGCCTCCCTGTCCATCACCAACTCCCAGAGTTCACTCAGTCCATCGAGTCAGTGATGCCATCCAGCCATCTCATCCTCTGTCGTCCCCTTCTCCTCTTGCCTCCAATCCCTCCCAGCATCAGAGTCTTTTCCAATGAGTCAACTCTTCGCATGAGGTGGCCAAAGTACTGGAGTTTCAGCTTTACCATCAGCCCTTCTGGAGAACACCCAGGGCTGATCTCCTTCAGAATGGACTGGCTGGATCTCCTTACTGTCCAAGGGACTCTCAAGAGTCTTCTCCAACACCACAGTTCAAAAATATCAGTTCTTCAGTGTGCAGCCTTCTTCACAGTCCAACTGTCACACCCATACATGACTAATGGAAAAACCATAGCCTTGACTAGACAGACCTTAGTTGGCAAAGTAATGTCTCTGCTTTTCAATATACTCTCTAGGTTGGTCATAACTTTCCTTCCAAGGAGTAAGTGTCTTTTAAATTCATGGCTTCAATCACCATCTGTAGTGATTTTGGAGCCCCCCCCAAAATAAAGTCTGACACTGTTTCCACTGTTTCCCCATCTTTTTCCCATGTAGTAGTGGAACCAGAGGCCATGATCTTCGTTTTCTGAATATTGAGCCTTAAGCCAACTTTTTCGCTCTCCTCTTTCAGTTTCATCAAGAGGCTTTTTAGTTCCTCTTCACTTTCTGCCATAAGGGTAGTGTCATCTGCATATCTGAGGTTATTGATATTTCTCCCGGAAATCTTGATTCCAGCTTGTGCTTCTTCCAGCCCAGTATTTCTCATGATGTACTTTGCATAAAAGTATATTAAGCACCTATTATTTGTCAGGCTAATAACCAGCACGGCAATGAGCATATAGAGATGAATAATACTCACCCGCTAGTACTTCTAGCTTTTTCAGGCTATATGTCTCTGCTCAAGCTCTTTTCTTTCCCTTGATTGTCCTCCCTAATCCCTCCCAGACTTCAGTTGACCTAGCACCATGGAAAGTTAATTAAATATCATTTCTCTAAATTATTTTCTGACCTTCTAAATAGATTTTGATCAGTTCCCTTTTTTCTTTTTATACAACACTCCTGACCCCAAACAACAATCCTATATGTATCCAATAGCAAGTTTTGGTATTTTTTCTTATTTTCTCTGTCTTCCCATTGGACTGTGAAGAACTAGAAATAGAATCCCTGCATTACCCAGTATTATAGACCCAGAACTACTTAACTGCTCATTACATAGTGCTTGAGAAATGCACAGAGACTGAATAAATATATGATATTATGGGTACTTTTCTGATGAGCAGAAAAGCTAAACAAAAGAGGTGCTGAAACAAGAGAGGTTTTGCAATGCACAAGAGACTCAAGATGAAGAAGCATGTGCAGAGTGAAATATTGGAGAACTATGATAACAGAAAAAGAAAATGAAGACAGCCCCCACACCACCAGCAATCTAAGTATTATGAATTGATTATGAAATTTTAGTAAAATCTTGTTATTTAAAGTTTACATATAACAAAAACTACCTACATATGTGTGCACATATAACTTGGGTAAAAGTAGCAAATTTTAAGACCTAAAAAAATGTGGACATACACGTGCACACACATACATAGGCAATTCACTGTTCCTGAGTCATCCTAGTAGAAAGACCTGGGACCACACAGGCATACCTACTCTTGTACTATTTGCTACACTTCTATTCTAAAAGCTGCTTCCTCCAGTGAGTCTAAATCCACGCAAAGTGTGTAAACAATGAACACTAATGGGCACTTCACTCATCTGTGAGGTGTGTTGAGGAGGGGCAGGAATGATGTTTAAACACTTAAGTGAATGGAAGGGATGGGATGGAAGAAAGCCAGAAAACCCTCAGTGCAGAAGATCACAAGCGTAACAAAAACTACCTATATCTCTACTATCCACATATTTCTCTATGTCTGTATATACATTGATCTATATACATATGTACATACTATATACCTATGTGTGTGTGTGCATGTGTGTGTCCACATTGTTTTAGGTCTTAAAATTTGCTACTTTTATCCAAGTTATATGCGCACACATCTGTAGGGAGTTTTTGTTATATGTAAACTTTAAATGACAAGATTTTACTACAATTTTGTATTTCAAAGTGTGTCAAAATATATACACTTCTATTATAAAATAGATAATTAGTGAGAACCTACTATATAGCACAAGGAACCCTACTCAGTGATCTGTGGTGACTTATTGAGAAGGAAAATCTAAAAAAGAGTAGATATATGTGTATGTATAACTGATTCTTTTTGCTGTACAGCAAATACTAACACAACACTGTAAAGCAACTATGTTCCAATTAAATTTTTTTTTAAAATAAACATTTTTTTTAAAGTAGACCACATGTGCTTTCTTATATATACACACATACTTTATTGCAGTGTAGTTGACTTACAGTGTTTCCGGTGCAATGCAAGGTGATCCAGTTACAAATACACATATTGAAATTATTTTCCATTATAGGTTATGATAAGATATTGACTATAGTTCCCTATGCTATATGGTAAATCTTTGTTGCTCGTTGCATATCTATTTTTTAATTATAAATCTAGCATTCTATTCATATTAAGTCAAACAAGTGGAATCAAAATGTCATAATGTTTTTAGTTAGGCAAACATTCATGTTTTCTAAAAAATATATATTATACATATTTATATGCATATGTGTTGAAAAAGCTTTTCTACTACACACTTGATAAAGGCTTGAGAAAGAACATTAAAAAAATAAAGAAGAGATAGAGAAATTAGAGAACATAAACTAAATGAAATGGGAGCACTGAATATGAAGTAGAAAAAGTGAAACAAGCCAGATAAAAGTAAAAGATCATCATATAGTCCAGTTGTTTTTAAACATGACTGCTCATTAGAAATGAATCTGGAGTTCTGGAGAAAAAAAAAAAGCAATACTTGGTCATTTGTATTTTTAAAAAAATTTCAAGATAATTCTGATATGCATTTGGATTTTAAAAAGTGATTACAGATCTTTCTGTTAAATGGCAGTTTTGGCGATGTAGATCTCCATTATTTTTCTGTTGACCAATACAATTTTTCTGTTTTACTCAATACAATGGTATTGAGTAAAAGTTACATAATCACAATAGTAAAAGATGTTTATCAGTTTGCACAGTCAATAGCCAAAAAAATAAAAGATCATTATAATTGCAAGCTATAATGGGAACATGATTAACTTAACAATATAAAATAATTACATACAATTGGGGGGGAGTGGTCAAGCAGAGTGATGTGGTAAGTGGAAATGCATATATGCACATGTTCTCATTCACCCAGTCAGACTGTGTCTTTTGGTTGGTGCCTTTAATCCATTTACATTTAAGGTAATTATCAATATGTGTGATTCTATTACAGTTTTCTTAATTGCTTGGAGTTTATTTTCTGTAGATCTTTTCCTTTTCTTGTATTTCCTGCCTAGAGAAGTTCCTTTAGCATTTGTTGAAAAGCTGGTTAGGTGTTGCTGAATTTTCTTAACCTTTGTCTGGAAAGTTTTTGATTTCTCTATCAAATCTGAAGGAGAGTCTTGCTTGGTAGAGAATTCTTGGTTGCTGCTTCTTCCCTTTCATCATTTTAAATATACCATGCCCTTCCCTCTGGCTTGTAGAGTTTCTGTTGAGAAATCAGCTGATAGCCTGATGAGAGTTCCCTTGTATGTTGTCATTTTTCTCTTATTGCTTTTAATATTTTATCTTTGTCTTTTTTTTTTTTTTTACTTTATTTATCTCTGTCTTTAATTTTTGTCAGTTTGATTACTATGTGTCTCAGTGTGTTCCTCCTTGGATTTATCCTATCTGGGACTCTCTGAGCTTCCTGGGCTTGGTTGACTATTCCCTTTCCCATGTTAGGGAAGTTTTCAGCTATTAGCCCTTCAAATTTTTTCTCAGGTCCTTTCTCTCTCTTTTCTCCTTCTGGGACCCCTATAACGTGAATGTGGATAAGTTTAATATTGTCTCAGAAGTCTCTTAGGCTGTCTTCATTTCTTTTCATTCTTTTTTCTATATTCTATTCTGTGGCAGTGATTTCCACCATTCTGTCCTCCAGATCATTTATCTGTTCTTCTGCCTCAATTATTCTGCTATGGATTTCTTCTAATGTATTGTTCATCTCTGTTTGTTCTTTAGTTCTTGTAGGTCTTTGGTAAACATTTCTTGCATCTTCTCAATTTTTGCCTCCATTTTTTTCCCCAAAATCCTGGATCATATTCACTATTATTATTCTGAATTCTTTCTCTGGAAGGTTGCTATATCCACTTCATTTAGTTGTTTTTCTGGGATTTTATCTTGTCCCTTCATCTGGGACATAACTTTATGCTTTTTCATCATGATTAACTTTCTTTAATATATTTTTTGTTTTAACTGCTGTGAGGTTGTCCTGCTTCTTGCTTCTTCTGTCTGCCCTCTGATGGATGAAGATAAGAGTCTTGTGAAAGCTTCCTGATGGGAGGGAATGGTGAGGGGACAAACTAGGTCTTGCTTTGGTGGGCAGGGCCTTGTTCAGTGAAGATTTAGTCCAATTATCTGCTGACGGGTTGCATGGCCTCCCTGTAGTAGTTTGGCCTGAGGTTGCCCAGCCCTGGGGTCTATGGGCTCCATAGTAGGATTAATGGAAACTCTAAAAGGATTTATGCTGAGGTGGAATTTCCAGTGCCCCTATCCCTGTGGTGAGCTCCTGCCAACCCACACCTCCACAGGAGGCCCTCCAACACTAAGAGGTAGTTTTGGTTCAGTCTCCTGTGGGATCTTTGCTTCTCTCCTCTGAGTCTTGGTGCATGCAAAATTTTGTCTGTGCCCTCCAAGGCTGGAATCTCTGTTCCCCCAATCCTTTGGAAGGTATATAATCAAATCCTGCTGGCCCTCAAGGCCAGATTCCCTTAGGATTCCTAGTCCCTTTGTTGGATCCCTAGGCTAGGAAGACTGATGTGGATTTCAGAACCTCACAGTAGTTGGAGAACTTCTTTGGTTCCATTATTCTTCAGTCTGTGGGTCACCCACCCAGTGGGTATGGGATTTATCATGACTGCACCCCTCCTGTCATCTCTCTGTGACCTCTTCTTTGTCTTTGGAGGTGTGGTACCTTTTTTTGGTGGGTTCCAGTGTCCTCTTGTCAGTGATTATTCAACAACTAGCTGCATTTTGGTGCTCTCACAGGAGACAGGAGCAAGTCCTTCTACTCCACCACCTTGAACTGCAAGCCTCTCAATATATCCACATGTGCCTTCAGATTATCTGTCTAACTTCCATTACCCCTCAGTCTCCCAGGTGAGAACCACTTAAATGTTCCATTTCCCCAGCTTAATGAAAAACAGCAGTGCCCACATAGACAAAAATAAACAGGGTTAAAGAATGCTTCTCCAAAAGAGTTTAAGAAAATTATGGAAGCAAATGGTCTATAAAAGAGGGAAGTTGGATTCTGCAGTACGTCTCTGCTAAGATTTGAGGGGAAAAATAGAGGAAATTATTTGAGAATATGATAGGAAAGGCACATTCACACTTGAGCACAAAATTTAGTAAATAATTCCATAAAGTTCAAAAGTCCCCTGAAGCCCTTATAAACACTACTCCTGAAGGCACTATGAACCTCAGATTGAGAAACTTATTCTAGAGGGACACCAGTGATGGTTACCATCGAGACTCTGATGTCAGCTATGACGTCACCCAACTATGAGAGCCTGCTACGAAGGACACTGGACAAGGAACCCCAGCCCTGCTGATCTCCTCACATTGAGACCTATGGAAGAGAGAGTAAATTACAGTCATACAGAAGCTGCAATAGTACTATTTGTATATTTCAGAACAGAGAAATAAAACTGGAAAGTAAGGGATGGGAAGTGACCTGGGAATTAAATCACAACAGGAGTGTGCAAAAAGACAGGTGTCCATATCAATGTTTCTTCATATCTTGCAGCTCTGCCTCAGAGCAGAGATAAACTAGTAATAAGATGCACAAAAAAATTCTTACAACCTTAATCATTGAGGATATTAAAATAATGTAGCATGAATATGCTGATTTTTCTATACATTAGTATTGAGAGAAGGATGAAGTCTGCACTATTTTCTGAGAAAAGTGAATTCCAATGGCATTTGCCTTAGACTGGAATCAAAACAGCCAATATCTAAGACAACTACTTCAATGCCACTTCAGCTACTAAATAGAAGCATGAAAGTTCCCATAGGTTGAATAGAGAAGACTCTTTATTAAAAGTGCATCTGGATAAAAGTACAGTTACAGAGAACAGCCACCAATATGTTTTCTCCCAGTTTAGCCTCTAGGGAACAACAGAGATTTTTGCTTTGATTTTGAATAAGGAAGAGAGACACATAGAAATGAATAGGAGCCAAGGAACTAACATGGATGGATAATAACAAGTGACAAGATGAAAATGAAGTCATTATTCAGCAATCAGTTACTACTGTTTCAGTTATTCTTTATCTGTGACAACTATTCTTCATGAGACCAACAGGATGTTTACGTTTTTATATTAAAAATTTCAATTGAATATATAATTATGTATAATTATATGTGAAAGATATTTCTAATGCATTGACCTTATTACTTCCAAACATATTTTCATATTAACATATAGCCTCTTGATGAAAGCGATAGAGGAGAGTGAAAAAGTTGGCTTAAAACTCAACATTCAAAAAACTAAGATCATGGCACCCAGTCCCATCACTTCATGGCAAATTGATGGAGAAACAGTGGAAACAGTGGCAGACTTTATTTTTTGGAGCTCCAAAATCATTGCAGATTGAGACTGCAGCCATGAAATTAAAAGACGCTTGTTCCTTGGAAGAAAAGCTATAACCAACCTAGACAGCATATTAAAAAGTAGAGACATTACTTTGCCAACAAAGGTCCATCTAGTCAAAACTATGGTTTTTCCATTAGTCATGTATGGATGTAAGAGTTGGACCATAAAGAAAGCTGAGTGCCGAAGAACTGATGCTTTTGAGCTGTGGTTTTGGAGAAGACTTTTGAGAGTCCCTTGGACTGCAAGGAGATCAAACCAATCAATCCTAAGGGAAATCAGTCCTGAATATTCACTGGAAGGACTGATGCTGAAAATGAGTACTTTGGCCACCTGATGCAAAGAACTGACTCATTGGAAAAGATCCTGATGCTGAGAAAGATTGAAGGCAGGACGAGAAAGGGATGACAGAGGATGAGACTGTTGGATGGCATCACCAATTCAATGGACATGAGTTTGAGCAAGTTCCAGGAGTTAGTGATGGAGAGGGAAGCCTGGCATGCTGCAGTCTGGGGGTCACAAAGAACTAGACATGATGGAGCAACTGAACTGAACTGACTGATACCTTGACATGCCTACAAACAATATCCTTCACAAAATTTTTCCATATCATGTTTGTCATCATTAATTTTAATTTTGCATATGCTAATATGTGTGATGGTAGCTCATTGTGATTTTAATCTGCGTTTCCTAATGGCTAATATTGAACATGTTCTCATGTACTTGTTTGCCATTAATTAATCTCCAATTAAATATCAGTTCAAATCTGTGGTCCATTTATAACTTGGTTTGTTTGCTTTCTTTTGAGTGCTTTTTTTTTTTTTTTGAGTGCTCTTTATATATTCCAGATCCAATCCTTTTCACATTTGTGAAATGCAAATTTTTTCTAGGTTGTTGTCTTCTCATCTTAGTAGTATGTTCTGAGGGGTAGAAATTCTTAATTTTGATGAGGTTATTTATCTTTTTTATCTTTTATGAACTGTGCTTTTGGTGTCATACAAAAAAGAAACCTTTGCCTAACATAAAGGCATAAATATTTTCTCTTAAAAGTTTTGTAATTTGGATTTTACATTTAATTCTACCATATTTTTGAGTCAATTTTGTATAAAGTGCAAGAGGTAGATCATAACTGGTGTTTTTGTGCATAGACATCCAGTTGTTCCAGCATGGATTGATAAAACAGTTTCCATTCTCCACTGAATTGCCTTCATTTCTTTAAAAAAAGAAAAAGAAAACAGTTAACCATATAGGTACAGGTTTCTTTCTGGACTCTAGTTTGTGCCATTAATGTTTTTCTATCTTTCTATCAATACTCTCCTGGTTACTATATTTTTAATGCCCTTTCTCTGTGTTATTGTATCCTCATTTTTAATACTGTAGAGCACTTTTATGAAATTTGTAAATGCTTATAGTTTATTTTGGCAAAAAAAAAAAGCCTTTAGATTAATAAAACCTACTTCTCTCTTATAAAAAAAAAAGTGCTACCCTTTTCTGAGGCTCTTCATTTTTCAATAAGCAGGAGTTAAGAAAACCCTTTCTGAAATGACTGCTACAGGGCAAGGGATTCAGCTTCTGAGAATGAAAGCCGTCCTTGGGCTGTCTCTGCTGCTTCATTTCCTAAGACCTCTTCCACGTCTGTTCCAGCTGCCTCTTCCCACATCTTCTTACCAGACTGCATCAAGAGTCTGACTGCCTGAGAGGAGCCAGGTAAAATCAAGGCCAAAAGAGGTCTCCAAACAGAATTCCTCAGGCACAGAAACAAGTAGTCTTACTCTGGCTTGGAATGATTCTTGTATCTGGTAACAAAATTCATCAGAGCAAACTGCTTTGCCCCTAGAGCATGAGAAAGAAAAGCATTTCAACTCTTTGACATTACTCTCCACAAACACTGTATTTGATGAACTTGTGTATTGTGGCACGTTTGTGAGTAGACACATTACACTGAGCCAAAGGTCTTTTGACAAAACAATTCAATCTGTTAAGAACTGTTTCTGCCCACAGCTCTACGCAGGGCATCCTTGACCTCCTTGTTCCTAAGACTGTAAACAACAGGGTTCAGCAGGGGAGTGATGATGGTGTAGGTCACAGAGAGAAGAAGATCTTTTTCTATTGCATTTTCTGATTTGGGCTTGAGGTAGGCAATGGTGGCACAGCCGTAGTGGACAACGACCACAGTGAGGTGAGAGGCACACGTGGCAAAGGTCTTCTTCCGGCCCTCAACTGAGGGTATCTTAAGGATGGAAGAGATAATGAGGATGTAGGAAATGAAGACCAGGATAACAGGCACAACAATCACAAATGAACTTATACCATAATTGATGACCTCATTGATAGTGGTATCAATACAAGAAAGTTTCATGACTGGGTAAATATCACAGAAGAAGTGGTCCACTACGGTGCCACAGAAGGGCAAGTTGAACATGGCCGTTACCTGGAGAACTGCCATAACAAGACCAGTGCCAAAGGACCCACAGACTAACCTAGCACACACTCCTTTGTTCATGAGGACTGTGTACCTTAGGGGCTTGCAGATGGCCACATAACGGTCATAGCCCATTACTGTGAGCAAGAAGCAATTATTAGCAGCCAAGATGACAAAAAAGAACATCTGAGTTGCACAGCTTCCCAAAGATATAGGCTGGTTATAAAAAGTGAGACCAGAAAGCATTCGTGGGACGATGACCAATGTGTACAACGTCTCTGAGCTAGACAGCATGCTCAGAAAGAAGTACATGGGAGTGTGGAGGTGACGGTCAATGCAGACGACAGTGATAACGATGATGTTCCCAGTCAGAGCGAAAATGTAGGTGGTGAGGAAAACCACAAAGAGGGTTATCTGGTGATTTCCAAAGATGGAGAATCCCAGGAAGATGAATTCTGTCACTTCTGTGAAGTTCTTTCTCTGCATTCTGCTATATCAGTGTCCTAAAGCAACAGAGAGAGGCAGTCATCAAGGGGAAAATTCCCATCAGCAATTGGACTTCATAGTAAGGGACAATGATAGCTGAACTGAGTGAGCCCAATTCCCCCTTTGTGACCAGCAAGCTCATGCATATGACCCCTGAATAGAAAGAGAAAACTCTGGTTGCCTCTGTGGGGTTTATACATGTAAACACAATCACTAGGTGCAAACTTGCCCTGCGCATGGAGACTTCTGAGAAAATGCTCTCAGCACTGATGGTGGGAAAGGGAAGAGAGAGCCGGGAAAGAGAGATGCCTTGTGTCCCAATCAGTAATGAGGTCTACCACTTAAACTCCAGGAACAAGAGGCTTACTAATGAAGTGCAGGTCAAGTAAATGATAAAGTTGAAAGTTTTGGGGGGCAATGATATAGCAGAAGAAAATAATCAGAAAGATGAAGTTTGATCAGTCATCACTGGATCTGGTGACAGGGCCACCAATAACTTTTACACTGTATTTCAGTTGAGTTTCGAATCTAGAAACCTCAATTCAGAGAAAGAATGTGGTCCAAACATGTCATTACACCCTCAAAGAACTGCAGGACAATTTGTGTTGTGATCTCTCCACTGAAATTATTCACTCAAGTCCCGCCACAGTAATCTTTTTTGCTGACCTCAGTAGTCCTTTTTAAGAATGAACTCAGGAAGAGAGACAGGTAATTGGGAGAACACGGTTTAGTTTCCACTGTAGTAAGAAAGGGGGAGAACAATTCAAGTTGTGAACAAGGGAATGTAAGCATCAGAGTTGAGAGGAGGAGAAGGAGAAAGGAGTCTGCCAGCTGCTAGGAGCCGAATTGGCTTATCAATTTTTAAAAATTTGGTGAACACAGAATTTGATATAATTATAAGAAATAGAGTTCACTAGTTCCTTCTACCAAAAAGCCAAAGTACACAACCTGTATGGAGAATGTACATTTGATTTTGTGGCTCTCTACAGTGATCACTCCATTGCTCTCCCTCTTTTCTTATTCAGAATTATGAAATAGACTTTCTCTCCCACCTGCCATAATTCCCTGAAAGTTGGTTTTGTCGTGGTCACTCCTACAAAACTGTTCTCTCAAATGTCAAAGTCTCCATTGCTAAAAGTGTCAGACTTTGCTTTTTCCTCTTTCTCTTTTCCCTCTGATTCACTTTACACTTCTGAAAACCATGCCTCCTGGAAACATTCTCTGACCTTAGTTTCCATGACACCACTCTAGTTTTCTCTTTCTCAGCACTAATTTAGTTCTCTCGCGTGAAGCTGCTCATTCCACCTATAACGTAATGGAAATGCTGTTCTTTGGTCAATCCTTGGCCTTTGCTTTTTCCTTTCCACACTCTCCTCAGTTTTTCCAGTTATAATTTCTATGTTAATTGCTCTCAGATCACTACTTCTATCATCAATCTTTTCCTCAAAGAATCCTGATTCTTCTACTTATGGGTCTTGCTGACATAATACATTTTACTTTTTCAAAAACTAATAAGCATTTATCCTTATATATGGGACATACCCTCTACATCTTGGGCTTCCCTGGTAGCTCAGATGGTAAAGAATCTGCCTGCAAATTCAGGAGACCCGAGTTCAGTCCCTGGGTTGGGAAGATCCCCTGGAGAAGGAAATGGCAGCCCACTCCAGTATTCTGCCTGGAGAATCCCACAGACAGAGGAGCCTGGCAGGCTACAGTCCATGGAGTCACAAAGAGTCAGACACAACTGAACAACTAAGCATAAGCACTCTTTATCTTAACTTCTGTCTTTCTTGATGACCTCACCATTATTCCAGTCAACAAAGGTCAGCATTTTGGAGTCACGTGTTCATCATCATCGCATTCAATAAAATTCTTTCTTAAATAATATCTATTGTCTCTCTCAGTGTCTGGATTCACAATGACCCTCATAAGACTAGGGTACCAAATCCTCTAGTCAGGAAATAAAACCTATTCCCATTCTAAAACATATATGGAAATGCAAAGAACTACAAAAGCCAAAGCAATTTCCAAAAAGTTTTAAAACTTACACTATTGCAATTGAAGACTACAGTAATCAAGGCAGCATAGCACTGGTATAACGATAGACATACAGCTCAGTGGAACAAAACACACATCAAAAATGATCCACATATATATGGTCAATTAATTTTTTTACATAGTTTTTAAATATCTTAATAATAGTATTATCAACAAATGTTGCTGTTACAAACAATTGGATAGCTAGACAGGAAAAATAAACCTCAAATCTTACCTCATGCCATATACAAAAAAATCAAAAAGTAAATCAAAGACATAAATATAAAATTTAAAACAAAAATTCTAGATGTAAATATGTGATAAAATCATGACCTTGGAATGAGAAAATTTCCTAAACACAAAATAAAAAAGTATAAACTATAAAAGGACAAAATCACAAACCGAACTTCATCAAAATAAAGCTTCTATGCTTCAATAGACATTGTTAGAGAAATGAAAGGGAAAGCCACAGACTGGGAAAAAATATCCACAATATACATATCTAAACTTGTATTCAAATGTATAAAGAATTCTTAGAGATCAATACTAAGAGACATTTTTTAAATTGGAAAAATATTTAAATAGACATTTTACATAAGAAGATATACAAATGGTAAGTATGTGAAAGAATGCTCAACATCACAGCCTTATTAGCCACCAGAGAAATGTAAAATAACACCATGAGATACTACTCCGTGCCCATTCAAATGGCTAAAATTAAAACCTGGACAACCCCTAATGTTGTCAGGGAAGCAAAAGAATTGGAACTCTAAAATATTGATGGCGGTCTTATAAAACAGTACAACCAATTTGTAAAACAGTTTGGCATATTTTTAGAAAGATAAATACATACTTACTCCATGATTCAATATTTTTCCTAAGTATTTACACAAGAGAAATTAAAACTCATGTCCATATAGAGAGGCGAACATGAATATCCTAGAAGCCTTATTCCTAAAAGCCAAAAACTGAAAACCACTGACACTTTTATAGTGTATCTATACAATGAAATACAGCTCAACAATAAAAGGAGCAGATTACTAATACAAACAACATGACTGATCCTTTCAAGCATTATATTAAACCAAAGTCAGACATAAGAGTGGATACAATGTGATTCCATTTAGAGGGCACTCTAGAAAATATAATTTTAATGTACACTTGCAATAAAGCAAGAGGTGGTTACCAGAATTGGTACAGGGAATTGACTGTAAAAGAACACTAGGGAACTTTTAGGGATAAAGGGAATGTTCATGATTATGATGGTAGTTACACAGTCACATAAAGTTATCAAAATTCACCAAAATGTATACCTTTATTGGTGCATTTTGTTACATTATTTACAGTAAACATGGTGTTTATCACATTATGTAACATTATATAGTACAATAGGATGTAATGTAATATATCTCATCTAAGTTGATTTTTAAAAAGATTCTCATTTGGCCAAAAATAAGATTCTATGCCTGCCAATCTGTCACTGCTAGATCCACAGTTCTTTAGGGGCTCACTGTGATGTAGGAAGCATGGGAATTGGCTGGGACTTGGGGAGTCGAAACCTGATGTGGAATCTGCTAATGTCATAACACGTGGTCTTGGGGACTTCCCTGATGGCCCAGTGGTTACGACTCTGCCAGTGCAGGGGCCATGGGTTCAATCCCTTGTTGGGGAACTAAGATCCCACATGCGACATGGGGTGGCCAGAAAAAAAAAAGAAGAAAACCAAAAAGCATGTGGTCTTGGGCAAACCATTTAAAATTTTTCTTGGTGTGGCTCTATAATAGGAAGAAACCATCCAAGTATTTTTAACAGTCAACAAAAACAAAGAAGAAAACAGAGTGAGACAATGGAAGATGGAAAGACAGAGAGAAATTATTTCTAGATTATCCTCTTGGGAAAATAAGAATATTGAAACAGCAGAATATAATGAAAAGATAGAATAGCAATTGTTTTAATCAGGAAGATTACATTCCAAATAGAAAAAGAGAAAAAAAGCTTGAAGATGCAAAGAGAACTGCATTTACAAGAAAAGGAGCTATTACAGAAGGTATTGATACTTACAACAAATCGTGTATGTTGTTTAAATTGGAGTGAACTTGTTAGGAAGTGAGAGGGAACTTAAAACATGTAACTTTGGCCAACCTCACAAAAAATATTACATGTGAATTATTCTTGCAAAGAAATAAAAACTCTATTACCTCCTTTCCAGAGACCTTGAAACACAAATTTCAAGATGCCAGAGACTCTTTAAAAATCTATGATTATTATAGCTGTCTGAAGAAGCCAGAGAAAGAAAAACACTTGATCATAGGATGGGAAAGAATCTGCCAGGCCGTGCTTTTTTTTTTTAAGACATGAGCCCTGATGACCTGTCTTTGCAGCTTCCCATCCCAGAACTCCAGATCCTGGTCCAAAAAGGATGCAGGAGCACAAGGAGCTAGAGCTTGCTTAAGTTAAGACACACATACAAGTATCCCAAGCACGCTGCAAACTTAATCTGAAAGCATCTACAAAAGCAAAAAAACCCCGGTGCTTCTTCAGGGCTTTATAATCTTACAATCACTTTATCTCTCTCTAGATAGGACTGGGGCTTAGAGAAAAAGAGGCACATGACATGCACACTGGCCCTGAAAGTTATGTCTGTAGGAGGAGAAGGAAAACCTATAAACTCAGACATCATGAGAAGAATCTCCAAGGAAAAGCCATGTTGACTAGCCCAGTTCTCCAGGGTCTCTTTTCCTCAGAACTTCCCGAGTGTCTCAAGGGAACGAGTAGAATCAGATTCGAGACAGGTGTCAAGGGATCTTATTAAAAAGAGGACTTTATTTTTTCCAAGTAGTTGGTGATTTGTGAACCTGAAGCCATCCTCTCAGATGGTGTCTCTGCCCCTATCATGGACTTTAGAAGATGGGAGATTAGCCTCTACAGTGCTTCCAAGAGAGGGCACTTAAGTACATAAACAGTATTTCCCAAGGACATTCATTTGTTAATAAATTCCATTTCCATTTTAGCAAGACAGATTTTCTTAGCCTGAGTATTAGCAGTTAGACTCCTTCTGGGAGACTTTCCAACAAATACATCATGCTCCTGGCATCCAGAGTTCCCTTTTGTTGTTATTGTTTAGTTGCTAAGTTGTGTCCAACTCATGTGCCCATGGACTGTAGCCCACCAAGTCCCTCTTTCCATGGGATTTTGCAAGCAAGAATACTGGGTGCATCACCACTTCCTCCTCCAGGGGACTGAACCCATGGCCTCCCATCTTCTGCATTACAAGTGGATTCTTTACCTGCTGAGCCATCCATGACTCCCTATCTTTGCCCAATGCCCACTCCTCTGGACTGATCCAAATCCCTTTCCCCTGAACATCCTTCAAGACTTTTCCAAGATTGCAGCAAATGATGTTTTAATTTTTCCACTTGATCTATGTTTATTCCTCCCTTTCCTACATGGAAGTTACAAAATGGTGTAAAGGCTTTAATGTACTTTTCCTTCCTCCTTATACCTTATGGTATAAGGTCATTCTATCAGACTAGATATGAACACCTCCAGTTTAATACACACAAATGCCAGGATCATAATCAAGCCGTCATGTTAACTATGACACCTGTTTCTATCCAGTTATATGTTCTCACACCTCCAGAGCATTTCAGTGGAAGTCAGAATAAGAAATTCTTTAATAGCCCCAAATCCTGTTCTATATTGTTTCAAATCCAGTAACCTCTTGTTTCAGTCTTTTCCTTTTGCAGAGTTTACAGTGACCTTGATAATTTGCATAATCCTTGACTTTAGAAGTTATCCAAAGCACATTCATAAATTTTTAGTTAATCCTCAGTTACCTCTGACATTGGGCTTCCCCGGTGGCTCAGTGGTGAAGAATCCACCTGCCAAGCAAGAGATGTGGGTTCAACCCCTGGTTTGGAAAGATCCCCTGGAGGAGGAAATGGCAACCCATTGCAGTATTCTTGCCTGGAGAATTCCATGGACAGACGAGCCTGGTGGGCTACAGTCTTTGAGATTACAAAAGAGTCAGACATGACTTAGAAACTAAACAACAACAGTCTCCAACATCTCTGCTCCCTCCTAGCTTAAGTTTCTCTCAGGCCTGACAAAGGCAATACCATTACTGACTTCCATTCCCCCAAACTTGAAATTTTTAACAAGATCTCAAACTTATAGGAAAGTTGCAAGTATACTACAGGGAATTCCTACATACTCTTTCCTGGATTCACCAATTATTTATATTTTGCCTCATCTGCCTCTCCTAAATCTAACTCTAAAAGAGTTGAGAGTAAGTGGTGTACATCATACCCCTACAGCCTTAAATACCCCTTTGAAAGTTTTCTAAGAAAAAGGAAATTCTATCACACAGCACATTGAAATTACAAAGACATGGAATCGAGAACCGCTGTCACTCATCTCAACACTTACTGGCAGGAAACAGATATTAGATCCAGATTTCAGTTCTGCATACCACAGTACCAATGCTTCCCCTTCCAAAATGTAAAATACCATACCCCTTCCGATTCTTCCTATCCCAGTAATGCTTTTGCCCAAGGGCCTGAGAAAGAATAACTTATTTTAGAAAAAGAAAGAGCAGGAGGAGAATTAGAGCCCCGCAACCTTACCTCTTCTCCTTCCACCTGATCAAGAACATTATTTCCCAAAGAAGCTAATCTCCTGAGTTAATGATCACCCAATGCTCATGTCCATCTAGAAAATCTACAAAGATTCATCTCCATTTTTCCCATGTCCCAAATAATTTCTCTTACTTTCCTTTTTACTGCTGCTCAGCTGTCTTCCCAGGCAAGACTAAGTATCACTTTCTCTTTAAATTCCTTCCTCTTCCTCAAATTTATAGAGAAGTTGAAAGGGCAATACAAAGAACTTTTTCTTGAACCATTAGAGTAAGTTTTTGAAACAGGGCTCATCACCTTTATATACTTTAGTAGGCCCTACAAACAAGGACATTCACCTATGTACCACAAAGCCATCACCCCAGTCAGGAAAGTAACACTGATTCACTATCTTCCAATCCTCAGATCCCATTCAGTGTTTAGCCAGGTGTCCCAAACATAAATCCAGCTCAGAATCAAGCTTTGCATTTATTGGCATGCTTTGTTAATCTAGTTTAGAACCGTCTCTCAGCAATCCCTTGTCTTTCACAACTTGGATATTTCCAAAGATTACAAGACGAGTATTTTATTAAAAGTCTCTGAAGTTTAATTTGTCTAATGTCTTCTCATGTTTAGAAGCAGGTTATGGATCTTTGGCAGGACAGAAATGACGTTGTACTTTTTCACTGCATGCTACCAAGAGGCACATGGTTCTGAGTTATCCCACTTCTAATGATACCCAGTTGGATTGCTTAAAGTGGCATAAGTCAAGATTCTCTACTTTGAAGTACTCTTTCTCTTTAAATTAATAAAATATTTTTCAGGGAGGTAGTTTTGATAATTGTTTGATAAATACATTTTCCTGTTCTTTATCAATCATTTATATATATCATTTTATGATTCATTGTTTATTCAGTATATTATAATTATTTTGACAATTTATATTGATTCTTATTTTCAGTTTGCTCAGTGGAATCACCTTCAAGCTGACTTTGGTGTCCTTTTCACATGTTCATATTATTCTTTGATCATTTCCTTCCTTTCTGGTTTTAAAAATAAAAGTCCAGACTCTGTGTTTCCCTGCCTCAGACCTAGAATTAATGATTTCTCCAAGCATTACTGGTTCTTTTTACCGATATGCCGTATGTAGAAAGGAAGTTTTGGATCTGCTTTCAGGCACTTGCATTGGAAACAGCTTGGGAACATGTGACTCAAATACACACACACACACACACACAGTAAANTACCAATGCTTCCCCTTCCAAAATGTAAAATACCATACCCCTTCCGATTCTTCCTATCCCAGTAATGCTTTTGCCCAAGGGCCTGAGAAAGAATAACTTATTTTAGAAAAAGAAAGAGCAGGAGGAGAATTAGAGCCCCGCAACCTTACCTCTTCTCCTTCCACCTGATCAAGAACATTATTTCCCAAAGAAGCTAATCTCCTGAGTTAATGATCACCCAATGCTCATGTCCATCTAGAAAATCTACAAAGATTCATCTCCATTTTTCCCATGTCCCAAATAATTTCTCTTACTTTCCTTTTTACTGCTGCTCAGCTGTCTTCCCAGGCAAGACTAAGTATCACTTTCTCTTTAAATTCCTTCCTCTTCCTCAAATTTACAGAGAAGTTGAAAGGGCAATACAAAGAACTTTTTCTTGAACCATTAGAGTAAGTTTTTGAAACAGGGCTCATCACCTTTATATACTTTAGTAGGCCCTACAAACAAGGACATTCACCTATGTACCACAAAGCCATCACCCCAGTCAGGAAAGTAACACTGATTCACTATCTTCCAATCCTCAGATCCCATTCAGTGTTTAGCCAGGTGTCCCAAACATAAATCCAGCTCAGAATCAAGCTTTGCATTTATTGGCATGCTTTGTTAATCTAGTTTAGAACCGTCTCTCAGCAATCCCTTGTCTTTCACAACTTGGATATTTCCAAAGATTACAAGACGAGTATTTTATTAAAAGTCTCTGAAGTTTAATTTGTCTAATGTCTTCTCATGTTTAGAAGCAGGTTATGGATCTTTGGCAGGACAGAAATGACGTTGTACTTTTTCACTGCATGCTACCAAGAGGCACATGGTTCTGAGTTATCCCACTTCTAATGATACCCAGTTGGATTGCTTAAAGTGGCATAAGTCAAGATTCTCTACTTTGAAGTACTCTTTCTCTTTAAATTAATAAAATATTTTTCAGGGAGGTAGTTTTGATAATTGTTTGATAAATACATTTTCCTGTTCTTTATCAATCATTTATATATATCATTTTATGATTCATTGTTTATTCAGTATATTATAATTATTTTGACAATTTATATTGATTCTTATTTTCAGTTTGCTCAGTGGAATCACCTTCAAGCTGACTTTGGTGTCCTTTTCACATGTTCATATTATTCTTTGATCATTTCCTTCCTTTCTGGTTTTAAAAATAAAAGTCCAGACTCTGTGTTTCCCTGCCTCAGACCTAGAATTAATGATTTCTCCAAGCATTACTGGTTCTTTTTACCGATATGCCGTATGTAGAAAGGAAGTTTTGGATCTGCTTTCAGGCACTTGCATTGGAAACAGCTTGGGAACATGTGACTCAAATACACACACACACACACACACAGTAAAAATCATGAGTTCACAGCAATATCTCCAATTTCTATCTGTTCCCTTATCTCTTCACTTATTTTAATTCCACAAATTTATATTAAATTATAATTCAACAAATATCTAATGAGTCCCTAAGATATATATGAAGTAAAGTGCTAGATGACAGGTGGGATCTCAAAGATAAGGATAAAATAGAATATTTTGTAAGATTTTGTAAAGGTGTTTAGAGGAATATACAAATAACTATACTGTGAGATAATATAGTAATAACAGGAAATTCCATAATAATCACTTTCAAGAACTTACTCTGTAAAAATCACTGTGTACCTGCTGGAAAAACCTCACAAAGGGTGGCAACTTATATTACTGTACACATATGAACATTTAGTTCAAACAGTTTCAGTGTTTGCTTGAGTTTCCAAATTTAGAAATGAGAGTGCTCTGCTTGGAGTCCATATTTGTCCAATTCCAAAATCTTTTTCCTTCATCACTATGGCATTCAGAAGATGGAAATATCCCATCTGTCAGGAAATCAGGAAAGACTTCATGAGGCAAATGGCATATAAGATAGACTTTTAAGAACTGGGGTTTTGAGAAACAGATATGTCTGAAAGTTACTTAGATTACAGAGAAGAGAATGAATCAAAGAATTTAAAGGGGAGACCCAGGGCATATATTCAAAAGTAGAAGACTTTGAGTACAAAATAGAATTTGTGAAGGAAGTAAGACAAGACCAATAGATTGGAAAAGAACTGTAAATGGTTCTAGACCCCAGGAAAATGAGTCTGTGTTTCATTCAAGATGCAAAAGGTAATGTAAGCCCAACTCCACCACTGAACCTAACCAAGGTTATCAGAAGAATGACAATGTGGAGAACTGCTTCCAGGAAATGACAATTAGGGTCTGGCCAGCTTTCAGGATTAGAAGAGAAGAAAAAGAGATTCTGGAAGGCAATTACTGAATCAGGGCAATGAGGCTGGAAGGTAAGATGAAGTAAAGGGGGTGAGGTACTGACCAAAACAAAAGGGGAGTGGTCAGGAGGAGAAGAACCAAAATAAGATGTAGAGCAGCTGAATGGGATTTAATGTGGAATAGATGGAATAATATCTATGCATAAACAACTTCAGTTTGAAATATGGAGGGGAGAGCAAGATTGAGTTATTGTAACTCCAAGACAAAAGAAATGGAGGTTACTGGATATGGCCCAGCAAAAAAGCCACTCTCTTATCTGCAAAACCTAAATACTGCATGGCACGCAAGAGAAGTTCATTAAAATTGTGTTTACATTTAAAAAAAAATGTGTTTAGTAAACATACACCTGAATGGATGTGAAGGCTGTATCACCACATACAGACACTGAACCTCACCTTGACAGCCTTGGGGCAAAAGAGAACAAAGCTGTCAGATTCTGACATCTGAAGACGGTGAATGAGGGTCTGGGAGGTCAAGTCAAGGAGAAAGGGGAAAGGAAAGGGAAGGATGAAAGATGTCTCAGGACAATTTTTTAGAAACCAGAGGTGGTGTGCCCCATTGCTCTGAATCTCTGTAGCGAAGTGCTGGTATGTCATACTGAATTAGTAACAGAGAGGTGGATTCAGTGGCTACAGCAGAAACCAGAATCCCAGAATACCCCACAAATAGACTGCTTCACAGAAGAATTAGAGGAAAAGAGTCCCTGCCCCCACAGCTCATGAGAGGCCTGAGTTCAGGCAGACTCCCCTCCCACCCACATGGCTCAGGAACTCCCAGCAGAGCACAGAGCCGTCGGCAAAGGGGCCCCTGGAGAGTGGAATCAGGCCCTTCTGATGTGGCCGGTGTGGCCTCTCATCTCACCCATAACACCACAGCTCCACACCACTCTCTCCCGGCACAGCATCTGGGTCACAATGGGGTGGAGCTCCGACTGTCCTCTGTATCTAATAAGTAGCTCGCATTGTTTTCCAGCCCTCCCTTCCCCACCAGCAGCTCTGACCATCGGCACCATGGGGCAGGCCTGGAAAATCACTCACACATTATTGGTGCTCTCCACCCCACCACCCAGCCAGAGGTGAATATAAACCCTGAACAGCCTGAGGTCTGGGTATGAGACTCTCTACGTACATGAGTCAGAAGCTGGCTAGATAACCAATCACTGGGTTGTCTGCTCCACTCATGCTGGTCCCCCCTGCTTCTTTAGCAGCCCCAGGCCAACAACATAGCTGCTGCTATGCGTCTATGTTACCACCTCCCAGAAGCCTTTGCTCAAGCAGGTTAGAAGGTCAGGGTACATAAGTCTATGTGGTAGGGAAAGTATGAATGGAGAGATCATGGGAAGGAAAGACTAGAGGTTATTAAATACATGACTGAATTTATGATTTCTCCTGTTGACATTTTAAGTGAAAATTGTTGTAGCCTCTTCTTTCTCTCACAGACATGAGTAGGAAGGTGTTTGTTTTTTTCCTAAATGGCCTAGTAACACTCATGTGAGCTTGATCACACAGCTGGAGAAACCTCTGCAGAACTTCACTCTGTGTCTTTGTGCTTATCCTGACTTCTCCCCTTGTCTCAAGCCTTTCCTCCGACAGCTGCTGCTGCTGCTAAGTCACTTCAGTCGTGTACAGCTACAGGCCGATAAAAATGAGATGACTTTTTTCTTTTTCTCCCTGCACTGCGTCTCCATTGCTGTGGGCAGGCTTTCTCTAGTCGCATCAGGCAGGGGCTATCTTTAGTGGCAGGGCGCGGGCCTCTCATTGTGGCGGCTCCTCTTGATGCAGAGCACAGGCTCTAGGCGCTGGGACTTCTGCAGCTGAGCGCATGGACTCTGCAGCTGTGGTGACGGGCTTAGAGGCCCCGTAGCATGCGGACTCTTCCCAGACCAGGGCTCAAACCTGTGTCCCCTATATTGGCAGGCAGATCCTTAATCACTGAACCACCAGGGAATCTTGAGATGATTGTTTTTAAGCCTGTGCCTGGAGAGTAGAGTGTTCTCTTGTGGGCGACAAGATTTTCTCCAGGGTCTATAAGGAGTTCCTTGCCCGGGTGGGCACCTGTGCCAGTAAGGAGTCATCCTCTCGTACTGCCAGATTCTGGGTCAACAGGCAGCTTTGGGTGAGAAAGGGACTCAAACAGGGTTACTCTGTGGGGACTCACCCCATATCGTCTTGGGGAAGGAGCAGAATTCTTATTGAGGTGGGTTTGATAAGCGCCAGGCCTTTGTGGGAGGGATTGGATTGGGGATTTGTATCTGTCCATCTCTAGAAGAGACTGGCAGGCTTGCATGTGGAGGTATCTCCATCTGACCCAGAGTCCTGGAGTGGTGGGCACTGAACAGAGAAATGCAGGATTATGTGCTGACCAGGCATCAGAAGTCGAGCTGAAATTCTGTTCCAACAGGACAAAGATAGTGAGAAGGAAAAAAACCCACAGGAAAGACCAGCTCTAAAGTCAAATACACTGATCCCCTTTGGCTATTGTCATTTTCTTTGAAATATCCTATCTATTGAAATGCTTAATTTACAGTAAAGGTACAATGACTTCTAGCATTTGTTCAATATTTTTTTATGGCCCCAAACATCTTTTATTTAAGGCTCACATTTTTGAGTTGCATTGTTATTCAAAAAATAAGGAATAAACAGTGTGCAATAAGAACAAAATCTGTTGTAAGAAGAAAAAAAAGTAAAGGGTTTAACTTCTACTAGTTAGAGAAGATTTTGGACTTTCCACTCAAAGGAGCTTATTCTTATTTTACTCACAACTATTTGTCACTGTGGAACTTCACTGAGGATCTGCTACTTGGGATTTCCAGGACACAGTAGACACAGAAGGTTAGAACAGGTCGGGGGATGCTGTACTCACTAAGAGCTATAGCTCCTCCTTCCTCTGGGGCACATCCCCAGAGCTGATCTAATAAAATACACATCTGGAAACCAGGGAAACACAGCTGTCTGGGGCCACATAGTCCACGGCAAATCTTCACCTCCAGTAGCCCTTGAGTGCCTGCATGCCAAGTTGCTTCAGTGCTGCCCAGCTCTTTGCAATACTATGGACTGTAGCCCCCCAGGCTCCTCTGTTCATGAGATTCTCCAGGCAAGAATACTGGAGTGTGTTGCCCATACCCTCTTTAGGGGATCTTCCCGACCCAGGGATTGAACCCACATCTCTTACGTCTCCTGCATTGGCAGGCAGGTTCTTTACCACTAGCACCACCTGGGAAGCTCCCTATAGCCCCTGGAATGCCATAAAATAATCATTGACATAACAGTGTCCAAAGTCATCAAGGAAATACATTATGAATAACTCTCATGTCACCTTTGCTTAAAATCCCTCTAAGATTCCCAGGCACTTATAGCAGAAGTTAAATATTTTGGCAAGAAACATGATTTGCTGAAGGATTTGACTACTTGTCTGAAGACCCTGCAAATAAAATATTCAGCTTATTGACTGGCATGTAATCTATGTCAGTGATATTGCAATTAATATCTGGGAGATAGTGAAGAACAGGAGAGCCTTCTGCAATATCCATGAGGTTGCAAAGACTCAGACATAACTCAGACACGACTAAACAACAACAGCAATTATAATCAACAATACATCATTTGTTTTATTTTTGTGATTAATAATAATGTAATAAATAATATTAATATCATCATATATACTACTGTTATATATTTTAGTAGTATTTTAGTATAAGTTAGTATTTTATTGTTATATAAAATACTATAATTAATAATATTAGTATATTATATATATTTCTTACTATATTATTATTATTGCTCTTGTGTGAAACACATCCCACACTGTCTTGTCCTTAGATGGTGCTTAGGGAGAGTGGGTTTCTACTCTGTCAATTCCTTTGCCAAACAGAAAAGAACAAAAGATGCCAAAATGGCACCCCACTCCAGTGTTCTTGCCTGGAGAATCCCAGCGACAGGGGAGCCTGGTGAGCTGCCATCTATGGGGTCGCACAGAGTCGGACACGATTGAAGCGACTTAGCAGCAGTAGCAGCAGCAGTCCCAGTTTAGCACATCACAGGGGCACTGGCCTTAGTTTGCAGAGAGTGGAGTCAATGAAGATCAGAAAACAAGAATTCAGCAACAGCCAAGGGTTTAACCCACCTCACCATCCTCTTCCTCCCACCAAAAGTTGAAACCAACCTAAGAGAAGACGTAATAGGTGATGAATGGCATAGGCACAGGCACAGCACAATGTAATGAAAACTGAAGATTTCAGGAAGAGATGATCCAGTTAGAGTTACCATCTGAGCCTACAGATTTCCTGAAAACTGAGCAAGAGCTGCTACAATGGGTTTCTTATAAGTCAGGTCCCATGAGCCTCCCCACCACGTAGTAGGGAAACAGGTAAGTAAACCAAGAAAAGCAGGTGTTTTACTGATATATGAAATATTTAGCTTCTCTTTGTTATCCCCTGACTTAACTATATGTTTTCTGTTTATGATACATCTCCCCTTGATTTTATATCTTGAATACAGTATTCAAATAAAAGACATGATCCTCCCTGTTCTATATAATTAAATATAATGAGAATAACTTTCTTCAAACATTAAATTAACACAAATTCTGAAGGAACTGGGCAGAGAGAAAAAAATATGTGTTTCATTTTATATAAAAGTATAATTTCTAATCATTACGAATATATATGAAAGCTGCTCAGTCAAGTCCAACTCTGCAATCCCACGGACTGTAGCCTGACAGGCTCCTCTGTCCATGGAATTCTCCAGGCCAGAATACTGGAGTGGATAGCTGTTCCCTTCTCCAGGGAAGTTTCCCAACCTAGGGATCAAACCCAGGTCTCCGGCATTGCAGGCAGATTCTTTACTGAGTCACCAGGAAAGCCCATATGGAGCTGGTGGTAAAGAATCCACCTGCCAATACTGGAGATGCAAGAGACACAAGTTCAATCTCTGGATTGGGAAGCTCCCCTGGAGAAGGAAATGGCAGCCTGCTCCAGTATTCTTGCTTGGAAAATTCCATGGACAGAAGAGCCTGGTGGGTCACAAAGAGTTGGCCTGTGGCCCATGGGTCACAAAGAGTTGGACATGACTGAGCGCTCAGCACACACACATGCATACATACGCAGACACATATGGGGGGCTTCCCTGGTGGCTCGGATGGTAAAGAATCTGCCTGCAATGCAGGAGACCCCAATTTGATCCCTGAATTCAGGAATTCCCCTGGAGAAGGAAATGGCTACCCACTCCAGTATTCTGGCCTGGAGAATTCCATGGACAGAGGAGCTTGGCAGGCTATAGTGCATGGGGTCACAAAGAGTCAGACATGACTGATCAACTAATACTTATATATAATCTAAGAAAAAAGAAAGGGATTCTTTATATCCAGAAAACAGAACATTAAAAACCCAAAATATCTGAAGCCAAAAACACAACCATTACCAATTTATTCAGTCCCATGTAATTAATTCTTATTCTGCTTGATCTTGGGTGAGCAGTTTTATAAACCTGTCAGTTTCTCTATTAGAGTTCTAGAAATACCAACTCAGTCCAGTGGTATGGTCTCAAAATTATGTAAGCTAAGCCATCAGAATCCTCTAGCCCAGAGTTCTTGTCATAGTCTTTTCCAAGGGTCTCTTAGAAGACAAAGCATTCTGGCCTATAGATAATGGCAAATACTTCCAGGGAAGAATCAGAGCAAAACAAAATCTGTCTGTGGGTGGTAAAATATTTAAAATGGCATGGTTAAGATCTGGTAACAGTTAAGTTAATAAGAATATTTGGTTGTTTCTATGACACTCAACATTATAGAGTAATTACTAGAATGGTGACTGGACATCTCACGGTTGTCCTAATTTCTAGGAAATTAATACAACTTCTAAAATGCTTACATTTATATTTACCCATACAAATGTAGCCTAAATTAATATCCCTTCTTATTTGGAAGAGGACAAGCCTTTCCATGCAATAATCCAACCTATCAAATAAACCAAATTAGTATAACATCTCTCTTTTCACAGGGTGAGAGAACAAATCCCTTGAGACTTTCCATGGAGTCTTTGGAATAAGTCAGTTTGGAGTCAAGATAATTTCATTTAGGATCTGACTTGAGGAAGGCAAAATTGTCAAAGGTGTAAAAAAAAAAATACCCTTAGTTCTTTGAAAAGTGATAAGACTTGGTTTTCTTAAATAATCAAGGATAAGGTTAACATAAGGCATACAAAATTATGCTGATAAAAATCTTTTTCTTAGATGGATGACTTAAAAGGTAAAGAAAAATATTTTGTAATCTATTAAAAACAAACCAACAATCCAAGAAAACTCTGTTATATTAGTAGAAAGAAAAACAGATTCTAGTTTTGCACTGTTACATTTTTGAGCTTATCTTTAAAACACCTTATAAATAAATCCATTCAATTTTAGCCAGCTTAACCACACATAAAATTACTTTTCCTCTAAATCTCCTATAACTTTCTATATCCATTCAATTTTTCCCCCTACATTTTGCTCTTTCTCACTCTGGGACAAATAGTCATTTCACTTCAGGACAAAATTATTCTACTTTTCCTTTACTGAAGACACATGCTTCACATATTGCAAACTTTTTCTTATTGAAACACATCCTACTTTTCTGTATACTTTGCCTGAAAAAGTTGTTCCCTTATTATTTTTGGTAATTTTATTTCATATACTTATTATAATTTTTTAGATATTAGTAACCCTTCTTGCACAGAAAAAAATCTAGGAAGTAAACAATTATGAACTGCCTGTCACATACCAGTATTCTGTGGTACACTAACAAATTTTCTGAATATACAATTTTATAGGTCTATACTTCCTCATATTTTTCAATGTGGTAAAAAGAACATATTGACAGACTCAAATATATTGAGATTCTCTATAACATACAAAATTCAAAAGCAAAAAGCACATAAACTTAATGTATATTCACTAATGAATTATTTAGCAGTTCAGGTTACTTAGAAATGATTGAGATGTTTAGTGAATATCCATTACTTGGCACAACTCTAAGATTGTAGGTTACCAAAAAAGATTTTGGAAACTAAATTTAGGCAGACACAAAACTGCCCATCATCTCCAATTATTTCCCTGTTAACTATTTTTACAGTGCATGTTGCGGGGGGGTGGGGGTGGAAAACCCCTGAAAAAAATAAATGCTTGGAAGGTTTTTGTTTGTTTTACTTTTGTGCTGGATTTACATGAGGCAATGGATATCAAGGAATTCGTTTTTACTGCATCTTTACTTATACATTTGTTTTTTAGATTGAATTGATAACTTTTATAATCTTAAATACCTAGTAGATGTCATATTACCTTATTTGACCAGTAAACCCAAGTAGAATGAAAATGTATGCTTGTATTATAGTCAATACTGACAGTCAGAAGGTATCAGTGTTTTTACTTAGTCAACAGTATTAAAATAATCTTCAAAGATTTGCTCAACTCACAGTTTTTGGGTTCTTTTGTATATTTCTGGAAGATTTCAGTAATATTTAATTTATATAAACACCCGTTTACCTCTAAGCTGATTTAAATAGAGCTCTTTACAGGACTTTATAAATTTGGTAATACCATTAAGAGGAAGGAAACTATCACAGATGCATAATATAGGTACATACATCCATAAACATATGTACAGACAGGTGCAAACAGATCTTATATCTTTCCATCTAAAATTTTAGCCATGAGCCAGGTAAACACAGTAGCACAAAAACTCACTGGTTTATTTCCACTCTCTGTCTAAATCGTGTTTCTGACAAATGGAACAAGTCAAGGCTAACTACTCAATATGAGAGTTAAATCCTTTTACCAATAACCGCAGATCTTTTGCCCTGTCTTACACACACTAGACTACATTATAGGTGAGAGACGGAGGGAATGTGAAGCAGCTGCTGTAAAGCAGTCTCCAAAGTCTGACCCAGTTAAAATATCCAGTCTGTTTCCAATTGGCCTTCCTTATTTTTCTTTTCAGCCTTATGCAATTGCTTTTGGGGGTCCCTAAGTCCCTTGAAGGGCTTCCCTGGTGGCTCAGACAGTAAGAATCTGCCTGCAAAGTGGGAGACCTGGGTTCGATACCTGGGTTGGGAAGATCCCCTGGAGGAGGGCATGGCAACCCACCGCGTTATTCTTGCCTGGAGAATCCCCCATGGTTAGAGGAGCCTGGTGAGCTACAGTCCACGGAGTCCCAAGGAGTTGGACATGACTGAGTCCTTTGAGAGCCCCAGGGGACAGAGAGCAACAAGTCCAAGTGCCTGAGAGGCTAGAGTGAGAAGGAAGACGGTCTGGCATGGTGGACAGAGGATGGAGGGACCTGAAGAGAGGCCAAAAGGATTCAAAGGAGTGGAAGGAAATATTGAAGGTGGTGAAGGAGGAAGGATGAATGGAGGCAGTGGGAAGCGAGAAGTCTCAGAGGAACAAGACTGAGCAGATCCTCAGCTTTCCATTGAAGTTCCTATCAACGTTAATAAAGTCATGCCAGCAAGAAGGCAAGCAGAAGTTAGCAGAACATATAGTCATATGAGTTCAACAAGAGGGTTTCCGCTGACTGAGAAGCTCCACTGGGAGAAACAGAATCAAAAAGAGAAAATAGAGTCCTCAAAAAAGCCAGGGGGGAAAATTCCCAGCCTAGGACTCAAGGACTAAATCCACACTTGACAAAAAGAGCCAGAAAGAAATTTTCTAGCCCAGGAAGTCAGAAAGTGCATTTCCATTTGAAACAAAGAACCAAGCCCAGGGAGTGAATGACTCTTACTCAAAACAAAGAGCCAGAGAGAAAGCCTTACACTGATTGTGACATTTCTCCAAAGAAGACATACGGATGGCTAACAAACACATGAAAAGATGCTCAACGTCACTCATTATCAGAGAAATGCAAATCAAGACCACAGTGAGGTACCACTTCACACCAGTCAGAATGGCTGCGGTCCAAAACTCTACAAGCAATAAATGCTGGAGAAGGTGTGGAGAAAAGGGAACCCTCTTACACTGTTGGTGGGAATGCAAACTAGTACAGCCACTATGGAGAACAGTGTGGAGATTCCTTAAAAAAATTGCAAATAGAACTGCCTTATGACCCAGCAATCCCACTGCTGGGCACACACACCGAGGAAACCAGAATAGAAAGAGACACGTGTACCCCCATGTTCATTGCAGCACTGTTTATAATAGCCAGGACATGGAAACAACCTAGATGTCCATCAGCAGATGAATGGATAAGAAAGCTGTGGTACATAGACACAATGGAGTATTAGTCAGCCATTAAAAAGAATACATTTGAATCAGTTCTAATGAGATGGATGAAACTGGAGCTGATTATACAGAGTGAAGTAAGCCAAAAAGAAAAACACCGATACAGTATACTAACACATATATATGGAATTTAGAAAGATGGTAATGATAACCCTGTATGTGAGACAGCAAAAGAGACACAGATGTATAGAAAGGACTTTTGGACTCTGAGGGAGAGGGAGAGGGTGGGATGATTTGGGAGAATGGCATTGAAATATGTATTCTATCATGTAAGAAATGAATTGCCAGTCTATGTTCAATACAGGATACAGGATGCTTGGGGCTGGTGCATGGGGATGATCCAGAGAGATAATATGGGGTGGGAGGTGGGAGGAGGGTTCAAGACTGGGAGTTCGGATACACCTGTGGTGGATTCATGTCAATGTATGGCAAAACCAATACAGAAAAAGTAAAATAAAGTAAAAATAAAATAAAATAAAAACGAAGATCATGGCATCCAGTCCCATCGTGTCATGGCAAATAGATGAGGAAACAATGGAAACAGTGAGAGACTTTATTTTTGGGGGGTCCAAAATCACTGCAANATATACACAATGGAGTATTACTCAGCCATTAAAAAGAATACATTTGAATCAGTTCTAATGAGATGGATGAAACTGGAGCTGATTATACAGAGTGAAGTAAGCCAAAAAGAAAAACACCGATACAGTATACTAACACATATATATGGAATTTAGAAAGATGGTAATGATAACCCTGTATGTGAGACAGCAAAAGAGACACAGATGTATAGAAAGGACTTTTGGACTCTGAGGGAGAGGGAGAGGGTGGGATGATTTGGGAGAATGGCATTGAAATATGTATTCTATCATGTAAGAAATGAATTGCCAGTCTATGTTCAATACAGGATACAGGATGCTTGGGGCTGGTGCATGGGGATGATCCAGAGAGATAATATGGGGTGGGAGGTGGGAGGAGGGTTCAAGACTGGGAGTTCGGATACACCTGTGGTGGATTCATGTCAATGTATGGCAAAACCAATACAGAAAAAGTAAAATAAAGTAAAAATAAAATAAAATAAAAACGAAGATCATGGCATCCAGTCCCATCGTGTCATGGCAAATAGATGAGGAAACAATGGAAACAGTGAGAGACTTTATTTTTGGGGGGTCCAAAATCACTGCAAATAGTGACTGCAGCCATGAAATTAAAAGATGCTTGCTCCTTGGAAGAAAAGCTATGATCAACATGCTACTAAGTTGCTTCAGTTGTGTCCGACTCTGTGCGACCCCATAGACGGCAGGCTCCGCCGTCCCTGGGATTCTCCAGACAAGAACACTGGAGTGGGTTGCCATTTCCTTCTCCAGTGCATAAGAGTGAAAAGTGAAAGTGAAGTCGCTCAGTCGTGTCCAACTCCTAGCGACCCCATTGACTGCAGCCTTCCAGGCTCCTCCGTCCATGGGATTTTCCAGGCAAAAGTACTGGAGTGGGTTACCATTGCCTTCTCTGATGACCAACCTAGACAGCATATTAAAAAGCAGAGACATTACTTTGCCAACAAAGGTCCATCTGGTCAAAGCTGTGGTTTTTCCAGTAATCATGTATGGATGTGAGTGTTGGACCATAAAGAAGGCTGAGTGCTGGAGAACTGATGCTTTTAAACTGGTGTTGGAGAAGACTCTTGAGAGTCCTTGGACTGCAAGGAGATCAAACCAGTCAATCCTAAAGGAAATCAATCCTGAATATTCATTGGAAGGACTGATGCTGAAACTCCAAAACTTTGGCCCCATGATGCGAAGAGACAACTCATTAGAAAAGACCCTGATGCCGGGAAAGATAGAAAGCAGAAGAAGGGGACGACAGAGGACGAGGTGGCTGGATGGCATCACCAACTCACCGAGCATGAGTTTGAACAGGCTCTGCGAGATAGTGAAGGACAGGGACGCCTGGCATGCTGCAGTCCGTGGGGTTGCAGAGTTGGACATGACTGAGAGACTGAACAACTCCTGTATTGCAGGCAGATTTTTTTTTACCATTTGAAACACCAGGGAAGCTACAGCCTAGTAGGTACCTCACAAATAAAGAAGCCTTGGCCTCTAACCCAGCTTCTAGAGTATCCTCAGAATCTTAAGAACCAAAATCTGTCAGTAGGCTGTCATCTGGGGCACCTGTTCAGAATCTGGACTCACCAATGGACCCTGAACAATCAGACAGAAATGAAGACAAAGTCATCAACGGTGTTGATTGTTGCAGCCTAGGTAAGAGGTCCAAGGGTCCAATGATGCAAGGGTCCAAGGGCCTTATGTAAGTCACGGCGTCTGTACTACCAAAGAAAAGCCAGGGCCAGACAGTTGATGAAGCAGTAAAAAAATCAGTCTTAATCAGAAATACTGTATTAGCAGAAAGAGACGACAGTGTAGAGCTGAGCTCAATTCCAAATACAGCAAGGGCAAGTGGACATTTATAATCAAGGAGTAGGGTGGGGGTCAAGATGTTCCAAAGAGGATGCATTATGGTAAAGAACACTATGATTCAACTGACTTGACAAAATTCTTGCTGATGGCAGACCAGGGTGAAGAGATATCAAGGATGGGGGATAAGGAACTTGATTAGATATCAAGGGTGATCAGATATCAAGTGTGATGGGTTGTTTCTCAATCGACTTTCCAGGATTCTTGCTAAAACCAGGCCTGACAAAAACAGACACAGAAGTCCACCGTTAAGTAAAGAAGTGGGCTTAGAATACCCTGACTGGAGGCTGGTCGAGGAGAAAGCCTCTGTCACCTTGACCCCTGAAAGATGCCCAGGAGGCAGGTGGGCTAAAAGTCAGTACATCTCCCATGGGACTCATACGGGAGAAACAACCACAGATCTTTCACTAAAATTCCCTTTTATACCTCTGGTCACCAACCCTAAAAAATGCAGAGAAGAGGATGACAACAGGGGGGCATTATTCAATTATTTCAGATGATCAGCCAAGGAGATGGCATATTGTCAGGTCAGACCAAGCTTTAAACTAAATGTAACATTTTCTCCTTACTCCCTGCTAAGTCCTAGCTCATGCAGAATACCAGAGAGTTATACTGTGAGTAAACTACTCAATGCCGCTACAGATGTGTCTACTAGGAACTGAAGAAAATGTGTGTTAACAAGGATTTTTGTAATGGTAAAGGCTGTGTTTATTTTACAGACCCACATTCTTTGAAACATGGAGCAGTTCTCGGAGCTGACCACACAATGTTGATATCACATAGTCACTGTATTTGCTCATTCATTCACCTAATCAATCACTATTTCACATCTACCCTGTGCCAGGTGCTATGCTAGGAACAGGAGGCACAAAGCTGAGAAAAATGATTCCTGCCCAAAGAGTGTTGTCACTGGAACAAATTCTTTCAAGTCAACCATTAACCAATGTACTTTCACTACTTCATGGCAAATGGAAGGGGAAAAGGTAGAAACAGTGACAGATTTTATTTTCTTGGGCTCCAAAATCACTGTGGACAGTGAGTCCAGCCATGAAATTAAAAGATACCTGCTCCTTGGAAGAAAAGCTCTGACAAACCTAGGCAGTGTATTAAAGAGAACAGACATTACTTTGCCAAAAAAAAAGTCCATCTAGTCAAAGCTATGGTTTTTCTAGTAATCATGTGCAGACGTGAGAGTTGGGCCAAAAAGAAGGCTGATTGTGGAAGAATTGATGGTTTTGAAATGTGGTGCTGGAGAAGACTCTTGAGAGTCCCTTGGACTGCAAAGAGATCAAACCAGTCAATCCTAAAGGAAATCAACTCTGAATATTCATTGGAAGGATTGATGCCAAAGCTGAAGCTCCAATACTTTGGCCCCTGATGCAAAGAGGTGATTCATTGGAAAAGATTCTGATGCTAGGAAAGTTTGAAGGCAAAAGGAGAACAGGGTGGCAGAGGATGAGGTAGCTAGACAGCATCACCAACTCAGTGAACATGAGTTTGAGCAGGCTCCGGGAGATCGTGAAGGAAAGGGAAGCCTGGCATGCTGCAGTTCATGGGGAGTCAGTCATGACTTAGCAGCTGACAACAATTAAACATTGGTTTCTGAATTTTAACCTTTCTCCAACCTCCAATTAATGCTATACCTTTTCTCATAATCTCTCTGAAGAAGAAACCCTTTTCATAAACGTTAATTCTCACTGGGAACGTCTATGAGTCACAGTAAAAATAGTTTCTTTTAACAAACCTAATGATATTAATACTTTGGCCATCTGATGCGAAAAGCCAACTCTTTGGGAAAGACCCTGATGCTGGGAAAGATTGAGGGCAGGAGGAGAAGGGAGTAACAGAGGCTGAGATGGTTGGATGGCAGCACTGACTCAGTGGACGTGAGTTTGAACACAGACTCTGGAGACAATGATGGACAGGGAAGTCTGGTGTGCTGCAGTCCATGGGGTCGCAAAGGGTCATACTTGATTAAATAACTTAACAGAATGTTGTTGAAGTTTATTAATTTTTTATTAATTGAAGTGAAACTTCGGGACATCTTTCCTGGGTACTTTCTGTAAGTGTCAGATACACTTACAGATGGCAAAGAAAGAAAGAAAAGAAAAGAAAAAAAAAAACTCAACAAAGAAAACACTTGTGCCATTAAAAATGCACCAGAAAGACAGAAGGATATGGGCAGCCCAGAGGCCCAGAATCATAACTGGAGAAAGACAGCATCAGATATCCTGATAATTTCTGACCCTTCTGGTTGTCCAAGGGTCAGACAAGACCTTTAGAAAATGATTTGTATACTTAATAGCCTATGATAAATCCCTAGTGGTAAGAGCTCTAATCATTAGTATCAAAGTCCTTTTCTTTGATCATCTGCTGCATTCATAAAGGAATCTACTTACTACAGAGGAGTCAATCTAGCTTCAGAATACGCTGCTTTTCTAAGATAAAAGAGCACGTGCAATAATACCCTATCCCACTCCATTCTATCCACAATTTACTTAGGTAAATTCAGTATAAATCCCTGAACTTGCACCTGTAATAAAATTTAGCTTCAAGCTGAGTTGCCAGGAAAAGGAAAGAAAAATGTGACCCAGACGTGCTAACTGTTAGTGCCCTTTGTAGTGGAGACTGGGCTTTTTGGATGGCCCAGGAAAATGCCCAATGTGGACATGGTAAGAGAAACCAGGCCTGGATCACGTTTAACCACTGATCACATTTAGCTCACTGGGTTATAAACTGATTTCATATGGGCTTCAGAAAGTTTTCCAATACCCTCCAAGCCTATGAATACTGGGTTGCACCATATGAAAAAATTACTATTTGTAGTTAAAACAATCAAATATCAGCTATTTCATGTAGTTCAACCTAACAAATGCCCAGAGAAACAGCGTCACAGTTAGAGCAGTACTATATTTGCATCTGAAAAAAATACAATGGTAGGAGTCAATGTTGACTGATATACTGCAGCTGATATAGTACATGAGTCCTATGAGCTACAGAGAGCCCATTCAGCTACGTCTGGACTTAATAAATGCCCTCCAGTAGAAACAGAACATGCTGCAGTGATGTCTTCCTTCAATGTGGCCTCTTGGGTACCATCTCTCCCACCCCACACACATAGACAGATAGAAAAAAGCATTCTGAAGGAGAAGAGTGAGGATGGAGTGGGAGGGAAAAGGAGGAAAAAAGGGAGAGGTAGGGGAAATATGTTATATAAGTTGAGAGTGTTTTCAGTTTGCAATACCTGAACTTTTTCTGGATTGACAGTGGCTTAAACTAATGATACTTTTTCCTGTCTCTAATACCAAGAAGTTCAGAATAGGAGGTCAACATGGTGCATTTTTTATGTTTCTTTCTAAAACAAGTTGACTCTAACCTCAGAGGTCACAAGATGGCTTCTGTCAGTCTAGCCTTCACATTCATGCTCCAAGCAGGAAGAAGAGGAAACAGTGAAAGAAATATTTATCCTGTTTTTCAGAAAAGCAAGTGTCCCTGGAAGCCCTGGATCCCACCCATGCCATGCAGAAACCCTTTACACCTCATTGGCCATAACTGTGTTACATGGACATCTCATGGAAAAAGATGTTGGAATAGTGGGTATTTGGTGGAAAGCAAGGCTGTGACATCATTGAATTTTCCTGAAGCAGCATTCCAATACCCAATGAACAGTTTCATGGGTTTCAGGAGACAGTTATGAAGACTTCCCTGGTGGCCAAGTGGTTAAGAATCTGCCTGCCAATGTGGAAGGTATGGGTTCAATCCCTGGCCTGGGAAGATCGCATATGCTGCAGAGCAGCAAAGCCCATGCACCACAACTGCCAAGCCCATACTTGGCAACAAGAAAAGCCACCATAGGGAGAAGCTCACACGCCTAATAAAGAGCAGCCCTCACTCACTGAAATGAGAGAAAACCTATTTGCAGCAGTGAAAACCCAGGGCACCCAAAAATAAATAAAGATTTTTAAAAAGAGATAGCTGTTGTAACCATGGCAGGAAAAAAACTGTGTGTTCCAGGGTCCAGTCACTAGCTATGCTGCTGCTGAGGGAGTCTTTGTCCCAGTGGCATCAGTGGCTTCCTGAACCTGGATCACTATCAAATGACCTCCTGACCCATTACCTTCCTAACTCTTGCAGAGACAGAAGCAGCCTGGGCTAACTCGTTCAACAGTCTTGTTACAGAAATTTGTTTCTAGAGGCCCAGCCTGGAGTCTATTTTCCAGCAGTCCTCCACAGTTTTGTAAACACTTAATGATCTCTTAAAAATCTTTCTGTTTACTGTTTTTGCTTTCTGCAACAGAGCCCTAACTGATGCATGAGTCTACTGTTCCTGCCAAAGGTAGTGAAATAGAAAGACAGCTTTGTGGGGCCTCAGCTTCTGCCCAGGACTGTCAAGGAGAAACTAACAAGAATTAATTTCCTAAGCTACCTGAACTTCCCCAAGAGAACACATATTTACTCTCCAGGCCCAGCTTTAATTGCAAAGATCTGAATCTTTGTAAGTGTCCATGGTTCTGATGTTATTTCTTTCCTGAACAAAGGACACTTCTTTTGCATCTGCATATTTTGGATTTCCTCTCTTGTCAGTTTTCTTTCCCTCATATACAATGACTTCAAGACTAATATCCTGATACATGGATATATCACAGGGTATTCAGTCTCTGAAATTCATAATCATTTTTGGAAGCTGTTTCTCTACAAATAAAAAATTTATTTGTAATTTGTTGATGAATTTCTCCTTTCACAGAGGTACCTTTAAAGAATAGAGACTAGAGAGAGAAAGAGATACACAAAAAGTCTTTGCTGTAACTGTTTCACTAGTGCCAGCCAGTTGTGGCTGGTCCTCAACTGAACCTCAAAGCCGCCAGAACACAAGCTTTCCAAGGAGAAGGGGCATGTAAATTTACCACTTTATGTTCAGCACCTAGAACAAAGTCTGAGACATACTTGAGGCTTAAAAAATATTGAGTAAATGAATGTATACTGACATATCAGAAACCACTCCCCACCCAGCCTCCAATACCAGTCACCCAGGCAAAGTCATTGGAAATGACACCATTCTCACCTGTCTGCACACTGTCCTTCATCCTCTTAATCAGTGTACTTGGTTTACTCTGGATAAGATTCTCAGAGTATGAAGAAAGTATAGATTGTGGCCAACCCCCGGATCCAAAGGGGTTCCTTTTGGCTCTTGGATTCACCACTTCCCAAGGTCAATCTAACCTCAGTGAAGAAAGCCCTAAAAAATCTCACTAACCAAAACTGTACTTTCTTATTCCTAAACAGAAGCAGGTCAATGTATGGATCACCTAGGTAATTTCTCAGATTGCACACTGTAAATTGTAGTTAAACAGCACTAAAATGTGATGAGATAGAAAAAATTATAAAATTTAAGAAGTTAGATTTGAAGAAATATTTTTGACTTTGGTTGAAGGAAATGAGAGAGAGAGAGAGTATGTGACAGAGAGAGAGAGAAATGTTATGTAGGAGAAGACTGCCAAGGAATATGCTTATGTAATAACAGATATTCTCTAAACTACTAATAGCTGTGTTAGTAGTTTAAAACACAAGCATTTATTATCTCATGTAATTTCTGAGGGTCAGGAATTCAGGAGCAGCTTAGCTGGTGGTTCTGATCCATGATCTCTAATAAGGTTGCAAACAAGATGTGATCCAGGACCACAGCCATCAGAAGGTCTGGTTGGCACCGGTGAAGCCACTTGCAAGATGACTCACTTACACAGCTGTTAGTCAAAGCCTAGATTCCTTGCTGGATCCTGGCAGAAGGCTTCAGTTCCTCACCATTTCCTGGGTGTCCTTATGACATGAGTGATCAACAGTAGGTAAGAAAGTAAGCGGAAAAATGCAGTGTTATGATCCAGGTTCTGAAGTCACCCCTTGACACATACACATTTTTCTACTTATTAGAAGAAAGTCACTAAGTCTAGTCCACACTCAAGGGTAAGGGATTAAGTACACCTTCCTGAAGAGGACCATATCAAAAAATTTGTGGACACTATAAAACAACAACTCTGTTAAGAACTGTGGAAATGGTTAAGTATAGGGTGCTTGCTAAACTCAATATGCAATTTTAGGGCTGAGTGGTGTTAGGAGATGCACAGAAGACTAGAAGAAGTTTGCCTTTCTCTTTCTTCCCCAAGATTGCCTAAATTTTCCTCTAAATTAAAGCTTGACAACCATTTAGATAATGCTATCCAACTTGTGAAAGAAAGCATACAAAGATTAAAAGATAAGGTAACTGGACAGTTCAAGTCCCCTTTTGCCTTCCTGGCTCACATAAGGGGAGAAAAAAAGAAAAGACTAAAATTTTTCTGAAGGTCACAGCCTACAAAACAAAGATTTAATTACCTCTCCTCCCTAAAACCTTACCAAATGTATCAGACACCCAGTCTAGTGACAGTGGATTGTGAGTGAGAGAGCAATAAGACAGACTATTTAAGAAGCAGCTTGCAGGAAAATCCAAGACAGGGAGAAAAAACAAAGGCCTAGAGAAACTACAGCTACAGCAAACAGTAAATACAACCTATCTCTTAGCCAGATAAACACATCTGAAATCTCATACTAAAGACAAACTTACCTTGTTTCTATTGCTTATATCATGCCTAGCTTACATAAAAAAAATTACAAGATATGACAAAAGACAGAGGAAAGAGTCTGTAAAGAAAGTAGGCATCAGAGCCAGACACAGATAAGGCAAAGATTTTAGAATTATCACACTGGAAATTTTAAATAACTATGATTAATATGCTAAGGATTCAAACGAGAAAAGTGGACAACATGCAAGAACAGATGGATACTATAATCAAAGAGATAGAAATGCTAAGAAAGAATTAAAGGCAAATGTTAAAAATCAAAAGTATTTTAATAGAAATGAATAATATCTTTAATGGACTCATCAGCAGACTGGATATGGTTAAGGAAAGAAAGAGTGAGCTTGAAAATCTGTCAATGAAAACTTCCCAAACTGAAATTCAGAATTAAAAATAGACAGAAAAAGCAGAGAAGAATATCAAAGAACTGTGGGACAATCACAAAAGATGTAACACACAGTAGAAATATCAGAAGGAACACAAGGATAAATATCTGAAGAAATAATGACTAAATTTTCCAAAACTAATGACACTAAACCACAGATTCAGTAAATACAGAAAACATCAATTAAAATAAATAAATACCAAAATTCTACACCTAGGCATTTTATTTTAAAACTGCAGAATATCAAAGGCACCAAAAGCACTTACCATCATGCATAGTGGTAGAATCAAAGAGAAGGGGAAAAGAAACTCAAAAAAAATAATGCTGAATATTTCCCAAATTCGAGGAAAATTATTAATCTACACAGTCAACTCTAAGTAGGATAAATACAATGAAATACCCCATTCAGATACATCACTGCCAAAATGTCAAAGTCAAAAATAAAAAAAGAAATCTTAAAAGTAGCAAGAAAAAAAAACAACTAGAATCATATACCCAAGAGAATCCCAATCAGACTAACAAATGACTTCTCATCAGAAGTAACAGACGCCAGAAGGCAGTGGAGTGGTAGAGTCAAAGTTCTAAAAGAAAATATTGTCAACCAAGAATCCTATATCCAGTAAAGCTACTTTGCAAAAAAATGAAAGCAAAATAAACACATTTCTAGGTAAACAGAATTTGCTGTTGGCAGACCTAACTTAGGAAAAATACTAGAGAAGAAGTTCCTCAGGCTGAAAAGAACTGAAACTAGATGAAATTTTTTAAATTATTTTTTATTGAAGGATAACAGATGGTAACTGCAGCCATGAAATTAAAAGACGCTTACTCCTTGGAAAGAAAGTTATGACCAACCTAGACAGCATATTAAAAAGCAGAGACATTACTTTGCCGACTAAGGTCCGTCAAGTCAAGGCTATGGTTTTTCCAGTAGTCATGTATGGAGGTGAGAGTTGGACTGTGAAGAAGGCTGAGCACCAAAGAATTGATGCTTTTGAACTGTGGTGTCTGAGAAGACTCTTGAGATTCCCTTGGACTGCAAGGAGATTCAGCCAGTCCATTCTGAAGGAGATCAACCCTGGGACTTCTTTGGAAGGAATGATGCTAAAGCTGAAACTCCAGTACTTTGGCCACCTCATGAGAAGAGTTGACTCACTGGAAAAGACTNTGAGCGCCGAAGAATCGATGCTTTTGAACTGTGGTGTTGGAGAAGACTCTTGAGAGTCCCTTGGACTGCAAGGAGATCCAACCAGTCCATTCTGAAGGAGATCAACCCTGGGATTTCTTTGGAAGGAATGATGCTGAAGCTGAAACTCCAGTACTTTGGCCACCTCATGCTTAGAGTTGACTCATTGGAAAAGACTCTGATGCTGGGAGGGATTGGGGGCAGGAGGAGAAGGGGACGACTGAGGATGAGATGGCTGGATGGCATCACGGACTCGATGGACGTGAGTCTGAGTGAACTCCGGGAGATGGTGATGGATAGGGAGGCCTGGCGTGCTGTGATTCATGGGGTTGCAAAGAGTCGGACACGACTGAGCGACTGAACTGATATATGAGTGTGTTTCCCCAAGGTTGCAAATTAAAAATTATAATAATGTATGTTCTCAACTTTGTTTAAATAGAGATCAAAAACAAACATAACTGCAAATATACATGAAATAGAAATAAGTTGAAAGAGTTACACCAGATAATTATTCAGCCACTCAGTCATGTCTGACTCTTTGCGACCCCATGGACTGCAGCATGCCAGGCTTCCTTGCCCTTCACTGTTTCCCAGAGTTTGCTCAAACTCATGTCCATTGATTTGGTGATACCATCCAACAATCTTATCCTCTGTCCCTCACTTCTCCTCCTGCCTTCAATCTCTCCCAGCATCAGGGCCTTTTCCAGCAAATCAGCTCTTCACATCATGTGGCCAAAGTATTGGAACTTCAGCTTCAGCATCAGTCCTTACAGTGAATACTCGGTATTGATTTCCTTTAGAAGGGGCTGATTAGATCTCCTTGCAGTCCAGGGGACTCTCAAGAGTTCTCCAGCACCACAGTTCAGAAGCATCAATTCTTCAGCTCTTAGCCGTCTTCATGGTCCAACTCCCATATCCGTGTATGACTACTGGAAAATCCATAGCCTTGGCTATACAGAACTTTGTTGGCAAAATGATATCTCTGGCTTTTAGTACACTGTCTAGGTTTGCCATAGTTTTTTTTTTTTTTTCCCCCCCCAAGGAGCATCAGATAGTATCATTAGAGATATTTACCAAATATTTTAGTTTTTCCCAACATATGGTAGAATCACATGACTTATCCCCTTGAAGGTAGGGATCCTGAGCCACTTGATTTGGCTGATCAAAGGTGAACCCTCTACTTCCCAAGGAATTGTAGCCAGAGTTGGTAATGAGCCTATATTCCATTGAGTCACTGTGATTTGGGGGTTTTGTTTATACCTCAGCATTCTGGCTGACATGAACTTTTATAGATGGATATCTCTGGGTGGTATGAGTATGTGTGATTGCTCATTTTTTTGGCCTCCATATTATTTTACTTTTTGTAAAATTTCTAAAATAGCCTAGGTGTACTACCTTTTACTCATTACTAAACTTACTTTAAAAAAGAAGGGCAGGGACTTCCCTGGTAGTTCAGTGGCTTAGACTCTGTGCTCCCAATGCAGGGGACCCAGGTTCAATCCCTGGTCAGGGAACTAGATCCCACATGCTACAACTAAGAGTTTGCAAACCACAACTAAAGATTCTCCACATGGCAAAGAAGATTGAAGACCCCAGTGCCACAACTAGACCCAACACAGTCAAATAAATAAATGTTTAAAAAAAGATGAATCTAGAGAAATAAAGAGATTGCAACCTAGCACTAACTATGTGTGAAACCCTTCTTAATGTTATCAACTTCTCATGTATTTTTTTTTTTAGTTAATACTCCTAATTTTGATCCCCAATTTCTGTTTTTTCTCAATATTTTGCTAGTAGTTAATCCTGATAAATCTAAGGAAATTCCAGTATTTGACATTGATGGAAAACACAGTATATATTGAGTGCTTCACATGTATTTTGTAGTTTAATTCACAGATAACCCACTTAAGTTAGGCTCAATGCCTGTGTGCATTTTACTGATGTGTAAATGTAGGCATAGTGGGATAACAGAATTTGTCAACTAGATACAAAAAAGAAAGTCTGGAATAACCACTGCATGGGGCGCTTTATATGGGCCTTATTTCCTGCTACTTTCTGCTTCTTGTTACTGCATTTTTGTCCCTGTCAGAACTAGCTATTTGACTAATAGCATGTAGATTGTAAAAGACTAAATGTAAGGAACCAGTATGTATGCCATAGACCTGGAAAGGCTTGATTTCCCAGGGGTGTGAAATTATGTAAGGTATAGTAACAGGGATCTGGCTGCTACTAATTATTCTCTTATTACATATTAAATCTAATTGCTATCTAAGTCAGATTCCTTCTCATCTTTTCCTATGCCCATTAAAATGAAGCTATGACTCTAGGATAGCCTTATTAAAAGGATTGACAATAAAATATTAAGTCAAAAAAGAAATAATGTGATCTTAATTAAGGTGGTTATTTCTATTTTACTCCTATGCAGATAATTCAGGAGGGAACAAGTGCCAAGACCCAGCTTGGGGGGTCAATAGAAATCTGAGAATCTCATTTAAATGGTCTGAGGAACACTTACATAATCACTGGTTTTCTTTCTTTTAAAATACTATTAAATTTTAATAATCTCAATGAATATATTATTGAATAGTCCTTTTTAAGCAAATATAGTAATTAGAAGCCAAAGGTGACATGGATGTAGTTGTATGCCTACACATAATATACACTCTTCTAAGTAATTATGTTTTCTTAAGTAGACTTTTCTAATTATAGCATTCACACATGTTCAGATTTTGAGATACAATCTCAACCAAAATACAATTTCCCTGCAGTGATTGCTTAAATAATAATAACAATTTACATATTTTAGAATAGCTTTAGATTTAAAGAAAAAAATGTGAAAAATAGTACACGGAGTTCCTATATACTCCACACCCTGTTTTCCTTATTGTTAAAAGCATATATTGGAATGGGCCATTTGTCACAAAAAAAATGAGGCAATACTGATATTAGACCATTGGGGGACCTTTTTGACTTGGCTCCTGTTTCCCTGTGAAATCCCTTTCATTGTGTTTGTTTGCTAGCAGTTTCTTACTTTCTGGCACTATAAGATACTACAAGATACTCTAGGCTCGTCTCTCCAGCAAGCCTGGATTCCTTTAGTTAAGGATGGTAATAGAAACCAAGACTACATGTGCTCATTATCATTGGGGTCATTTAGTTTAGGCCCTCTAAGCATGGAGATCAAACACAGGAGATCAAACCAGTCAATACTAAAGAAAATCAACCCTGAATATTCATTGGAAGAACTGATGCTAAAGCTGAAGCTGTAATACTTTGGCAACCTGATGTGAAGAGCTGACTCATTGGAAAAGACCCTGATGCTGGGAAAGATTGAGGGCAGGAGGAAAAGGGGGGGACAGAAGATGCAATTGTTGGATGACATCACCAACTCAATGAACATGAGTTGGAGCAAACTCGGGCAGGAACGGAGAAGGCAATGGCACCCCACTCCAGTACTCTTGCCTGGAAAATCCCATGGATGGAGGAGCCTGGAAGGCTGCAGTCCATGAGGTCGTGAAGAGTCGGACACGACTGAGCAATTTCACTTTCACTTTCCACTTTCATGCTTTGGAGAAGCCAATGGCCACCCACTCCAGTGTTCTTGCCTGGAGAATCCCAGGGACGGGGGAGCCTGATGGGCTGCCATCTATGGGGTCGCAGAGTCAGATACGACTGAAGTGACTTAGCAGTAGCAGTAGTGGGGCACGAAAGCTTGGCGTACTGCAGCGCATCCGGTGGCAGAGTCGGATGTTACTTGGCCACAGAACAACAACGAAAGCAGGGAGATCGAGGAAATGCAGGTGTGTACACAACCTGTGTATGTACACATATCTATAAGTATCTCTATGTGTAGCCTTTAGTTTCTGTATTAAGCTAAGCATGAGTTCAAACTAATGTCTCCAACTGGAAGCCATTACCACATGGACCTGTTCCTTTTCACTGGTTGTTTCTCTCACTAATATGACCCTTGGTAACTGTAGCTGCGCATCTCCATTCATGAGGGTGAGTTCTCCAACTCTGTTGTTCTACTTCAGGATTGTGTTGAATATTCTATATTGTTTCCATTTTTATATGAACTTTAGAGTCTGTACAAATAGTTTATTGGTACCTTCATTGTTAGTACATGGAGTCTACACATCAGATAGGAAAACGAAATGAAGTGAAGTTCGCTCGGTCGTGTCTCACTCTTTGTGACCCCGTGGACCATACAATCCATGGAATTCTCCAGGCTTGAATACTGGAGTGGGGAGCCTTTCCCTTCTCCAGGGGATCTTCCCAGCCCAGGAATGGAACCGGAGTTTCCTTGCAGGCAGATTCTTTACCAACTGAGCTATCAAGGAAGCCCAAATAGGTAAATATTGACACAATAGCAATATATTCCAGTGCATGAGAATGGAAAAACTCTGTATTTAAATAAAACTCTGTAGTTATTCATTTAGGTCCTCTTTGATTTGTTTCATCAGTGTTTTGTAGACTTTTTACAAGCAAGATTTTCCCTAATTATTTTTCTCTTTTTGGTGCAATTGTAAATTTTATCTTTTATTTTTAAATTCCAGTTGTTCACAGCTGGTATACAGAAAAATATATAAAAATAAATATTATATATCTTTTATTCTGCATATTTGCTGTAATCACATATTAGTTACAGGAATTTTGTAGATTATCTGGGATTTTCTATATAGATAATAATTTCATATGCAAATAAAATACAGCCATGTCTTCCTTTCAAATCCATAGTTTTTAAATTTTTTTTGTCTTAATTGCTGTAGGTAGGGTTTCAGAGTATTAAATAGGTATGGAGAGAGATATTCAGATGATATTCTGAAATTTTCTTTTTTTTTTTTTTGGTGAGAGTAGGGGGGGGTTAATCTGACTCTAGATATTTTAATTATATTGGTCTTTTCAAAAACCAACCTAAGATATATATATATTTTTATTTTTCTGTCTTCAGTTTTGTTGATTTTCACTCCAATTTTGTTATTTCTTTTATTCTACTTGATTTATTCTTAAATTGTTCTTATTTCTCGTTTCTTNGGGGTTAATCTGACTCTAGATATTTTAATTATATTGGTCTTTTCAAAAACCAACCTAAGATATATATATTTTTTTATTTTTCTGTCTTCAGTTTTATTGATTTTCACTCCAATTTTGTTATTTCTTTTATTCTACTTGATTTATTCTTAAATTGTTCTTATTTCTCGTTTCTTTAGGTGATTGCTTGTTTATTGATTTTATATCTTTTCTAATGTATGTATTTAATGCTATAAGATTTCCTCAAGCATTACTTTCACTGCATTCCACAGATTTTTATGTTTTACTTGTTTTAATTTAGTTCATAGTTTTTTTTTTAATTTTTCTTGAGACATTTTCATTGATTCATATGTCTCTTAAAAGTATTTTGTTTAATTTCCTAATATTTGAAGATTTTTCAACTATCTTTTTGTTATTGACTTCTAGTTTAATTCCCCTGTTGTAGGTCTTTGTGAATGTTCTATGTAGGCTAGAGAGAAATGTACTCTTTTATTGTTAGTTAGAATTAAGTTAATTTATAGTATCAAGCAAAGCCTTCCCTGGTGGCTCAGATGGTAAAGCATCTGTCTACAATGTGGGAGACCTGGGTTTGATCCCTGTTCCCTGGAGAAGGAAAAGGCAACCCACTCCAGTACTCTTGCCTAGCAACCCACACCTGAGGCCAGGGGCAGCAGCCTGGAGGAGCAACCCCACGCCCAAGGAACGGAGGCTGCTCAAGTCCAGAAGGGCCTAGAGGAACTATCCCAAACTGAAGGTCAGGAAGGGTGGTGGTAAGGAGATACCCCTCATCCAAGGTAAGGAGCATCAGCTGTGCTTTGCTGGAGCAGCTGTGAAGAGATACCCCACGCCCAAGGTAAGAGAAACCCAAGTAAGATGGTAGGTGTTGCAAGAGGGCATCAGAGGGCAGACACACTGAAACCATACTCACAGAAAACTAGTCAATCTAATCACACTAGGACCAGAGCCTTGTCTAACTCAATGAAACTAAACCATGTCTGCGGGGCAACCCAAGACGGGCGGGTCATGGTGGAGAGGTCTGGCAGAATGTGCTCCACTGGAGAAGGGAATGGCAAGCCACTTCAGTATTCTTGCTTTGAGAACCCCATGAACAGTATGAAAAGGCAAAATGATAGGATACCAAAAGAGAAACTCCCCAGGTTGGTAGGTGCCCAATATGCTACTGGAGATCAGTGGAGAAATAACTCCAGAAAGAATGAAGGGATGGAGCCAAAGCAAAAACAATACCCAGCTGTGGATGTGACTGGTGATAGAAGCAAGGTCCGATGCTGTAAAGAGCAACATTGCATAGGAACCTGGAATGTNTTTTTGAGATTGCATCCAAGTACTGCATTTCGGACTCTTTTGTTGACCATGATGGCTACTCCATTTCTTCTGAGGGATTCCTGCCCGCAGTAGTAGATATAATGGTCATCTGAGTTAAATTCACCCATTCCAGTCCATTTTAGTTCGCTGATTCCTAGAATGTAGACGTTCACCCTTGCCATCTCTTGTTTGACCACTTCCAATTTGCCTTGATTCATGGACCTGACATTCCAGGTTCCTATGCAATATTGTTCTTTACAGCATTGGATCTTGCTTCTATCACCAGTCACATGCACAACTGGGTATTGTTTTTGCTTTGGCTCCATCCCTTCATTTTTTCTAGAGTTATTTCTCCACTGATCTCCAGTAGCATATTGGGCACCTAACGACCTGGGGAGATTCTCTTTTGATATCCTATCATTTTGCCTTTTCATACTGTTCATGGGATTCTCAAGGCAAGAACACTGAAGTGGCTTGCCATTCCCTTCTCCAGATTCAGCCATAAATATAAGTATATCCCCTCCCTTCTGAACGTTCCTCCCATCTCCCTCCCCACCCCACCCTTCTAGGTTGATACAGAGCCCCTGTTTGAGTAAAACTCGATACAATTTAAACCCACAGGAGAAAAAAAAAAAAAAAAGAACTCCATAAAGATACTTACATAGAAACTATAAAGGATGATATAATCACATATTTCTCTGTCTCTTTTCTTTTATTTTTTGGCCATGCCACATGGTGTGTTGGATGTTAGCCCTGATTAGGGACCAAATCTACACCTTCTTCCTTGAAGTCATGAATTCTTAACCAGTGGACCACCAAGGAAGTTCCCATCCTTCTCTTTCTTATCTATATTTATTAAAAGAGGAATTACATAAACAATATCTAAGACTTTCACTTCCAGGAATTTAATGTACTCTTCTCTATTCTCTAGGTAAAAATAAAAACCCTGGATATTGCATATGAAATAAACATAAAAAGCCTGAAAGGTAGAGAGGAACAGAAAGAGAAAGACCAGCTAGAGACCATACAACCTGAGGTAAGATCACTACATTTTCTTTTGGCCTCATATACCCCAGACTGTAAACTAGAAAAGCCAGTAAACTGAAATACCAATGGGTGCAGACAAAAAGAGGGCCCCTAGAAAGGTCTGCTATCGCTATACAAAAGGACCAGTAAAACGACATCCTAACAAGACAGAAAATCTTAGAAAAATAACTGCTCTGTTCAAAACACACAGACACACCCCACAGAAAAACTACTTCCCCAGCTGCACCCCTCACATCAAAAACCAAGTGGAAAGCCCCACCTTCCACTTTTGCTGGTCTGTAAAGAAACATCCCAGCCCCACACTAGAATGGTGTCAAAAAAGACTGAATGTGTAGCCAGGAATTTCACCTCTGATAAACAGTAAGAACCCCCTCCAGTGGTCTCAGTGGAGACCAGATGGGGAGCCTAGACTTTGACCTTATGCAAAGGTCATAGTTGTTTCTACAGCTCCCTACAGGGGTGTATCAGAGAGGACCTAATAGAAAATCAGGATGTTCACCACCATCCAGCAGCAAGAAGGCCACACCACCTACAGTGTAGTGAGACCTCACAGAAGGCCATAAAGCAGTGCCCTACCTCTCACAGCCAGAAGGTTATCAGTTCAGGTCTAGTGGAGAGCTAAACTCTCACTCCAACCCAGCAGTATCAAGGACTCGATCATCCTGTTGTCAACAGAGTCTGAGCAGAGGACTTAGATTTCCACCCAAACTGGAAGTAAAGAAGTGGTCACTCCTTCCCTTCAGAGCAAAGTTAGAGGAGACCTGCTGAACCATAAGCTTTAAATAGATCCAGAGTCTTGTAACATAATAGTCAAAATATTGAAGTTGCAATCAACCATCATTCATCATACCAAAACCCAGAAAGACTTCAAAAGAAATGGAAAAAGACCATCAACAGATACCAATGCCAACATGACACACATAGAGAAATACCTGATAAGGATTTTAGAGAAAACATAAAAATGTTTCAATGAACAATTACAAACATGCTTGAAACTAATAAACAGAAAAGCTCACGAAAAATGAAGGGGTGAAAGTGTTCGTTGCTCAGTCGTGTCCAACTCTTTGTGACCCCATGGACTGTAACCCACCAGGCTTCTCTGTCCATGTAATTTCCCAGGCAAGATTACTGGAGTGGGTTGCCATTTCCTTCTCCAGGGGATCTTCCTGACCCAGGGATCAAAACCGGGGCTCCTGCACTGCAGTCAGATACTTTACTGTCTGAGCCACTAGGGAAGGGACATCTCAATAAAGAAATAAAAGATATAGAAGAAGAACCAAATAGAAATCTAGGATCTAAAAATACAGTAATCAAAATTAAGGATAAATTCAACAGAAGAATGAAAAGAACAGTAGAAAGAATTTGAATTTGAAGAGAGAACAATAGAAAGTACCCAATCTGAACAAGTAAGAAAATCAGCTGAAAAATAATGGATAGAGTATAAGGAACAAGACTATAGTGAAAGATCTAATGTTCATGTCATCAGAGTGCCAGGGAAAGAGGGAAAAAAGGCTGGAACTAAAAAAATTACTGGAAGGCATGACTGAAGGGTCCCAAATTTGTCAAAAGACATAAACCTACAGACCCAAGAATCTGAGCAAACCCCAAAGAGAAGAAACCAAAAAAATATCCACACTAAGACACATCATAGTCAAACTGCTGAAAGCAAGAAGCAAAAAAAAAAAAAGTTGAAAGCAGCCAGAGAGAAACAATGAAAACAATTTGAATGACAGTGGATTTCTCATCAGAAACTGGAGAATGGGAGGAAAATGTACAATATTTTTCAAGTGCTGAAAGAAATGAACTGTCAACCCAGAATTCAATATCTATTGAAAACAGTCTTCAGTGATGAAAGAGATATTAAGACATACTCAGAGAAAAGAAAACTTAACATTCTTCACCAGCAGACCTACTCTAAAAGAATAGCTAAAAGAAGTTCTCTAAATTGAAATAGAGTAAAAGAAATATCCTTGGAACAGTAGCAAAGAGGAAAAAACACAGTAGGCAAAAATATAATAGACTTGTCTTCTCCCCTTGAGTTTTCAAAATTATGTTTGATAGTTGAAGAAAAAATTATAATCCTATCTGATATGGTTACCAGAGTATGATGAAGAGATATTTAAGATACAAAAGAGAGGGTAAAGGAATATCAGTCATAGTTATATAAATCTATACATGTGATAATATGACACAGCAGTGAACACACACACACCTCTAGCAAATTCCTGATTGTGACGTAGTACTATATTTATGTAAGAAGTAACCATTGGGGAAAACTGCACTTCTGTGGAAGGTACTCAAGGCTTCTTATACTACTTGCCAATCTATGCCTGTCTCATCCCTTGAGACTAGTATAATCTTGACCTTAAAACCAAAGGCTTTACAAAAAAACAAAACTCAGATTAATATCTCTTCTGAATATAGATGCAGAAATCCTCAATCAAATACTAGCAAATTGTTTCTAACACAACACAAAAAAAGGATTATACACTATAACCGAGTGGGAATTAACCTAAGAATGCAAAGTCGATTTAACATTCAAAAATTAATTATATGGTACCTTCACACAGCAGAGTATTATTTAGCTATAAAAAGGAATGGAGTACTGACGTTAGCTGCGACACATTGTTCAGATGAATCTTGAAAAGTTTACGCAAAGTGAAAGAAGCCACATGAAAGACCACAAACTGGATGATTCTACTTATATGAAATATCAATGGAAGAAGCAAACCTACAGAGACAAATGTATAGACTGGTGGCTTCTTAGGACTCGGGGCTGGAGGGAGTGAAGATGGAGAGTGACTGCTACTAAGACAGGGTTGCTATTTAAGGAGGGGAAATGTTATATATTTAAATTATGGTAATGATAATGACTCTGGAAGAAAACTGAAATCTGCTAAATTTTATATTTAAACAGTGAATTCTATGAACTGTAAACTNTTAGATGTGTATAAGAGACAGGCAAAAAGATCCAACCAGTCCATTCTCAGGGAGATCAACCCTGGGATTTCTTTGGAAGGAATGATGCTAAAGCTGAAACTCCAGTACTTTGGCCACCTCATGTGAAGAGTTGACTCATTGGAAGAGACTCTGATGCTGGGAGGGATTGGGGGCAGGAGGAGAAGGGGACGACCGAGGACAAGATGGTTGGATGGCATCACGGACTCGATGGACGTGAGTCTGAGTGAACTCCGGGAGTTGGTGATGGACAGGGAGGCCTGACGTGCTGCAATTCATGGGGTCGCAAAGAGTCGGACACGACTGAGCGACTGAACTGAACTGAACTGATAGTATCAAGCTATCTACACTTTACTGATTTTTAGCCCCCACTATTTACTTATTAAGAAAGGGATATTGAGGCTCAATTACATTAGCACTTTTTCCTGTTCCTCTTTTCAATTCTACACGTTTGGTTTCAGATATTTTTACACTCCCTTGCTGGCTGTGTAAATGATAATGTTCTTGTTCTGATGTCTTCATTGTCTGAAAATAATGTGGCTCCTTATAGAGCATAGAATTGGGTATTGTTTATTTATCCACTTTTTATGGTCTTTTTATATCCATATCATGAAATTCATAATGTAATTATTAATATATTTGGATTAATGACTACCATGTTTGTAACTCTATTCTTTGCATTTGTATTTGCTTTTCCATCCAAATCCTACTTTTTCTTAATTCTTTCGTTTCATTTGTGCATTTTGCCCTGTTCAAGAGATTAAGACACCTTGGAGAGTCACATGTTCACATATACTGAAAGTTGGCCCACAAGAACCAAGAAAAACTGTGTATGATTATAAAGGATCCATTATATAAACTATAAATACTTCTTTAGCTTCTGAAGGCTCTTTTTGGGGTTTTGTCTTTTTGGTTTCACATGATTGCTTCCGTACCATTAGCAGTGAGTCCATTCGAATAAAAATAAAAAGTAGCACTTAAAAATCCTCTTTGGCACTTCAAAAGGCCATATATTAGAGAGCTAATTGGTGTAGCTTTTACAACTTTCACATTGATTTTTTTTTTTCCCCATTGATTTTTTTCCCCTCCTTTGAGCTGTCTTTTCATCCTGCTACTATTGTGAATTCTTCTTCTCAGTTCTTAGGGAGTAGATTATATGCAAGAAAAGATAATCAGTGAAAGTTACAGGATTCCCAAGAACTTTTGTTCTTCTGTCCTGCTATATTTTAATTTCAGATAAGTAGAACTAGTTGAGAGTATACTGATTGGACTATGTCAAAAATCTTTCTACCTCAGAGTTTCCATGAAAAGGAGATTCTCTGTCAGTTCTGCCTGGGAACATTGAATTTGTGTTTTACAGAGAGAGTCTTCCATCTTAAAAAAAAAAAAAATTGAGGAATGATAAGATTTACTTTTGAAAGCTAATTTCCTTCTACACATAGGGTCATGAGCTAATCATGTCCAACTCTGTGATACCATGGACTATACTCCACCAGGCTCTCATGTCCATGGGATTTTCTGGTCAAGAATACTGGAGTGGGTTGCCATTCCCTTCTCTAGGGGATCTTCTTGGATCAGGGATCAAACTCTACTCTCCTGCACTGGCAAGTGGATTCTTTCTTTACCACTGAGCAATCAGGGAAGCCTCATCTTGTTCTGTACTTTTATGAAAATACAGAAGATTTCTGCTGTAACTCTGCCTTTTTTCCCAACATATGATTAATGAATTTGACTTTGCATTAAGTTTTCCTATTCATCACACCCTCACCTCATCCAGAATCACAATCTTTCCTTTGGAAAAATTACAAAATTCAGTTATGTGTTGTTATTAGAGTCATTTAAAATTTTGATAACCCACATTTTTTTTGTTACCATGTAATTACATAGAGATTTAATTAAAAAATTATTTTTTATTAGATGAGAAAATTGGCCCCTGGATGATAATCATTATAAGCATAAATTCCTATTTTTTGCTTTTCCATGTAATCCAAAAAATGTTTAACAAATTCTCTGAAAAGTATAATATCCATAATTTAAATAAGGAAATCTTTTGGCCAACCCAAGGTCAAAAAGTATCTTCTAATTATTATTATTATTTTTAATGTCTACTCTAGTATCACACTGTCAGAACAGACTGGCAAAGCCGATAAAGATCTGCAATTTAAATCTTTAAAAATGGGATTCAGCAAGCTTTCTGACAGAAGGTATTATATTGATATCGTAGTTTTGCTAATCAGCTTGAAACATCTCTCAAATGGAAGGAAAACAAGATATCCTTGCAAGTAAAATTCACTATCTAATCTCAGAGGGAATCAGTTAATCTCTGTCCTTCCATTTGCACTACTTCATAAACAGGTGAGCAGTATGCTATATTCCAGAGTGTTGGAAGGGTTATATTTCTTTTAAAATATTTGGGGATTATTATATATAATTTTATAGAGAGTAATGTTATTTTAAGTGGAAGTTTTTATTTCAAAAGGAAAACAATAATATTGCCACACTATTTGAGGGTCGTTAATTAAAGAAGGGATAAGTTCATTTTTCTACTGTATCTGACAAAAATATGCTACTCCACTCTATTACATATGTAAAACATATTGCAGAAGGTATACTTTACCTACAGGCTTCTCTAGTGGCTCACTGATAAAGAATCTGCCTGCTAATGAAAGAGACATGGGTTCGACTCCTGTGTTGGGTAGATCCCCTGGAGAAGGGAATGGCAACCCACTCCAGTATTCTTGCCTGGGAAATCCCATGGGCAGAGGAGCCTGTCTGGCAACAGTCCATGGGGTCACAAAGAGTCAGACATGACTTAGCAACTGAACAACAGCAATACTTTACCTACACGAAATTATTTTAAGACATTCTTTTGATGATCGCAGTAGCAGTTTTCATTAATTCTATAAGGTTTGTACAATATAGACATGCATGCAGGCAAAACTGAGATCAGCTGTGATCCCAGCATGCCACCATTTAATAGTTCATTGTATTTCAAGCTTTCTCCTCTTCCCCAAAGCTAATTATATAAATACATATACTTGGTGCTACATATTTAAGACTTATTTTACTTATTAATTTGTACTCTGCTGGTCTTCTTTAGTAAGAGATGTAGATATTTCCTAAGATATTAAATATTCTTTTACAATATATACTTCAGCATTTTGTTTCTTAATATTTCCAGTTTCACCAATCTTTGGGGATATTTTCAAAGTATTGTTGTTTTACTTTTAGGCAAACAAAATGTTCATTACAAATTTTAATGTATTCATAAAATGATTCCCTGAAGGATCTCCAAAAAATGAATTTTGGCTTGTTTTTATATTTGAATATTATTCAAAATACCTTAAATAATTAAAATAAATCAAGCTATTTTATTTTAAATATTTGCTTGAATTAGTCATTCAGTCAGTTTGGATATGGCTTAAAACATTAATGACACATATATACCTTTGGCTGATTCATGTTAATGTATGGCAAGTAATTAGCTTCCCATTAAAATAAATAATGAGAAACGCTAAGCTGGATGAAGCACAGTTCAGTTCAGTTCAGTCGCTCAGTCGTGTCTGACTCTTTG
>SJYX01023700.1:542619-560206 GCA_006410675.1 Oreotragus oreotragus
TGTGAAAAAAGCTGAGCACCGAAGAATTGATGCTTTTGAACTGTGGTGTTGGAGAAGACTCTTGAGAGTCCCTTGGACTGCAAGGAGATCCAACCAGTCCATCCTAAAGGAGATCAACCCTGGGATTTCTTTGGAGGGAATGATGCTGAAGCTGAAACTCCAGTACTTTGGCCACCTCACGTGAAGAGTTGACTCATTGGAAAAGACCCTGATGCTGGGAGAGATTGGGGGCAGGAGGAGAAGGGGACGACAGAGGATGAGATGGCTGGATGGCATCACCGACTTGATGGACAAGAGTTTGAGTGAACTGAAGGAGTTGGTGATGGACAGGGAGGCCTGGCATGCTGTGATTCATGGGGCCACACAGAGTTGGACACGACTGAGTGACTGAACTGAACTGATGGTGTTTATAGCTAAGATAAGCGTTTCTCTCTAGAGAAGTGTGATATACACCACTGCATACACAGGCAAAGCTGTCTTCCGTTAGAGAGCAAGGTTACCATTGCTTTGTTGTTTAGTGGCTAAGTTGTGTCTTACTCTTTTGCGACCCCATGGACTGTAATCTGTTAAGTCCTATGTCCACAGAATTCTTGCCAGAGTCTCCTGCACTGGCATGCGGATTCTTTACCATTAGTGCCATCTGGAAAGCCCATGGTTATTCCACTAGTTTCTGCTTATACTTCTCTGTGTTGAACAAGCGCTTAGTAACGCCCCCATCACAGAAGATACTTTAGTATTCTTATCCTTCCTGCTGCTAACTTTCCCTTTACTTCCTTCTTTTGTCTTGTTTAATGTAATTTCTTCATCTGGTGTTTTTAGACTTTTAAAGAAATGAATTTAACCTGTTTTTTTTTTCTCTTTGAAACAATTTCAAATTTATGGAAAATTTACAAGGATACTACAAAAAATAATTCTAGGTACTATTTGATTCACCAATTAATAAGACTTTGACACCTTTGCTTTCTCTGTCTTGCTCCCATTCATATATATTTATACATACATATATATGCACAAAACTAGCATAGCTGTATATCTACATAGATATATGAAATTGAAACTGTTAGTCATTCAATCGTGTCCAACTCATGATCCCATTGATTGTAGCCCAACCAGCTCCTCTGGCTATGGAATCCTCCAGACAAGAATAGTGGAGTGGGTTGCCATTTGCTTCTCCAGGGGTTCTTCCCCACCCAGGGATCAAACCTGGGTGTTCAACATTGCAGGCAAACCATTTACCAACTGAGCCACCAGGAAAGCTTACGTCGATAGAACTATTTGAGAGTAAATTGCAGACATCATGAACTGTTACCCCCTAAATAATTCAGTGTTCCCGTGTATTTTCTGTTTCTAAAGGAAACATTTTCCTCACTGAAAAATAATCAAATTTGGGAAATTTAACATAGATATGCTATTTTCTATTTATTTTTTTAATAAAATTTTTATACTATTTTAAAGGCTGCACTTCATTTGAAGTTATTATAAAGTACTGATTACAAAATACAAAATGTCACATTCTTTTTAATTATTGTATAATATTCTATTGCATGTTATGTATCTGCTGCTGCTGCTGCTAAGTCACTTCAGTCGTGTCCGACTCTGTGTGACCCCATAGAGGCAGCCCACCAGGCTCCCCCGTCCCTGGGATTCTCCAGGCAAGAATACTGGAGTGGGTTGCCATTTCCTTCTCCAATGCATGAAAGGGAAAAGTGAAAGTGAAGTCGCTCAGTCTGTCCGACTGTTAGCGACCCCATGGACTGCAGCCTACCAGGCTACTCCGTCCATTGGATTTTCCAGGCAAGAGTACTGGGGTGGGGTGCCATTGCCTTCCCCGTGTTATGTATCTACTAAGCCATAATACAATAGTATCCTATTATTTACACATCTAGAATAAATTTCTAGATGTGGGACTGCATATTTAATTTATCTTTTATTGGTCATGTTAAATAGCTCTCTTTACTTTTACCAAAGGATAATTGATTTACAATGTTGTGTTGCTTCTGCTGCTGCTGCTAAGTCACTTCAGTCATGTCCAACTCTGTGCAACCCCATAGATGGCAGCCCACCAGGCTCCCCCGTCCCTGGGATTCTCCAGGCAAGAACACTGGAGTGGGTTGCCATTTCCTTCTCCAATGCATGAAAGTGAAAAGTGGAAGTGAAGGCAATCAGTCGTGTCCGACTCCTAGCAACCCCATGGACTGCAGCCTACCAGGCTCTTCCATCCACGGGATTTTCCAGGCAAGAGTACATGTTAGTTTCCGGTATACAGCAAAGTGATTGTTACATGTATACACTCATTATTTTTTATATTATTTTCCCATATAGGTTTTTACAGAATATTGAGTAGAGTTCCCTGTGCTATAGAGTAGGTCCTTGTTGGTTATCTATTTTACATACAGTCATGTGTGTATCTTGATGACAATTTTGTTAGAAGTATGAGAGGACTTCCATTGACTCAAACACCAAAAACTTTTAAGAAATATCCCTGAGTGCTTCTTTAGATGTTGTGTTATTTACAATCCAGAGCCCTCTTCTCCTTTGCCATGAGACCACACAGTACTCGCCCAGTTTTTCTTCCCTCTTCTTGATTGTTTATGGGGTAACTTTAGCCCACTGTGGCTTATCAACATTTTGATGGAGCTGAAGATTTCTCTGCCTTGTTTTTTCATGTTCACCATCTGACTCTCTGGGTTTACACATACTGTCCAAGACTTCATCTCCAGTGTCTAAGTTATTGTGACTTAGATCACAGCTGTAAGAGAGAAATCTTCCATGATGCTGCTTCATATAGAGTCTGTGTTCAAATTCTGATGATTTTCCCAATAATGTCTTGTAAACTGCCCACCACCTGTTTGCTTCAAGATCTAAATCTGCTTTAATTTGGACAGGCTCCTTAACCTTTCTTTGCTTTTGCTGATGGTTTTGAACATTCACAGACAGTTGTTCTTTAGAATCTCTCTCAAATTTGTCTGATGAATCCCCATGCATTCAGGTCATGCATATTTTGTAGGACTATATATAGGTGACATGTTTTTCTTTCTTAGTGCATCACATCAGAAGGTGATGCTTTGACCCATTATAGATAGTGTTACCTTCAGTTCTTTGGTTAATGCTCTTTTCAAAAAATGTCTTTGATTTGCAAGTATTGAATAGTATGAGATGATATACTGTGGACTTACGTAAGTATCTTGTTCCGAATGAAATCGTATTGAGTAATTTTAGAATCCATTGACAATCCTTGCCTGAAATAATTATTTTCTAGTGGTTGTAAAATGACTTACCTGAATATATAATGTCTTCTGCATCTATTTATTGGTTGATTTGCTTTCTCATTTGTTTTATTATCAACTATGGAATTGTATTAAATAAATTATAATACATTACTATTATTACTCATTATACGTTCATTTTCTCCACAGATTTGGTCTGTTGGAAGGTTTTCATGCTGACTGGGTTTTATGTTTTGAAATACATATCTGTTGTTTCTTCTTTTAATTTTTAGCACTTTTTCCCTGACACAGCTCATCATTCCCTTCCATGTCTCTTGTATCAATCATATTACCAGTAAGTCCTAGTTTTATTTGAAGCAGAATATTATTTAGAAACTAGGCTCTCCAGGTAGCAATTTTTACAATGCTCTCTGAGTTTAATATATATGAGGATCCCGGAGGGAGGGGGAAAGTGAAGGAAGGTGTGGAAAGCCAACCAGCACAGTTGTTCTATAGAGGCTATTTCAGCTGTCACTCTGCTGAATCCTTGTTCTTACTTTTCTCCTAGGGAGTCAGTTGATTCTGATCTTAGAGCCTCTGAAAGGTTCTACTGGCTGTTCAACTAAATCCTTCACTGAAGCTCTTTCCTGTTTGTTTTGAGTCATTCCCTCCACTTTCTGTTATTCCTTGGCAGATGTCCGTTCACTTCCTATGATCTAGATAAATGTGGATGTCTTTTGTGCACTGATATCTTTCATACCACTCTCCTATTCTTTTTGCTCTCCTGTGGGGTGAGGAAAGAGTGGCGAACCCTCCAGAAAACTCACATCATTGTGAACTAGAAATAGCACATTCTGAGATTACATCTGTATACATATGCATACACACAGAGACCATAAACAATGTCTCAATAAAATGCTGCACCTAGACACTGTCTTGTTCTCATTCAGCCGCTAAGCTGTGTCTGGCTCTTTGTGACCCCAACGACTGCAGCACGTCTGGCTTCCCTGTCCTTCACCACCTCCCAGAGTTTGCTCAAACTCATGTCCATTGAGTTGGTGATGCCATCCAACCATCTCATCCTCTGTCATCCCCTTCTTCTCCTGCCCTTTGGAAAGATGAGAAAAAATTTTTCCAAAGGTTAGTTTTATGTCTTTTTCCTTATTGTGCATTTCAGGTCATGAGATGTTTAAATTAAAAGTGCCTCTGTGAAATTAAAATTGTAAATTTTAAAAATATCCTGATAAGGCTAAGTTTGTGGTCTAGAGTTACAGTGTGGGAAGGAAAGCTGATATTATACAGTTGGATCTGATGTTTTGTTTCTAACAGTCTGTTGAAAATTAATAGATAAAAGTTGGGCTAATTTTACAAGTGTCTCAGTTCATTTGGGCTATGAAAGAGCATACCATACACCGGGCAGTGATAGAAACTTATATCTAACAGTAATTTACTTCTCAAAGTTTTGGAGACTGGGAATTCTAAGATCAAGTCCCCAGAATGGTCCAATTCTTGTAAAAGTCCTCTTCCCGGTTCATGGCCAGTGCCCAGTGCCTTCTCACTGAATCCTTACAGTGAGTGGTGGAAGGAACTAGGGATTTTTAGATCCTCTTTCATAAACACTAATCGCACTCATGAGGGCTCCATCTTAATGACTTAAAGTAAAAGTCGCTCAGTCATGTCCCACTCTTTGACGCTCCGTGGACTGTCACCTGCCAGACTCCTCTGTCCATGGAATTCTCCAGGCCAGAATACTGGAGTGGGCAGCCATTTCCTTCTCTAGGGGATCTTACCAACCCAGGGATTGAACCCAGGTCTCCCTCATTGGAGAGGGAGACTTTACCATCTGAGCCACCAGGGAAGCTTCCTGACTTGAGCACTTTCTAAAGGCCCTGCCTGCTAATACCATCATCTTTGCGAGTTGCAACATATAAATTTGAGGGGAATATTGGAAAGATGAGAAAAAATTTTTCCAAAGGTTAGTTTTATGTCTTTTTCCTTATTGTGCATTTCAGGTCATGAGATGTTTAAATTAAAAGTGCCTCTGTGAAATTAAAATTGTAAATTTTAAAAATATCCTGATAAGGCTAAGTTTGTGGTCTAGAGTTACAGTGTGGGAAGGAAAGCTGATATTATACAGTTGGATCTGATGTTTTGTTTCTAACAGTCTGTTGAAAATTAATAGATAAAAGTTGGGCTAATTTTACAAGTGTCTCAGTTCATTTGGGCTATGAAAGAACATACCATACACCGGGCAGTGATAGAAACTTATATCTAACAGTAATTTACTTCTCAAAGTTTTGGAGACTGGGAATTCTAAGATCAAGTCCCCAGAATGGTCCAATTCTTGTAAAAGTCCTCTTCCCGGTTCATGGCCAGTGCCCAGTGCCTTCTCACTGAATCCTTACAGTGAGTGGTGGAAGGAACTTGGGATTTTTAGATCCTCTTTCATAAACACTAATCGCACTCATGAGGGCTCCATCTTAATGACTTAAAGTAAAAGTCGCTCAGTCATGTCCCACTCTTTGACGCTCCGTGGACTGTCGCCTGCCAGACTCCTCTGTCCATGGAATTCTCCAGGCCAGAATACTGGAGTGGGCAGCCATTTCCTTCTCTAGGGGATCTTACCAACCCAGGGATTGAACCCAGGTCTCCCTCATTGGAGAGGGAGACTTTACCATCTGAGCCACCAGGGAAGCTTCCTGACTTGAGCACTTTCTAAAGGCCCTGCCTGCTAATACCATCATCTTTGCGAGTTGCAACATATAAATTTGAGGGGAATAAAAACATTGTAAAATAACATTTTTTAAGAGAAATGTTAATTCTGTAAAAGCGTTTTATAATTACAAAACCTGTTACCCAGTAAGTTGATTTATTTATGAGAAAAAGTGGAAGTGTTAGTCCCTTATTATGTCTGACTCTTTACGACACCCAGTTCCTCTATCCATGGAATTCTGCAGGCAAGAATACTGAAGTGGGTAGCCATTCTCTTCTCCAGGGCATCTTTCTGACACAGGGATTGAACCTGGGGTCTCCTGCATTGCAGGCAGATTCTTTCCCATCTGAGCCAGCAGGGAAGCCCATTTATATATTTTACCAAAACACTGGTTGTATATCCCTTTATTTTAACTTAATTGTACAATCCAGCTCATTTGTTATATAGAGCAAATCAGATCTTTGAATCTAGGTAGCATAGAACTGAGCTCATTAGCAACAATCAGAGCCAATATATTAATCCATAATTACCATTTTATTTAGATAAAAACATGCTGAAATCATAAAAATACTAAGATTCCTAGAATATGAAGATTCTACCTCCCAAAATAAATTACTGATATTTAAAATATTTGGTAGTAGGTTAACACAATTTAGACTTTACCTGTGTAGTTTAAAGTGTAAACTCAGAAGGAAAAATATAATATTTGTAGGCTTGCAGTGAAAGTGAGTCCTTATAAATCTAACTTAGAATAATGCGATTGATTATTTCCAGGTTAGCTTTCTAACAGAGCATTGCTAAAGAAAATTACTGGATGTTTCTGCTAGTTTGCAATTAGATGCAATCATGTTTATTTGTATTTACAAGTGAAAACTGTAATTTAACAGTAGCTCTTCTGAGAATGACTGTGTACAGAAGGATTTTTAGCAAACCACTATGTATGATCAAACTTGCCAGGTTATCCTTTGGGGAAATCAAGTTGCCCAGTTTTTTCTTTATGAAAGGATTCTGCTACAAATCGAATGTTTGTGTTCCCTCAAAATTCATATATTGAGACCTTAATCCCTAAAGTGTTGGTGTTTGGGCATGGGGCCTAGGAGATAATTAGGTCATACAGTTGGAGCCCTCATGATGGGATTACTACCTATAAGGAAAGAATTTATGCTTACTTCTTTCTCTCCTTCCCGCCCCTCTCTCTCTGCCAGGTGAGAACAGAGAAACCAGGAGATGGCCATCTGCAGGCAGAATGAAGACAATCACCAGAACCTGAGCTTGGACTTTGCAGCCTCCAGAAATCTCAGAAAGAGATTTCTGTTTAAGCCACCTGGTCTGTGGCAATTTGTTACAACACTCCAAGGTGCCTCACTCCAGGCTTCTACCTCTGTAATATGATTGTCAACTTAAAAAAATAGCCACAGCCTAGAAATTGAAAGTTATGTTTACTTTGGTGGGAATTTTTAGGAAAATTTCACAAAACTTAGAGATCAACTGCGAACCTTTTCTTTTAGGCACAAGAGCATGTACTAATCCCGAATTTAAGGATTTTTTTTTTCCTTCTCTCTTGCTTTAATAATTGTTAGGAAATATTGACGATATAAATCAATTTAATAACTCAAAATATACTTTGGCATTTGCAAGGCCTCTCCACTGTTAATGTGATTGTGGATATGAAAACATTGGATGGAATTAGTAAAAAGGAATATAAACAGCTTGAGACAGAATTCAAGACAGCATGCTGGGCAATTACCAATCTACATCAGAAATGATGGCCCTAGTGTAGACACCCTCAGAGTCGGGCCGTCGCAATCTGTCTGCAGCAAGCACAAGAGCCGCCCGCTCAACGCACCCACCCGGCCCCACAGCATGTACAGCGTGGAAAGCACTTGCGGGTCTCGTCTTCAGATGCTTAGATTATTTTTTTCAGAACAGTTTTCTACTTGAAAGGTTCAGATGGATTTATTCAACATGACATTTATGGCACAGAGGACAATATACCTAATCTTGATCCTAGAAATGTGAAATGATATTGTTTGGGGACATGTGTTTTTGGTTTTGACTCTGAAGCAATGTTCATACAGAAAATTTGTTTTCCAGAGGTTTTACAACCACTGAATTTTGTAGCTCCTGTTAACTCAGAAATATGTCACTTAGTTTACGTTTGTTTAAAAAATCTGTTCTGGCTTATGGTGAGAGTGATTATAGAATTTAAAACACTTTAATCAGTCCAATTGTGGAAGTGGGTTGTTGTGTTATTTGTTGCTTTTTTAAAAGTGTCTTCCCCGTTGAACATCAGACCTCTGCTTTGGATTTAGAGGAAAAGCTGGGTATTTCCAGATAGGCAGCAGAGAATACAGAGTAAGCAGAGAGCGTCAGTAACTCAGAGCAAAACAGAGCGAAGGCAAATTGCCAAGAGCCTGCTCTTGAAAGAATCAGTAGCTTGTTTTCTAGATAAACATCTCCCATTTTGTTTAATCCATCAGATAAAGCATTCTTGCAAATGTAGCCATTTGAATCCCTGTGATCTCAGTGTTTGTATTTTAACAGCTAGAAAACCTTGAAAATATGTTCCCTTTCATTCTTACCCCATTAGTTTAAAATGATGAGACTATTCATTGATGATGGATTCCTGCTGAAGAAGAACCCGGCTTAGGTGTTAAAAAAGAAGCTAACAATTTGCTATCCATCTCCTCTACCAGACAGATCATATTACAGAAACGTATGTTACTATTCTAACTGTCCCCCTCAGATATTGGATATTTTGTCTTCCACCCTTTTCAAGACACAGCACCATTTCAATAAAAATTACAGTACCCACTCCAACAGCGACTTGAGTTAAATTAGGATTCCACGGATCAGGTTGATGTGGCCAAGTCCATTTCTTGGTTAGTTGGCTAGTATGAATAAGCAGAAGTGAATGAGAATGCTTTTTGTATCGTCAAAAAAGGAAAAGCAAAAACAAAGAAAAGTAAAGCCCCAACCAATTCTTACAGAAGGGTTATTATTTAATCTAATATTGATAATAATGTTAATATTGAATTTTTGTTAACATTCCAGATGTTCTGCTAATCAGGAAACATGCTTTATTTGGCTTAATCCTTCTAAAAATACCCTGAATTACTCATTGTTGTTATTTAGTAGCTATGTCCTGTGTGACTCTTTATGACCCCATGTACTATAGCCCAATAGGCTCCTCTGTCCATGGGATTTTCCAGGCTAGAATACTGGAGTGGTTTGCCATTTCCTTCTTCAGGGGATCTTCCCGAACCAGTGATTGAACCTGCATTTCATGCATTGGCAGGTGGATTCTTTACCTCCGAGGCACCTGGGAAGCCCCTTTAACAAATAAAGAAACTGAGTCTTAGAGATATTGCATAAATAATGAATAGCATCCAGTTCTCTTTTCTGCATTCCTCTGACCCCAACCAATATACCCCAACTATATTTATTGTTTTACATTAACGATATAGATAATGTCAACATTGGAAAAATAAAGATCATGGTCCAAAATATTATGGTGATTTAAAATGTCTTGTTTTGGGCTGAAACTACTGCATAATAGGATTCCTTAGGTATGCTGCTATAGAAAACTCTCCTAATTGTGTCTGGTGAGGAGAGGTTATCATTTTTATCTTTGCTTTTAATACTTTATTTTCTTATAGCAAATTTTAGGTTGACACAAAACTGAAAGGAAGATACAGATATTTCCTCTCAAACCCCTGACCACACATATGCATAGCTTTCTCTCTTAGCAACGTCACTCCTCAGAATAGTATATTTTTTTTACGGGGATGAACCTACATTGATACATCATTACCCAAAGTTCAGAGTTTATCTTACATTTCATGTTTGGTGTTGTATAGTCTTAGGGTTTGGACAAATGTATAATGACACATATATATATCATTCTAATATTATACAAGGTATTTTCTTTACTCCAAAAATCTTCTGTGTTCCATCTATTCAACTTTGGCTTGTGTTCTGATTCTCTTGATACTGTTTTTACACAGAGGTTTTAATTTTAATGAATTCCATCTTATTGCCTATTTTATGGACTGTCTTTGTATTGTATCTAAAAAATATCACTATGCCCTGGAATGTCTAGGTTTTCTCCTATATTATCGTCTTAAAAGTTTTATATTTTGTGTTTTGAATTTAGGTCTAGGATTCATGAGGGTTATCTTTTTATTAATGTTGGGATGAGAAACCGTAAGGGTTCTTTGTGACGGTATACTTTTCATACCCTTGTTAAAAGCAGCAGCTGAAGAAATTTAAAACAGCTTGGAAGAAATTGGTGGAGTGAGTTTCTACGCTCTTGCCTCTCTGTCCCCACTCCAGGAAAGCAGCTAGTCTGACTGGTTAGCACATGAGCTAGGTATGTTAGAATCACAAGCCAGACCAGAGGACCTAAGCTCAACCTCCAGTCCCAGCGGCTGACTCTTTTTGTGAACTTGAGTAACTGACCTGATGTCTCTATATCTGTTTTCTTTGTAGCAAAGTAAGGTTCGAATTGCATCACCTTGTCGGTTTGTTGTAAAGATTTTATGAGTTAATAGATGCCAAGTACTTGGAACTGTGGCAAATGCATAGCAAATACTCAAAATACGTTAGAACAGGTAGGCTTGTTACCTGGCTGTATTACCAGTGGGCATTGTTATTGTGCTTTAAAATCAACAGTCAGACCAAACCCCACATCTTAATGTTGACTCTGCTAGGAGTCTCCTTGCTGCCTGATCTTATAGTTTCCTTCCTATAAGTTCAAGGGAAGAAGTTCTCCTGATACTGGTGTAAGCAAAAAGTTGTCATTGTTGTTGTTCAGTTGCTAAGTCATGTCCAACTCTTTGTGACCCTATGGACGGCAGCGTGCCAAGCTTCCCTGTCCTTTACTATCTCCCAGAGTTGGCTCAAACTCATGTCCATTGAGTCAGTGATGCCATCCAACCATCTCATCCTCTGTCGTCCCCTTCTCCTCCTGCCCTCAATCTTTCCCAGCATCAGGGTCTTTTCCAATGAATCAGCTCTTCAGATTGGGTGGCCAAAGTACTGGAGCTTCAGCTTCAGCATCAGTCCTTCCAATGAATATTTAGGGTTGATTTCCTTTAGGATTGATTGGTTTGATGTCCTTGCTGTCCAAGGGACCCTCAAGAGTCTTTTCCAGCACCACAGTTTGAAAGCATCGATTCTTTGGCACTCAGCCTTCTTTATGGCCCAACTTTCACATCCATACATGACTACTGGAAAACCCATAGCTTTGACTCTTTGGACGTTTGTCAGCAGAGTGATGTTTCTTCTTTTTAATATGCTGTCTAGGTTTGTCATAGCTTTTCTTCCAAGGAGAAAGTCTTCTTTGCTCACCATTAGCTCTATTCTTTGACTGATGTGTTGGGAAAAGAATGGAAGGAGGCCCAATTGAACAATATTGTAAAGTAATTAGCATCCAATTAAAATAAATAAATTAATTTAAAAAGCAATTAGAAAGTGACATGTTATAAATAAAAATGCAAGCTTTAAAAAAAAGCAAAGAAACACTCTCTTTTTCATCAAGTGTTTATAGGGGAAACTTGTTTTGGATATAAATGTTTCCTTACAGGGCCATTCACATAAAGCCCTGTCTCTTATACACATCTAGATGTGTATAAGAGACAGGCCTTTGACTGTGTGGATCACAGTAAACTATGGAAAATTCTGAAAGAGATGGGAATACCAGACCACCTGACCTTCTTCTTGGGANTAAAAATGCAAGCTTTAAAAAAAAGCAAAGAAACACTCTCTTTTTCATCAAGTGTTTATAGGGGAAACTTGTTTTGGATGTAAATGTTTCCTTACAGGGCCATTCACATAAAGCCTACAATTTGATTTGCATTTAACTGCTGTTTCTTGTATGTAGTCCATACATAAAATGCCAGAACAGAATAAGAGGATTGGGTTACAAGAATTTGTCACCTGACCAGAGAAGTTCACATTAAAAAATCTAGAAAATATAAAACATTCATTATTTCCAATTATTTTCCCTCAATCTTGAATAAACAAAGCATCATTTTTATGGAACTTAACAGGATATGTTGGAGGTGAAAGGGATTATTGTCATCAGCTAACCTAGAGGTCTCCTATCTTCAGTAGACTTCTCTTGCATTGTGAGGTTTTGGACTTCTTTACAAAATAGTATACTTAAATGCATAATGTAAAATATGTGGAATGATTAAAATATGTGTAGATTATTATTTATCTTTACTAATAAAAAAAATGACAGGATATACCAGTAGGTCTAATGGTTATTATAGTTTTACAGCAGTGATGAACTTAAATGACAGTGTGAAATATCTATAGTATCTTAATGTAATATGAAATACCGTCATTTCCATTGTTGATAAAATCACAAGTACTACTGATAACTTTGTGGTTTATATCTATACTCAAAATTGAAATAAATGCTAAATTTCAGATGGAAGGTCATTAATGTCAAGTAGTTGTAATTTCCTATCTGAGATGCCATCCTCCTTTTCCTCACCTCACCCCGCAAGGAGTATGTTAGACCATGGTTAGGTACCTTGAATCTCAGGTTCAGGTCTAGGACCTAGCCAGTGTGATTATTTAACAGACATGGACACTGAGGCTCAGAGAGTTAGAGTTCATCTTTTGTTAATTTCAGGCAAAGCTGAATTCAGAAGGAAAAGTCCCTGATTACTAATCCATTCGTTGCTCATTGTCTCATGCTGTTCTGTCTGCAGTGAAGCTACTTCAAGTGAAAATGAAGAAAGATTTCCTATCATTATTTTCTAGCTATTGAATTAACTTCATTCCAAACTGAATAGTACTAAAGAACTTGTAAAAAATGGGCATCTTCAGCAGATTAAGATCCACTAAGAATCTAGTTTAAAAAAGAAAAAAATAAAAAAAGATCACCCCAGGAGAAAATCAGTCAGTTCTTTAGAGATTTTCATATAATCCTAATTTTTCATTTCACCAAATGCAAATTAACTTTTTGTTTTAATTTGAAGACACTGAGTACAGCTAAATTAACTTCGATGAAGAGTTTCTTCAGCTAGGATAAAGAACTATTTGACTCCTTTAATTAAAAAAAAAAATCAAGGTAGTATTATCCATCAGATTTTTTTAAAATTTTTCCTACTGTTGTACCCTTTTGCTTTATTCTCTTGGATTCTCTTTATTTCTCCGACTAACCTGGTTCAATAGTTATATGATTCCTTGGAAGTTCTTTATTGTTGAATGTATTAAATGAAAATTTTAAATTTCAGAGCAGAATGTGAAATTTTATGTTCATGCAAGTAAAAAGCAACCCAGTTAAACTTATCAGGGAATTACAAATTAGCCAAAGATAAAATATTGAACTTCGTATTTAATCCTAGAGGGTGAATACTCATAGAGGTCATAGTTTGTTTTATAACTGCACAGTATATAAACAGAGATCATCTTGAATCTAAAATGTTCCCAGGTTATACTTGTTAACAGTAGCTCCTCATACCGTAATGATGGAATCCTATTGCAAAATTGTTGGGTCCTTTTGGAGTGTTTAAAATAGGGACTAGGATATTCATTGGCTTCTCTGGTGGCTCAATGGTAAAGAATCCACCTACCAGCAGGAGACGTGGCTGGTATTCTTGGGTCAGGAAGATCCTCTGCAGTAGGAAATGGCAATCCACTCCAGTATTCTTGCCTGGGAAATCCCATGGACAGAGGAGCCTGGTGAGATACAGTCCATGGGGTCACAAAGAGTCAGACACAACTTAGCGATTAAACAACAGCAGCAGATTAATATTTTTGTTAAAATTAATGATTTGAGGGTAGTGTTTGTTTGATAGTAACATTGTTAGCAATATAATGCTATAAGCAGCAGTATTACTTTCTTCTAATGAGTCTTTCTTATAAATGTTTATAGCTTAACTCCTTATGAAAACTAATGACTAGCAATAACTGTCAGAAAGCATTTTTTTTAAAGGCATTTTTTTGTCATTACATGCAAATTATACATTCTTTGCAACCAGGCAAGAATTGGAAAAGTTAATAGGAAGGGGAATGGGAAAATTGTAAGCAGAAAAACCAAAGCCAGAAGGGACTGGTCAACAATCTGTACAAAATAGTGAAAGTGGATGATAAGCAGTTGGTGAAACAGGATGTAGAGAATCATTGCCTGAATCCAGTTATTCATCTGGAAAATGTGTTGATATGTCTAGGACTGCCAGGCAGCTCAGTCCACCATGAACTCAGATGTTGCAAGTGTTGGAATAAAGGATGCTTTGGAAGCAGCATTTATATGGAGTGTTGTATACCTAAAGATGTGACCACTAGAATGTAGTTGGTAGGCATGAATATTGCTTTGATTTTTTCTTTCTTTTATTCCTAAATGCATACTTTCCCCTCCTCAACCTCCCAAACAACAGGCCACTATTCTGATACTGTGTGTGTATTTGTATACTTTTTTAAACTGTACACTGTCTTTTAGATTTCATTACTGCTATTATTTTGAGCATCTTATTTTCTTTACTTCTTTCAATAAGCACTACATTTCAAAGGTTTTTCTATGTGTTCAGCTAATTCTCTGCTCCTTCTCATTGTTGTGTGATGCTCCATAATGTACATTCAACACATTTTTTTCCTATCTCTTCACTTAACAAGGCTATAACCCCACACTGATTTCAACTCTTTGCCATCAAGCATGATACTACAGTGAACATCCTTGTATATGTGAGGATATAAAGTTTTACACAAAGGTTTGGTGGTGGGTATTTTGCATCTGAAATGAGGGTGCTGATGAGTATACCCCTTTACATCTGGATTCAGTTCATAGTCACAATGGGGCAAAACTATATTGATAGGAGCCCAAGTGGGTCACCAGGGTTCAACTTGTATTCCAGCTTCTCACATTTATCCTCTTGTTAATTGGGATAAATTACTTCTATCAAGCTGGGTGACTTCTCTTCTTGGACACAGTGAGTCTAGAGACCCCTGTGGGAGACCATACCTTGGGATGTAGTAGGGACTTTGATGTGTCCTGTGCCAGGTGTTATGGGTGGAACTGTGTGTGCTCCCTCAAAAGTAATAGATTGAAGCTTTAATCTCCTGTTGTGCTGCATATACAGATAGAGCATTTAAGGAGTTAATTAAGGTTAAACAGGGCCATAAGAGTGGATCTTTAATCTGATAGTCTGGTGTCTTTAAAAGAAAGGAGGAGACACCAGAAAGATATGTCTATTTCTCCACACACACAGAAGAAGAGGCTCTGTGAGAATAGAAGACTGTGGGTACCTGTAAACCAAGAAGAGAGGCTTCCATAGTAACCAACCCTGATACCTTGATCTCAGACTCCTAACCTCCAGGACTATGAGAACATACATTTCTGTAGTGTAAGCCACCAGGGCTATGATGTTTGCTATGGCAATCAGAGAATGCTAATACAGATGGAGTCTATCCCTTTGAAGAGCCATAACTTCCCATCTGCATAGTTTCAAGTTGTGAAAACTGTTTCCACCCTAGGGTCACCGGATCCTACAGAGAACATCATGTGATGTAGAAATCTTGGCTTTGATATATACACATCGCATCCTGAAGGACAACACCTATTTTTTCAAAGTGTTTTCTCTGAGTTAATGTTTCAGATGAGCCATTATAAGACCATTTCAGCATTTTCTGAGACTGGGTACCTTCAGATGTTCTCCATATTGGTGACCACTGACCATATCTAAGGCCTCTGTAATCTCCAGCAATGATACTGCATCTGGCAAAGCAAGATGACCAGGCCTTCTGCTTGGTTAAGTTTGTAGTGGCCTGGAGTTATTCTCCAGGATTCATTCAGTGTCAAAATGACAAGGGAAGATATCACAGAAACTAACCCCTCTATGTCAATTAAGTTTTTAATAATAGCCATCTGGTGGCTCAGTAGAGACACAGATTCAATCTCGGGGTCGGGAAGATCCCCTGGAGTAGGAAATGACAACCCACCTCAGTATTCCTACCTGGGAAATCCCAAGGACAGAAGAGCCTAACCAGCTACATTCCATGGGGTCAGAAAAGTTTAGCGATTAAATAGGGACAATCCTCCACAGGGACTTTTTATTAAATTTATGATCTTGATTGGGTAGGGATTGGAAGGTAAGGGTTTATGCAAGTTCCAAACATTTCACTTGGCCTGTCTGCTCTAATAATTCTTATCTGACAAAATAGAGAACAAATATGGTGGCCACGCCAAATGCCAAGCATATCAGTTCCGATTATATTCTCAAGGACAGGAGAAATGATCACTGATGGGTTCAAGGATGTATCTGACCCAGTGTCCTCCACTGAAATTATTGATGCTCCAGCCCTCTGTCAATCATCCTCACGGTAGTCAAAGATCCGAGCAGCTCATCCTTATGGCAATCACATTTTACAACCCTGGGCTATCAGGACAGAATGACTCTTCTTTATGTTCCTGGAATTAATGACTTAAGATGCATAAGAAACATAAACATAAAAGCAATAATGCATGCATTGAGGGAGAAGAAAAAGGTTGACAAATGTATAAACACTTCATTTACCTTCATCTTAAGTTATTTACGGGATTATATCAGCAGGTTCTACAGCTGAGTTAGGAAGGGACTTGATGACTTAATATGGGTAAAATTACATATTGGAAAGACTGAATAAAAATGCAAGGAACAAAAAGGAAATTAAAAAAAATACTAAATAGGTAGACATGTATGTTAAAGGTAGTGAAAGACAAATGGAAACCAGCACAAATGGAAATGTAGTGATAGAAATGGGTAGACAGGAAGAGGACAGAGAGCTCCAAAGGCCATTAACAATAATAATAATAGTTATTTAAGAAGGCAGTTGGAACCTGTTTGGGATTTGAAGGCTAGGGTCAGAGTAAAATAAAACTGAAGTCTCTTCTGATGAAAAGTCAATGTTATGTTAATTATGCTAATCTGAGTCCTCTGAAGAAAGCAGACTCCAAAACCAAAATTTTAAACTAAAATTAATTCATGCATATTTCACACATACAGCGTGTTCTAGTATTACATTTATTAAAGTCACTAGTGGGTGGAAGTAGTAAGCAGACCACACTTTTCGAGTGCCTTCATAAATCCACAATAATTAACCGGAGATTTTGGAGACTATGCCTTAGTAAATTATTTTTCACAGGATGCCTCCAAACTTCACATCAAACCCTTTTAATCTGAAAAAGTTATATGTTATTCAGCCTGGACATTAAGAATATTCTTATCACTGATTTCCATTAATTTCTTAACCAGTTCCTATGATGGTCACTCTGTCCTGATCACTGTTCTAAATAGGGTTGCAGTGGTGGAGTATACAGATGCTTTTCCAGTTCTCATGGAATCAAATGATCTACCATCACTGATCTATTATTTCTTTTATTTCTCTTTAAATTGTAACATATAATATCACTGTATAATGAATTCTGGTACCTTATTGTTGTTGTTTCAACCATTTAAATATTTCACTCCATAGTTTTCTTTGCTTGTCTGATTTCTAATGAAAAGACCTCTGTAATTCTTATACTTGTTCCTCTAAAGTAAAGTCTTTTTTGTTGTTTATGTGTTTTTCTCCACTATGGTTTCTTTTAACATATTCTCTTTGTCTCCGGTTTTCTGTAATTTGAACATGATATGTCTCAATGTAGGTTGGGTTTTTGGTTGTTTTTGTTTTTTTT
>SJYX01023702.1:0-38209 GCA_006410675.1 Oreotragus oreotragus
TTTTTTTTTTTTTTTTTTTCTAATAGTGTCTTGTGTTTATTTCTCTGGACTCTTCCCTGGTGACTCAGATGGTAAAGAGTTTGTCTGCAATGCAGGAGACCCGAGTTCAATCCCTGGGTTGGGAAGATCCTCTAGAGAAGGAAATGGCAGCCCACTCCAGTATTCTTGCCTGGAAAAATCTCATGGACAGAGGAGCCTGTCGGGCTATAGTCCACTGGGTCACAAAGAGTCGGACATGACTGAGCAACTAACATGCACAGTATCTTGTTTTTTTCATATTTATTTATTTATTTGGCTGCACTGGATCTTAGTTGCAACATGTGGGATCTTGTCCCCTGACCAGAAATCAAACCGTGGCCCCCCTGCATTGGGAGTGCTGCGTCTTAGCCTCTAGACCACCAGGGAAATCGTAACACTCTTCTAGCCTCCTTTTCTCTTCCCATGTGTACCCAGTCACTCAGTTTGTCTCTTTGCAACCCCATGGACTGTAGCCCGCCAGGCTCCTCTGTCCATGGGATTCTTCAGGCAAGAATTCTGGGGTGGGTTGCCATTTCCTCCTCCAGGGGATCTTCCCAACCCAGGAGTCAAACCCATATACATCTCTTGAGTCTTCTGCATTGGCAGGCAGATTCTCTACCACTGTGCCACCTAGAAAGCTCTTATCAATTGCCAGCCCAGTGTCCATCCAGGACTACGATGAGGCACTCAGGGCACAAAATTTAAAGTAGCACTAACTCAGCCCTGAGAGTGGGTGCTTCCTTAAATGCTGAGCCCTGGGCACCTTGCCCTGCCCCAGAATCCTTGCCGGTCCAGCTCTGTGGGAGGTGGGGGAGCCTGAGCAGAGGTCACTAGCTGATTAATTTTGCGATGTCCCCAAAAAGACAGGGAGAGATCTAGTAGCTGAAATAATTTACTTGCTCATGGTCAGGAGAGCAAGGTTGAGGCCCTCAGAAATTAGCGAGAGAAAAAGCCTAAAGGGAGCCTAACTGGAGTTCCGCTCCTGAGTGTTACCCAGCTTCGAGTGACCGGTGGCATTGTTGAGGGACAAGAAGGGGAGCCCACGTGACTGGAAATGAGAGGAGAGAAAGACTCACAATAAGGGCGCTTGTTCCCAAGGTTGGAGAGGACCTGCATTCAGCCCCAAGGCCGGCAGGATCATTTTCCATGAGAATGGGCCTGGGTTTGCCCAAGGACACAGTCCCTGCTGACCCCTCCCTCACCACCACCCCCCCACGGCCGACCATCCCTGCCAGGACCCCACCCTTGACTGCAGGACAGAACTGGTCCCACAGGCAGCTCTCCCTAGTGTCCTGGTGCTCAGACCTTCTCACCAAGGCCCCCTCAGCGTTCAGGGCTGTAGAACCTCAGCCCAGGGGCTGCCCTTTTCTCTGCCCACCCTTCCTCACCAGCAAGATGGAAGGTGCCACCTGCCAACCCCACCCCCCTGCCACCCCTGACCTCCATTAAATCCCATTTAAGAAGCATGTGAGGAATTCCTTGGAGGTCCAGCGGTTAGGAGTCCTCACTTCCACTGCAGGGGGCATGGGCCTGATCCTGGTCAGGGAGCTAAGATCCCCCCATGCCACTCAGCAAAGTCAAAAGAAGAAGGAGGAAGAGAAGAAGCATCTGAGTTGGGGCAGGGCGGGGTGGGGGGAACCCAGGGGAATTCTGTGTCCTCCGGTCAATTACGCTCATGCAACAGCACGGCTCACTGAACCTTAGCTCCTGCCAGCTTCCTGCTAACCGGGCTTTTCCATCCAATTGCTAAACCACACAAGGAGCATCTGAGAGCCAACTACACAAGCATCGCAGGGAATGTAATAAAAGTATGAGAAAGATGCTATTCAGTCTCCACTCCTGGAGGGAATCTCCACAGTTTTTTGTTTTTGTTTTTTTTTTAGCTATTTAGCCACCAGGGATAATCTTCTGTATAACATGCTGGGATTCATAAGAAAACTGCCTTGAACGAGCTCCACCCAGAGGTGAGATGGATATAATGAAACAAAAGTATGCATATTAGAGAGAAGCACAGAAACTTATATACTAACATATGTAAAACAGATAGCCCAGTGAGAATTTGCTGTGTGACTCAGGGAAATCAAACCAAGGCTTTGTGACAACCTAGAGGGGTGGGATGGGAAGGGAGGGGGATGGGAGGTTCAAGAGGAAGGGGACATACATAGGTATACCTATGGCTGACCTGTGTTGATGTGTGGCAGAAACCAACACAATATTGTAATTATCCTTCAATTACAAATAAATAAATAGAGAAAAAAATACAGCTTAGGAACACAAAGTATGCATTGTGTCACATGCTATACCGAAGAAACATACAGGGCCACGGCTGGGCACAAAAGGCCACAGAGTGCAGAGTAGCCCTCCCAAGAGGGAGGGGAGGGGAGAGGCTTAAAGGATGAGTAAGCTTTTCGGGTGGAGAGGGAGGAGGATGAGGGGGAGGACGTTTCAGGCTGAGGGAACAGAATCTGCAAAGGCACAGAGGTTGTGACAGCCCTCCCCAGCAATGCAGCTTGGGCACCAAGTGTTGGCAGTAGGCGATGAAGCCAGACCAGCAGACAGTGGCCAGAGGGCGAGTGGAGGGCCAGACTCATTCCCGAAGCAGACAGGTGCTGCAGCAGGAAGCAGGCGGCTCACCTGAGGGGGCAGGGACGGGCAGCCTCTGCTGGGGTCCTCAGCGCAGTGACCAGGGTCCTTATAAGAAGAGGACAAGGGGACTTTCCTGGCGGCCCAGGGGTTGAGAATCCATGCTTCCACTGCAGGGGACATAGGTTTGATCCCTGGTCGGGGAACTAAGGGGGCTCCCCAGGTGGTTCTAGTGGTAAAGAATCGGCCTGCCAGTGCAGGAGACATAAGAGACATGGGTTCGATCCCTGGGTTGGGAAGATCCCCTGGAGGAGGGCATGGCAATCCACTCCAGTACTCTTGCCTGGAGAATCCCCATGGACAGAGAAGCCTGGTGGGCTGCGGTCCATGGGGTTGCAAAGCGTCGGACACATCTAAAGAGACTTAGCCCACATGCACAGGGAGCAAAGATCCCACTTGTGCCCTGGAGCAAAAAAAAAAAAGGAAGAGGACATGGAGAGATACACAGGTACGGACGAGACAGAGACACGGAGGAGCCAGGGGAAGGCAGTGGCTGGGGCTACTCTGCCACCTGCCAAGGAGCATCGAGGATGGACGACAGTCTCCAGAAGATTCTCCTTCAGTGCTCCAGGAGCAACCAGCCCCACCCACAACTGGGCTTCAGTCTTCCAGCCTCCCACACAAACTTCCGTTGCTCTGGTCTGGCATCCTTTGTTAGGCAGCCCTGGGAAACTAAAATACTCTGGAATGAAGGCGACTGTGTATCATCCAGCAGGTTCTGTGAAATGCTGAGAGGAGCCCACCTGGCGTAGCAGGAGACCCACGTCTCTGTCTTGACGTGGCCTTGGCTCCGTCCTCCCACCTCCAGGAGGTCAACGCGGGGAGCAGTGGCGAATGCAGAGGGTAAACACGTGTGACTCAGGAGACACGACAGTCAAGGTCCCAGGAGGCAGCCTGTTGGAGAACCCGGGCTTTCGGTCAGGGGGCTGGCCAATCTCCAGCCCTGCCTCTTGTGATCAAACCATTAAAAATGCAGGGGTTATAGCTCACACTTGCCCACCTTCTCTGGAACTGGCTTTAATATTGGGCTCATATTCAGGATCTTGATTCCAAGGAAAGTTATGAGCTGAAGCTGCCACATAAGACAGGTGTCACCAGTGACCCCAAAGTTGGAGTGGAGAACCCTCTTAAGTGCCCAAACTGGTTCAGTGGCGAGAAACCTAATACAGCTGCCAGTCTCCTCTTCCAGCTCCCTTGCACCTGCCCAGTGGATCTGCCCTGACCTCCCTTTCTCCTTTCTCTCTCTGTCTCTCTCTCTGGCTATTCTCAACCCAGGGCAGGGAGTCAGTGACGAGGGGACTCACATTAGAATGAATTTCCATGACTTGACCCTTGGGGTCGGAAAGATCTGCTCTGAATCTTATAAACAGCTCTAGGATCTGTTTCCTCATCTGAACAAAGGAAGCTGATTTCACTGAATTCGTGGTGTTGTCAAGAGCATCACATGGAGTTAGTGTGATGCACTGGCAATTCAGTAACGTGCACGCACGCACTCGTGGATTTCCAGCCCTGAAGACAGGAAGCCAGCTTCCTGAGTCTGTGCAGGAAAGACAAGCAAAACCGTGAAGCTAGCCAAATTGCCCGTCGGTATCTGGCCCTCGTCAGGTCTCTCCCTCATGTCCAGTTACCCAAACACTCATATTTCCCATATGCTGCTCTATCAGTGGCTAATTCCAAAGAAAACACAGACTTAAAACCAGAGCGAAACTCCTGTGGAAAGACTCTGGGCTGGCACTGGGCAACACCCCAGGGGACCCCGCCAGCGGGGATACACACCCGTGGTACCTCTAAACCGCCCTGGCCCGAGGCAAGTGCAGAGCAAAACAAGACTGCTATTGGGCCTACCGCCGGCTGCCATCACCTCCTTATTTCCCTGGTGCCACCCCAAACCACCGCTGCTTGAAACATCTTTTCAAGAAAACGACAGGCGTGGCCTTGGGAGGCGACACTGTAAACAGGCACCGACAAAGGTAAGCATTGAGAAAAGAAGACGAAGTTAACGGAAAGTGGCAGAAGACCAAGCCGACCTCATTTTGGTAAAGATGAAGGCCCCAGGTGTTTCCGGGGTGACTAGTCAGGTTCCCAGAACCAAGGCTTGTCTTGGGTCCCTTGAGGAAGATTCCTGGATTGAAACTTTAGGAAATCTTATTTTCTCATTGTAAAGAAATACGGCTCTCCTCCATATTAATACTGTATGTACGTGATATTGTTGTTCAGTCGCTAAGTCGTGTCCGACTCTTTGCAACCCCACGGAATGCAGCACACCAGGCTCCCCTATCCTTCATTATCTCCCAGAGTTTGCTCAGATTCATGTCCATTGAGTCAGCGATGCCATCCATCTATCTCATCCTCTGCTGCCCTCTTCTCTTTTTGCCTTCAATCTTTCCCAACATCAGGGTCTTTTCCAATGAGTTGGCTCTTCACAGCAGGTGGCCAAAGTATTGGAGCATCAGCTTTGGCATCAGTCCTTCCAATGAATACTCAGCCTTGATTTCCTTTAGGATTGACTGGTTTGATCTCTTTGCAGTCCAAGGGACTCTCAAGCGTCTTCTCCAACACCACAGTTCAAAAGCTTCAATTCTTTGGCATTTAGCCCTCTTTATGGTCCAACTCTCATATCCATACATGACTACCGGAAAAACCAAAACTTTGACTATATGGACCTTTGTAAGCAAAGTGATGTCTCTGCTTTTTAATATGCTGTCTAGGTATATATGCACACTTTGCAATGGTGAGCTATTAGTTGATCATTGGGGGTGAGGAAAACAGCATAGTATGTCTGGCCCATGATGCATACAGTATCAGTGATTAGCAGCTCTAGGTGGGAATAAGTTTGACCAATAAGAGGACTGAAGTTCAGAAAGGCCAAGGAGCTCCCAATGCAGGAGGCCCAAGTTTGATCCCTGGTCAGAGAACCAGATTCCACACACCAGAAGTTAGAGTTTGCATGCCAGGACTAAAGATCTCACATGCCACAGGGAAGATCGAAGATCCCATGTGCTTCAACTAAGACCCAACACAGTCAAATAAATAAAAATAAATATTAAAATTAAAAAAGACGTCATGTGAGCACACAGCGAGATGGTGGATCAACCTCAGAGTGAAATGACCTTGCCAGCACTTTGATCTGGACGTCCAGCCTCAAGAAGCATGAGAAAATAAACCTCTGTTGTTTAAGCTTCCCCATCAGCCGTGTTTTGCTAAGGCAACCCGAGCAGACGCGGACGACCAGTTCACTTTCTTTTCCATAACTGTGACACCTGGCATCCAGAGTCTAGTTTCTGCAGCATTTGTGTCTTCTGTCTCATGTTTTATGTTTCCAGAAACTCTCCAGTGCAGATGTTATTATCCTCAATTTATGGATGAGGAAACTGAAGAGATCAAACCAGTCAATCCTAAGGGAAATCAACCCTGAATATTCACTGGAAGGACTGATGCTGAAGCTGAAGCTCCAATACTTTGGCCACCTGATGCAAAAAGCGGACTCACTGAGAAAGACCCTGATGCCGGGAAAACAGGGGGCAGGAGGAGAAGGGGACGACAGAGGGTGAGATGGTTGGATGGCATCGCAGACTCAATGGACACGAGTTTGGGAAATCTCCAGGAAACAGGGAAGGACAGAGAAGCCTGTAGTCTATGCGGATGCAGAGAGTCGGACGCAACTCAGGAAGAGAACAACAGACGGAGGTTTGGAGAGGCAAGCGGCCTGCACGTCGGTCAACCTTCAGAGTGTGGAGCCACGTCCACACACCCAGGCCCTCCTCACTCCACAGTCAGGCCATTTGCAGGGAGTCGCCTGCCTTGGCCCCCTCGGCCCATGTGTGGCTGACTCTCCAGGGACCTCAGGGCGGGGTCACCGCCATGTTTTCCCTGAAAGCCTGGTGGCCTCGCCCTGCTGAGTTCATTTGCAGCTGGTTCTGCCCCGAGGCCTTAAACAGCTTGCTTTTTTTAGCTTTGGCAGGAGCTGTGTCTCCTCCCCTCCTCTCTCTTTCCCAGGTGAAAAGAAGGGACAAATTGACTTCACTGGGGCCAGGCTGGCATCTCGTAGCAAACGTACCCATTCACTGCTTGTTTTCTGTGATTAGGATTTGGTGCCCTTGCTGTGTTTCTATACATTCTGAGAGGCATAACTGAGTACTCATCAGGGACCTCCTTTCCTAGCTGCAGCTCACCTGTAACTTTAAGGGCTTCTGGAACACACAGAGAAGGGGATGCTCCCGGCCCTGGGTCTCCTGTCCCCTCCCCTCTCCACTGATTCCACATCCTTCACTGTTTTTCCTGTGTGTTCTGAACTCTTTGCTTTGTTTGTTTTCTGTTTTGTTTTCCTTCTAATATTTATTTGACTGTGCTGGGTCTGCAGCACACAGGATCTTTGATCTTCATTGCAGGGTCTTTAATTGTGGCATGTAAACTCTTAGTTGCAGCATGTGGGATCTAGTTCCCCAACAAGGAATCGAACCCAGGCCCCCTGCATTGGGAGCGCGGAGTCTTAGCCACCGGACCACCAAGGTAGTCTTTGTTCTCTGTTTTAACCTGACATCTGTTGAGAACCATGCGATGCCAGGCCCAGCAGTTGTTGCTTTATAGGCCTTCTTTCGATCCTTTTTCCCTCCCAGGAAGAAGCTGATAAACACATTCTTGGCAAGGGATACCAGACAGATATGGTTTAATGGGTCATTTAGCCCTGGGACACTTCAGTGGAAACAGAACTTCCGCCAAAGCTGAGTCTGCCATTGTAAATACAAAAGTATTCCTCGGCCAGTTAAGGAAGGCAGTGCGTGGTTTGGTTTAGTTTGATAGATGGGAGGGGCCTTCCTTTGAGATACTGAATCATGTTATGAGGTGCAGGGTCACCTGTTCCTCTTTTGCAAGGCTGTTCCCTTGGCAACCATTGTTACAGGGAAGAATCTGTTTCTTTTACTTTAACCTTTATTTCCCATTGCTTTCGTTCATGAAAACGGTACTGTCTATGCATAATGACCCACCTCAGAAAACCTACTCTGAGATATTTGCAAGATTAATGGCCCTTTTACTTTAATTCCTCACCTCCTCCTCAATTCTGTACTATAAAGGAACCTAGCATCCAGGCCCCAACAAGATGGTGATTTTGAGACATTAGTCGGCCATCTTCTCTGTCTGCCAGCTTCCCAAATAAAGTCGTTATTCCTTGCCTCAACACTTTGTCTGTAGACTTACTGACAGAGCCAGCTTGGACTCAGTATTGATAGGGACAGAGTGAAGGAAAATGTAGGTGATTAAATAGTTAATCCCACTAGGGGGTGGTGAGTAGAAAAATATGGGAGACCCCTGTAAGTTAATGATTACTCAAGAAAGCAGGCTTGCTTAACCACAAAACCAAGCCGGCTGGCTTAACAACAAAGCCAGGCAGCGGAAGCATGAGGCATCCCCCCAAAACAATAAAACAATGGATGCATGAGACCCACATCCTGCCCAGTGAGCCCAGTAGGTTAATGATCCCTAGGATACACTCTCTGAACACATAAAAAACAATGATTTGTGGACCTAGATTGACCACCCAGGGACAAGAAAACTCCTCGGCCCAACCTGTAGGAGGAGCTGATGATGGAAGCATGATGTCTACTCCAGAAAGACAAAGAAGTTCTTTTCCCCCTCCCCACTTTTCCTTTCATTATAAAACTGTAACACAGTAAATTCTCAGGGCAGGGCACCCCCCTCATCCATCAGCTTATAAGCCTCACAAACATCCTATTCTAATTCATTTCAGTTCAGTCACTCAGTCGTATCTCTTTGTGACCACGTGGACTGCAGCACACCAGGCTTCCCTGTCCATCACCAACTCCCGGAGCTTACTCAAACTCATGTCCATCGAGTCAGTGATGCCAGCCAACCATCTTATCCTCTGTTATCCCCTTTTCCTCCTGCCTTCAATCTTTCCCAGCAACAGGATCTTTTCAAATGAGTCATTTCTTTGCATCAGGTGGCCAAAGTATTGGAGTTTTAGCTTTAGCATCAGTCCTTCCAGTGAATATTCAGGACTGATCTCCTTCAGAATGGACTGGTTGGATCTCCTTGCAGTCCAAGGGACTCTCAAGAGTTTTCTCCAACTCCATAGTTCAAAAGCATCAATTCTTCGGCACTCAGCTTTCTTTACAGTCCAACTCTCACATCCATACATGACTACTGGAAAAATCATAGCTTTGACTAGACAGACCTTTGTTGGCAAAGTAATGTCTCTGCTTTTTAATATGCTGTCTAAGTTGGTCATAGCTTTTCTTCCAAGGAGTAAGCGTCTTTTAATTTCATGGCTGCAGTCACCTTGCAGTGATTTTGGAGCCCAGGAAAATAAAGCCTCTCACTGTTTCCATTGATTCCCCATCTATCTGCCATAAAGTGATGGGACCAGATGCCATGATCTTAGTTTTCTTAATGTTGACTTTTAAGTCAACTTTTTCACTCTCCTCTTTCACTTTCATCAAGAATCTCTTTAGTTCTTCTTCGCTTTCTGCCGTAAGGGTGGTGTCATCTGCATATCTGAGGTTATTGACATTTCTCCCAGAAATCTTGATTCCAGCTTGTGCTTCTTCCAGCCCAGTGTTTCTCATGATGTACTCTGCATATAAATTAAATAAGCAGGGTGACAATATACAGCCTTGATGTACTCCTTTCCTGATTTGGAACTGGTCTGTTGTTCCACGTACAGTTCTAACTGTTGCTTCTTGACCTGCATACAGATTTCTCAGGAGGCAGGTCAGGTGGTATGGCATTCCCATCTCTTTAAGAATTTTCCACAGTTTGTTGTGATCCATGCAGTCAAAGGCTTTGGCATAGTCAATAAAGCAGAAGTAGATGTTTTCCTGGAACTCTCTTGCTTTTTTGATGATCGAACGGATGTTGGCAATTTAATCTCTGGTTCCTCTGCCTTTTCTAAATCCAGCTTGAACATCTGGAAGTTCACAGTTCACGTACTGTTGAAGCCTGGCTTGGAAAGTTTTGAGCATTAGTTTACCAATGCGTGAGATGAGTGCAACTATGTGGTAGTTTGAGCATTCTTTGGCATTGTCTTTCTTTGGGATTGGAATGAAAACTGACCTTTTCCAGTCCTGTGGCCACTGCAGAGTTTTCCAAATTTGCTGGCATATTGAGTGCAGCACTTTCACAGCATCATCTTTTAGGATTTGAAATAACTCAATTGGAATTCCATCACCTCTACTTGTTTTATTTGTAGTGATGCTTTCTAAGGCCCACTTGACTTCACATTCCAGGATATCTGGCTCTAGGTGAGTGATCACACCATCGTGATTATCTGGGACATAAAGATCTTTTTTGTATAGTTCTTCTGTGTATTCTTGCCACCTCTTCTTAATATCTTCTGCTTTTGTTGCTGCTGCTGCTGCTAAGTCACTTCAGTCGTGTCCGACTCTGTGTGACCCCATAGACGGCAGCCCACCAGGCTCCCCCATCCCTGGGATTCTCCAGGCAAGAATACTGGAGTGGGTTGCCATTTCCTTCTCCAATGCATGAAAGAGAAAAGTGAAAGTGAAGTCGCTCAGTCTGTCCGACTGTTAGCGACCCCATGGACTGCAGCCCACCAGGCTACTCCGTCCATTGGATTTTCCAGGCAAGAGTACTGGGGTGGGGTGCTATTGCCTTTCCTGTCCTTTATCGAGCCCATCTTTGCATGAAACATTCCCTTGGTATCTCTCATTTTCTTGAAGAGATCTCTCGTCTTTCCCATTCTACTGTTTTCCTCTATTTTTTTTCACTGATCACTGAGGAAGGCTTTCTTTTCTCTCCTTGCTATTCTTTGGAACTCTGCATTCAGATGCTTATATCTTTCCTTTTTTCCTTTGCTTTTCACTTCTCTTCTTTTCTCAGCTATTTGTAAGGCCTCCTCAGACAACTATTTTGCCTCTTTGCATTTCTTTTTCTTGGGGATGGTTTTGATCACTGCATCTTGTACAATATCATGAACCTCGGTCCAAAGTTCTTCAGGCACTCTATCAGATCTAAACCCTTGAATCTATTTGTCACTTCCACTGTATAATCAAAAGGGATTTGATTTATGGCATACCTGAATGAACTTAGCCTCTTGCTGAATTATTTTCCGTGCTGAGACATAAAGGACTATGGTACCAGAGCTCTTTGGAGTCCCACTAAACAACATCTAATGGTTTCATTATCATTACTCAGTTGACCAGAGAAGGCGATGGCACCCCACTCCAGCACTCTTGACTGGAAAATCCCATGGACGGAGGAGCCTGGTAGGCTGCAGTCCATGGGGTCGCTAAGAGTTGGACACGACTGAGCAACTTCACTTTCACTTTTCACTTTCATGCATTGGAGAAGGAAATGGCAACCCACTCCAGTGTTTTTGCCTGGAGAATCCCAGGGATGGGGGAGCCTGGTGGGCTGCCATCTATGGAGTCGCACAGAGTCGGACATGACTGAAGTGACTTAGCAGCAGCAGCAACTCAGTTGACAACACAATGGTACTTATTAAGCACCTTCTGTGTGAAGGGATTGTATTATTCTTGTAACACAAAGATCTCTACACAAAGGAGGTTGCTGAACTTGAAACTGCAGAAAGTTCGTGAATGTTTCTTGACATCTTTCAGCGGAGATGTTTCATGCCTTTCTGAGATTTTCAAGGACCTTCAACTCGCTCATGATTCAGAGTGACTGCTTTACAGATTTATTATAAGCCTCCAGATGTTAAGATACTTTGTGAAAAGAACAAATATATATAACTAATATGTTCTAATATTAGTAACATATGAACTAATATGTAAACACATAGAAAAATGAAGTCCTGTTCTCTGTTGCCATCTGTCATGGAGGCATGCCATGACCTTGGGGAACAGAAGTACCCTCTCCCGCTTTCATTCTCCCCTCTGCTCGAGGAGCGTCAATCTGTTCTCGGACAAAAGGACTGGTTATCCAAGCTACTCCATCTAAGGCACTTGACTGAGTTGGAAGGCCCAGAAACTGACTGATCTCTTCTTTAGCCTCATTCCTTTGGTACTGTTGCACGTGTGCGTGCCAAGTCACTTCAGTCATGTCCAACTCTGTGCGACCCTTTGGACTGTAGCCCGCCAGGCTCCTCTGTCCATGGGACTTCCCAGGCAAGCATACTGGAGTGGGTTGCCATGCCCTCCTCCAGGGGATCTTCCTGACCAGGGATCAAATCCACATCTCTTGAGTCTCCTGCACTGGCAGGCAGGTTCTTTACCACTACACCAAGCACTGTTACTCCTCAGAAATCAGTGTTTAGTTTGTGTCCTTGGTAGACTGCCTTGAGTGAAAGGAGTCATCAAGCTAAGCGATTTTAAGTACATACACACAATACACACACAGACACATTCACGTACATATTTATATTGTAATTTAAGTCAACAGACACACTGCTTAGCCATTCAGTTCGTTCATGCATGCATTTAATCAACATTTATTGTCTTATCTGGAACCAGGCTCTGGAGTTAAGGACAGAAGTCAAGTAGGTCCCAGTCCTTAAGGCCTTCACAGTCTACTGAGAGGTAGACACCTAAGCATATGATTTATGAGACAATGGGTTAAATGCAAAGAAGTAAATAATTGGGAATTCAAAAGAAAGAGGGTGATTTCTCCTGGAGGGACGAAGGCAGGAAAGGCTTCACAGAAGTGACTTATGAGCTGAAATAGAAAGGAATGAAAATGGGTCATTTGTAGAGACATGGATGGCCCTAGAGTCTATCATACAGAGTGAAGTAAGTCAGAAAGAGAAAAACAAATATTATATATCAACACACACATGTGGAATCTAGAAAAATTGTACGGATGAGCCTATTCACAGAGCAGGAACAGAGAGGCAGACATAGAGAATGGACATGTGGGCATGGAGAGGAAGAAGGGGAGGGGTGGGTGGACTTGAGACAGTAGCATTGACATAAACACACCGCCCTGTGTAAAATGGGCGGCTCGTGGGAAGCTGCTGTGCAGCACAGAGCTCAGCTCGGTGCTCCGTGATGACCTGGAGCGGTGGGATGGGGTCGGTGGGAAGGGAGGTCCAACAGGGAGGGGACATAAGTATGCGTGTAGCTGATTCATGTTGTTGTACCGCAGAAACTAACGCAACATTGTAAAGCATTTATACTCCAATAAAAAAATAGAAGTGACTTATGTGCTGAAGAATAAGCTAAGACCAGACGTAACAAAGGAAACACAGTGTGTTGTCCCCCAGAGGGGCGTCTCCTCCTTGGAAATACTCACTCGACACTAGCTAATCTAACACCCGTGGGTGCTGAGCACTAAACGCCCGGTCTTCCCCTCTGCAATGGCAGTAACACAGAGTCAAAACATCCATGGGCCCTGCCCCTTTCCCCGGAGTGAGAAAAGCAATTTGCATCGCAAACATCTCGGCTAGGGTGGAGGGCACTTTACAGCAGGCGTGCCCAAGCCTAAGCATTTTATCGTCCAATTCAAGTCTACTCCCATCTCTGGCTAAGTGAAAGCCAGCCTTTGACATGAGCTGTGTCAGGAAGGCCCACCTAACCCCCAAATCTCCTGCCAGAAAGAACCCTGTCATCTGCCTGGAGGTGGACCACGAGCATCAGTCAGAGTCTTACTTTGAAATGCTAGTTTCCTGTCAAATGCCCCCTGCATTGGAATCACAGAGTCTTAACCACAGGACCTCAGGGAAGTCCCTTCCTCTCCTAATAGTCGCTAAATATTGTCCCCATTTGGAGTCTGCTCTGCCTACACCTGTGAAGGGCCAGCCATATCAGGGCACAGACGTCCCCAAACGCAGAACCCAGGCCTGGCTGCCCAGGGTTCTGGAAAGATGAAACAACACGTGGAAGGGAGCTGTTTAACTGGGGATCCTTCTGCTCAGCTCCTGACCCCAGGCCAGCCTTTACAACTTTGAGCAGGTGGCTTAACCCCTTCCTCCTCGGCCTCCCAGTCTATAGGCTGGGGCTAACACCTCCTCCAGACTTCTAGACCTGTCCATCCACAGTGGTTGCCTGGAAACTCTGAGAGGTGCTGTGGGGACGAGGGACGGAAAACCATCAGCCCTCAGGGGACTTCCAGTAAAGCTGGGAGATGCTTAGAGTAGTGCCCTGTTGGATGAAGAACTTACACAGGGTGTGAGAAAGTGCTGGTATATGGCGCCCACTCTTCCTCTGGGGTTCTTTAAAGGTTGGGGGGATGGAGGTCTGGGGTAGTGACCCACAGTGGCTAAAAGAGTGAGGAGAGGCTCTCACAGATCTGAGACATGAGCTGTGGACTTTGTCATTCAAGGCCCCATGTGGAATCAGGACCAAGCATGGGGTGTTCCTGGACAAGAGGTTAGCATTGGTCCTGTCAGAGGTCAGTCATTTAAAACATAATCTTAGGACTTCCCTGGTGGTCCAGTGGTTAAGAATCCACCTGCCCACGCAGGGGACGTGGGTTCAATCCCTGGTTGGGAAACTGAGATCCCACATACCACAGGGCAACTAAGCCCATGTACTGAAACTTCTAATCTTATGAGCTCTGGAGCCCAGGCACCATCACCAAAGATATCTCGTGACGCAACGAAGATCCAGTGTGCTGCCGCAACCAAGACCCAACACAGCCAAATAAATATCAATAAATAAAGCAGAATCTTAGATCTTCAGCATCCCCTAATTCAGTGGATGAGACACAACCAGGCTCATTCTTTGCCCAAGGTCCCCTTTACAGCCACCGGAGTCCCCTGTTGCCAGCTGTTCCCAGAACTTCTAAGAACTGTGGGCTACACGGCCAACATGTGTCCCCAAAGAATATTTGAGAAACACAGCACCTGAAAGGTCAAGGATGCCCCAGCAGAGTAGCTAATCAGATCTTCCTAGTGTTTTACACACCAAATAAACCAGAAAAAGCAAATAAACACTCCCAGTCTGACCCATAGGAGAACAGATGAGGCAGTTATGAAAGATGGGGTGTGACTCTTCCAGTACAGCTGGGGAAAAAACTCTCTTTCACGGAGAATCATTACTTAGCTTGCTTGGTTTCCCTGGCGGGGGGCAGGGAGGTGGGAGGATACATCAACTAATGATTAGTAATTGCAGNGAACAGATGAGGCAGTTATGAAAGATGGGGTGTGACTCTTCCAGTACAGCTGGGGAAAAAACTCTCTTTCACGGAGAATCATTACTTAGCTTGCTTGGTTTCCCTGGCGGGGGGCAGGGAGGTGGGAGGATACATCAACTAATGATTAGTAATTGCAGGCATAAGCAGTGGAAATGGGACCTGTACCTCCTAGCTAAAGTATCTCTACCCAGTTACTTATAGCTACTCATCTGTTTCTATCAAATTGTACACTTTTAACTGGTGCCTAAACAAACAAGCGGAAAAAGTTAATTTCCTGGCAGGAAATTCCTGTGTAATTAGTCAGCAGCTTCAGCCCCTGCCCTGTCACTCACCAGAACCGTCACCTTTATCAGGGCCACCTCTCTCCATCCCTGAATCCGTCACCTTAAGCCAGGCCACTGTGTCCCTCTCCTGGGCCACACAGCTTCCTATTGATCTCTGTCTCTAGTTCTCTTCCCTCAAGTCTCTGCCACTGGAGATCTTCAGTATAGAGACCTTCCTAAATCCCAAATCTCGTCCACCCTCCCGTGTTTAAAATCTGCAACATCTCTTCATTTACTCTAGGATAAAATTCAAACAACTTTGCACAACTTACAAAGCCATGCTCTGGCCCCTGCTTACCATTCCAGACTCCTATCCCCCCTTGCCCATCTGGAGTCTATGGGGTCGCAAAGAGTCAGACAAGACTGAGTGAGCACACACACGGCTAATTACAGAAAAAGAATACAGTCCAACAATCACCCAAGCTTGTCAGCCTTCCTGTCAGACTAACACAGTAGAAAATTTCCTCTAGACATGTGACTTTACATCCACGTTGTATATTTTGTGACTGACTTAATTTATTCATTACATTCCATTTACTAGAAAATCCACTTTGTCTTTACTTTGGGAGAGCGTGAAGAGAGGAATTATTCCTTAGACTTTGGTGCATATTAAACTGTAGACTGGGGCTCTTCCTTGGTGGTTCAGTGGTAAAGAAACCCCCTACCAAAGCAGGGGACATGGATTCAATCCCTAATCCAGGAAGATCTCACAAACCAAGGAGCAACTAAGCTCGTGCATGCTTAGTCGATAAGTTGTGTTCAACTCTTTGTGAGCCCGTGGACTGCAGCCCACCAGGCTCTCTGTCCAGGGGATTCACCAGGCAAGAATGCTAGAGTGGGTTGCCATGCCCTCCTCCCAGGGATCTTCACAACCCAGGGATTGAACCCAGGTCTCCTGCCTTTCGGGTGGATTCTTTACCATCTGAGCCACCAGGGAAGCCCAAGAATAGTAGAGTGGGTAGCCTCTCTCTTCTCCAGGGGATCTTCTCAACCCAGGAATCAAACCAGGGTCTCCTGCATTGCAGGCGGATTCTTTACCAGCTAAGCTACCAGGGAAGCCCAACTAAGCTCATGCGCCACAACTACTGACCTGTGCTCTAGAGCCCAGGANCCCAGGAATCAAACCAGGGTCTCCTGCATTGCAGGCGGATTCTTTACCAGCTAAGCTACCAGGGAAGCCCAACTAAGCTCATGCGCCACAACTACTGACCTGTGCTCTAGAGCCCAGGAGCCACAGCTGTCGAGCCAACGAACCCTAGAGCCCCTGCTCAGCGACAACGACCCAGCACAACCATAACTAAATAGACATTATCAGCAGGAGATCGGACTAGCCACTGTTTGAGGGCAAAAGTGAATCTTGTTCAGCCTCATATCTCCATGCTGATAAAAGCACCTGGTATGAGGTAGCTGCTTATTACGGATAAGCTGAATGAATGAATAAAGGAGGAGGTTAACTCACAATACAAAGTGCAAGAACTAGGCTGAGTGTTTTACCTAGAATACCTCACTTACTTCTCACAACCATCTGTGATACAGGCTATGTAGCTACTGCTGATTGAAACCACTCTCTAGCATTCAAACGTTGTCTCTTTCCCTTTCGCCAGGGAGCAAACCACCAGGGCGTTCCCTCAACACCTTGCTTCTCACTACTTGTATCATGGAGTCAGGGCTGATCTTTCACAGAAAGGAAAATTGTGGTATCATTTAACTGGCTAGAGAGAAGACTTTCACCACCACACAGAATTTATCTTCCAATCATTACAGAAATATGTAAATAAACTTTGAAAGGTAAGATAAGCGGGTGAAGGCAATCTAGCTGAGATAACTGTTGAACAACAGGAGCAGAATGAGGGCCAGGTACGCAGATGCCTTCAAGACCATAACTGAGTATTTGCAATTCATGGATGAAAGGAATCCTAGTCTGGGAGACCAAACAAGATGTCAGGAGACAAAGAGCTTCTGTTGTAAAAGAGAAGGCTCTGCATTTTAGCTCCCTGTCAAAGAGATGTATGTATATCAACCTAGGTCCCATTAGGAGGCAAAAACCGATGTCAGCAGGAAACGTTTAACACAAAGAATTATGGGAACTTCCCGGTGGTTCAGTGGTTAAGTCTCCGCACTGCCAACGCAGAGGGTGCAAGTTCAATCCCTGGTCAGGGAACTAAGATCCCACATGCTGTGCATCACGGCCAGATTTTTTTTTTTTTTTTTTTAAGAATTCTGAAGCTATGACAGGAGTGCAACTGTAAGTTGTAAAAAGACCTCTAGGGTGTACTTCAAGGCCGAAGGAGAATACCCAAGGAAAGACAAAGGTGGAGGGGAGCTCCCCGCCAAAGGCTGGGCTTCTGATCTCATTGGAGAAGCTGTAATTGCAGCCCATTGGGTGGTGAAGTTCACCAGGCTGATCAGGCCAGAGTTGGTCCACAACTGCTGGGCAGGCAGGAAAAAACTTGCCAGGGTGCCAGCCCGCTGAGGCTGGTGTACAGGAGGGCAGAGGGGGTTTGGGCACCACTGCAGGCCTAGAGTGGGCAGAACCACGTAGGGAGGGCTGCAGGAAGGCAGTCACTGGGCCGGAAGTTCTCCAAGAGACCAAATGTTCTGGGCACTCTGCTGAGGCCCAGCACCACTGTGCTCACAGACCTGCACCACTGACCATCTATGTAACAAGAGACAGAAAGCGGGGAATTCCCTGGAGAACCAGTGGTTGGGATTCTGTGCTCTCACTACAAAGGGCCCAGGTTCAATCCCTGGTCGGGGAACTAAGATCCTGCAGGCTGCAACTAAGAGTCTGAATGTGAAACTAAAAAGGTCCCATGTGGCAAAGAAGATCCTGCGTGCCACAACTAAGACCAGACACAGCCAACTAAATAAAATAGATAAATAAATATTTTTAAATAAAAAAATAAAATTTTAATTGAAATAAAAAGAAGAAATGAAGTGGATGAAACTGGAGCCTATTATACAGAGTGAAGTAAGCCAGAAAGAAAAACACCAATACAGTATACTAATGCATATATGTGGAATTTAGAAAGATGGTAATGATAACCCTGTATGCAAGACAGCAAAAGAGACACAGATTATAGAACAGTCTTTTGGACTCTGTGGGAGAGGGCGAGGGTGGGATGATTTGGGAGAATGGCATTGAAACATGTATAATATCATATATGGAATGAATCGCTAGTTCAGGTTCGATGCATGATACAGGATGCTCGGGGCTGGTGCACTGGGATGACCCAGAGGGATGGTACGGGGAGGGAGGTGGGACCGGGGTGCAGGATGGGGAACACGTGTACACCCGTGGCAGATTCATGTTGTTGTATGGCAGAACCAATATGATATTGTAAAGTAATTAGCCTCCAATTAAAATAAATAAATTTATATTTTAAATAAATAAAGTACATTATAAAATTGAAAAAAAAAAAAAAGAAATAAAAAGAAGAGCAGATGCCAGAGTGCACTTAGAAACTAACTGCTCAGGACCCAGAAACAGAACTCATCATCATCATTATTTACCGGGTCTATTCTTGGGCTTCCCTTGTGGCTCAGACGGTGAATGCAGGACACCGAGTGTGATCCCTGGATAGGGAAATGGCACCCCTTCCCAGTATTCTTGCCTGGAGAATCTCATGGACAGAGGAGCCTGGTAGGCTACAGTCTATGGGGCCATCATTATCACTAATATTTATTGCTGTCTATTTTTGGTTAGTTGTTGTTTAGTTGCTAAGTTGTGTCCGACTCTTTGCGACCCCATGGACTGTAGCCCGCCAGGCTCCTCCGTCCATGGGACTTCCCAGGCAAGAATACTGGATTGGGTTGCCATTTCCTTTTTCAGAGGATCTTCCCAACCAAGGGATCAAACCCACATCTCCTGCATTGGCAAGTGAATTCTTAGCCACTGTATCACCAGGGAAGTCCAGCCACCCCCATTTTTTAAGAAAGAAAGGCACAGCAGTGCACAGAGCTTAAACATCCAGTGTGACATAACCCACAGGTAGCACAGCCGTGTCACTGAAGCATACAGGACTCGTGGTTTCTGTTACCGCCTTAGGTCTGCACAGAACTCCGTTCACCTCTCACAGGCAGCAGTGTGTGGCCCAGGGCAGTTGAGGTTGTGCTCTGCTCCACCTTGCTAGAGGTTTAAGGCAACTCACCTGAATTCTCCACTTGCTGTTTGCTAATTTGAAAAACAAAAGGTGAAAAGAAGGGACTGTCATCAGAAACTGGCAGTTCCACAGTGCAGAAGTGAGCCAAAGCTGCTCCCCATATTTAGCTCTCAACCATTGGGGTGGGCTCAGACAGGCTCTGGTGCCATCTATTTCCAGAATTTCCCAGCTTCCATAATCCCACTGCATCCCCTGCAGCTAGTGACTTGGTTTAGTGCTCTGCTTTGGCATCTGATAAAAGTTAAATCCGAAAACTTTAATGTGGCATCACTGTATTTATTTTGGCTTCTGACTTACAAAGGAGAGGCTCATTTTATTTTTCCAAAGTCAGGTGATGAAGAGGAAAATGAGCCAGGCCACTCCAAGCTGAATTGACAGAGAGCTGGAGGTGGAGATGAATGAGGAGTATTAGCACCCACTCAGGCAGCTCTTCCAAAGGAAAGTGGGAGGGCCACGCACCATTTAACATGGCGACAATCCCAGGTTCAGGTTCAACATCAGCCAAACCTATCCTGACTCACAAGGTGTGGCAAAAGAAGAGGTTGAGTACAGGATAAACTGAGTTGAAAATAACAATATGAATTCAGAATTTTTTCCTCTTTAAAAAATATGCAAGGAGAGGCAAACTGATAGAAACAGAAGGCAAATGACCGTAAGGAAACCTATGGGGGTTGTAAGTGTTCTAAAACTGAATTATGGTATGGCTACACAAATGATCAGACTAGAAAGGAGAAGGATGAGGTAGGGCAGGAGGTGGAGTGAGGGGAAGGGGTGTCTGGAGCAGAGCCAAATCAGCCTAAGCTCCTAAATCTGCTCATCAACCAAAGGTAAATGTCCCAAACCATTAGGAAATGGATCATATAACTAACCCACTTCTAACTGGGGCTTCCCTGGTGGCTCAGATGCTAAAGAATCTGCCTGGAATGCAAGAGACCCAGGTTCAATTCCTGGGTTGAGAAGATCCCCTGGAGAAGGAAATGGCAACCCAGTCCAGTATTCTTGCCTGGAGAATTCCACAGACAAAGGAGCCTAGCGGGCTACAGTCCATGGTGTCACAAAAAGTCGGACATGACTGAATGACTAACTTTCACTTTCATGTAACTAACAATAAGCCATTTGGGAGACATTTGCCTCTATAGTTTTTCGTCTCTCTTTGATATAGCCAGTTATCACTGCATCCACTGTATGCATAGTAACTTGCATACTTACATACTTTTTACTCTCACTAAGCTGTAATCTGGGAGAAGGCAATGGCACCCCACTCCAATACTCTTGCCTGGAAAATCCCATGGATGGAGAGGCCTGGTAGGCTGCAGTCCATGGGGTCACTAAGAGTTGGACACGACTGAGTGACTTCACTTTCACTTTTCACTTTCATGCATTGGAAAGGAAATGACAATCCACTCCACTATGCTTGCCTGGAGAATCCCAGGGATGGGGGAGCCTGGTGGGCGGCCGTCTATGAGGTCGCATGGACTTGGACACGACTAAAGCGACTTAGCAGCAGCAGCAGGCTGTAATCCTCTTAAGTGTAAGCACTGGGAGTAACTGGGATTTATTATTATTATTATTTATTTGGCTGTACTGGATCTTAATTGCAAAGGATCATTAATCTTTGTTGCAGCATGCAGGATCTTTACTTTCAGCATTCAAACTCTGAGTAGCAGCATATGGTATTTATAATTCCCTGACCAGGGATTGAACTCAAACTCCCTGAATTGGAAGCACAGAGTCTAAGCTAGTGGACCACTAGGGAAATCTCAGGATTAATTATTTATGTACTCCACAGTGCCTAGGAAACTGAGAATATTCATTCAATAAGTTATATTAATATTTATATACCATTTATTTTTGTTTGTTTATAGGTAAATATATTCACATTGTTCAAAACTCAAAAGTTACTTACTTCAGTTCAGTTCAGTCGCTCAGTTGTGTCCGACTCTGAGATCCCATGAATCACAGCACGCCAGGCCTCCCTGTCCATCACCAACTCCCGGAGTTCACTCAGACTCATGTCCATCAAGTCAGTGATGCCATCCAGCCATCTCATCCTCAGTCATCCCCTTCTCCTCCTGCCCTCAATCCCTCCCAGCATCAGAGTCCTTTCCAATGAGTCAACTCTTTGCATGAGGTGGCCAGAGTACTGGAGTTTCAGCTTTAGCATCATTCCTTCCAAAGAACTCCCAGGGCTGATCTTCAGAATGGACTGGTTGGATCTCCTGGCAGTCCAAGTGACTCTCAAGAGTCTTCTCCAACACCACAGTTCAAAACCATCAATTCTTCGGCACTCAGCCTTCTTCACAGTCCAACTCTCACACCCATACATGACCACAGGAAAAACCATAGCCTTGACTAGATGGATCTTAGTCGGCAAAGTAATGTCTCTGCTTTTGACTATGCTATCTAGATTGGTCATAACTTTTCTTCCAAGGAGTAAGCGTCTTTTAATTTCATGGCTGCAGTCACCAACTGCAGTGATTTTGAATTGCTGAAGTCTGGCTTGGAGAATTTTGAGCATTACTTTACTAGCACGTGAGATGAGTGCAATTGTGCAGTAGTTTGAGCATTCTTTGGCATTGCCTTTCTTTGGAATTGGAATGAAAACTGACCTTTTCCAGTCCTGTGGTCACTGCAGAGTTTTCCAAATTTGCTGGCATATTGAGTGCAGCACTTTCACAGCATCATCTTTCAGGACTTGAAACAGCTCAACTGGAATTCCATCACCTCCACTAGCTTTGTTCGTAGCAATGCTTTCCAAGGCCCACTTTACTTCACATTCCAGGATGTCTGGCTCTAGATTAGTGATCATACCATCATGATTATCTGGGTCATGAAGATCTTTTTTGTACACTCTGTGTATTCTTGTCACCTCTTCTTAATATCTTCTGCTTCTCTTAGGTCCATACCATTTCTGTCCTTTATGGAGCCCATCTTTGCATGAAATGTTCCCTTGGTATCTCTCATTTTTTTGAAGAAATCTCTAGTCTTTCCCATTCTGTTCTTTTCCTCTATTTCTTTGCATTAATCACTGAAGAAGTCTTTCTTATCTCTTCTTGCTATTCTCTGAACTCTGCATTCAGATGCTTATATCTTGGGCATACATATATAATGAAGAGTTTCCTTTCCTCATCACCCCGAGATGTACTGGCAACAAATTTCCTCAGTGTTTGACTACGAAAGTCTTTTATTTCTTCATTTTAAAACATAATTGTATTTATTCATTTATTTTTGACTGTGTTGGGATACTCTCTAGGTGCTAGCTGTAATACGAAGCTTCTCATTGACGTGGCTTCTCTTGTGGAGCGTGGACTCTAGGGTATGCAGGCTTCTGTAGTCGCATCACGTGGGCTCAATAGCTGTGATTTCCTGGCTCTACAGCAGAGGCTCAATAGTTGTGGTGCACAACTATTTCATTGCTCTGCAGCATGTGGGATCTTTTCAGACCAGGGGTCGAATCTGTGTTCCCTGCATGGCCAGGCAGATTCTTAACCACTGGACCACAGGGAAGCCCCTATAATCAAACTTTTAAAGGCAAAGACAAAGTTGAAAGCATCAAGAGAAACATGAATCATCACATACAGTAAGATTAGCAATATTATTGATCCTCAATAAAATAAGATGATCAGTATAGTTCTCATCAGAAATTCTGGAGGCCAGAACACAGCGGACTGATAGACATATTCAAAATGCTAAAACAGCAACAACCTGTCAACTGTGAATCCTATATGTGGCAACTGTCCTTCAAAAGTGAGGGAGAAACTAAGACATTCTCAGATAAACAATAGCTAAGGGACTTTGTGGCCAGTAGACCTGCCCTGCAAGAAATGTTTAAGAGACTCCTGTAAGGTGAAATGAAAGGACACTAGGTAGTAGCTAGAAGCCATACGGAGAAATAAGGACATCAATGAAAGTAAATACATGGAAAATTATAAAAGCTAATGTTTTGTAACTGTACTTTATTTTGTACATGAGTTGAAACTAATACATTTAAAGAAAAAAATTGTGTAAAAGCCATTATTGCTATAACTTTGCTTTGTAACTTCAAATCTTGCTTTCTACATAATTTAAGAAACAAATGCATTTTAAAGAATTATTAGCTCATGTTTTGGGACACACAACATATAAAGGTGCAATTTTGTGACATCAACAACAGAAAGGACTGGGGACAGAACTGTAAAGAAGCGGAATTTTTTATGTTATTGAAATTAAGCTGGTATAAATTCAAATTAAAGTGTTATAACTTCAGAATTTTAAATGTAATTCCCATGGTAACCAAAAAGACAATAGCTAAGAGGAAATGAGAAGGGAAAGTAAACACTTCACCACAAAAAATCAACTAAGCACAAAAGAAGAGAGCAGTCTGGAAATAAGGGACAGGAAAAAAAAAAAAAACCAACCTAAAGCATACTGAAAACAAACAGCAAAATAACAGAAGTCCTTCCTTATGAGCAATTACTTTAAATGTAAATGAGTTAAACCCTCCAAGGACAGAGATTAACAGAATGGATTAAAAGCACATGATCCAACCATATGCTGTCTACAAGAGACAGACTTGAGCTCCAAAGACACAGAGATCGAAAATAAAAAGGTAGAAAAGACATTCCATCCAAAGAGTCATCAAAAGCGAGCAGAGATGCTATACTAATATCAGACAAAATAGATTTTAAATCAAATAAGTTTACAAAGAAAAGCATTATACATTATAAAATGCTCAGTACAGCAAGACGATGTAACAGTTGTAAACATTCATATGCCAAATGATAGACCATCAAAATACGTGAAGCAAAAGCTGGCAGAATTTAAGAGAGAAATAGTTCTAAAAAATACTGGCAACTTCAATACCCCACTCATAATAATGGATAGAACAACCAGACAAATGTAAGGAAATAGAGGACTCAAAATAAACCAGCTAACTCTAACATACATAGTATATGGAGCACCCTACCCAACAGCACACACATCATTCTCAAGTGCAGGCAAGACACCGTGCAAGCCAGGCCACAGATTCAGGCTCAGTATGATATCTGACCGTAACCAGAGAAAGTTAGAAACTGGTAACAAAAGGAAAGCTAGAAATTGATGAAATTGTGGAGAAGCCAAATGACACATTTTTAAACAACCAATGGATCAAGGAAGAAATCACAAGGAAAATTAGACAGTAGTTGCAGGCGAGTAAAAATGAAAACACTACTAAAACTTATGGAAAGCGGCAAAAGTGGGGCTTTGGGGGGAAATTGTAGTTATAAAAATATTTTTTAAAAAAAAGGAAGGAAAGAGGAAGAAAGGAAGACTAAAAATGGATCAAAGTACAGTACAATGATAAGAAAATAGGGATTTCCTTGGTGGTCCAGTGGCTGAGAATCTGCCTTCCAATGCAGGGGACTGGGGCTCGATCCCTGCTCAGGGATCAAAGGTCCCACAAACTGAGGAGCAACCAAGCCGACGTGCCACAGCTACTGAAGCCCAAGTGGAGGGTCTGTGTGCGGCAAGAAAGGATCCTTCATGCTGCAACTAAGACCCAGACGCAGCCAGATAAATATTTTTTTAAAAAGAAACAAAAAGTGAGAAAACAATAGGTTTTGCTGAGGATGTAGAAATGGGAATGCTCGCGCACTGTTTGTGTAAATATAAAGTGGTACGGCTGCTATGGAAAATAGTTTAATGCTTCTTCAAAAAAATTAAAAATTATCTATGATCTAGCAATTTCACTTCTGGGTATATATACCTGAAAGAACTGCAAGCTGGGTCTCAAAGAGATATTTGTATACCCATGTTCATAGCAGACTTATTCACAATAATTAAAACATGGAAGCAATCCAAGTGTGCGCTTAACAGATGAGTGGATAAGCTGAAGGTGGTCTATACATACCATGAAATATTATCTTGTCTTTTTTTTTTTTTAAGGAAATTCTGCAATATGCTAGAACATGGATCAACCTTGAGGACATTATGCTAAATGAAATAATCCAGGAACCAAAAGACAAATACTGTAGATTCTACTTACATGAGGTACTTAGACAAGATCATAAGGACGAATAGTATAATGGTGGTTTGAGGGGAGGGGAGAATGGGGAGTTGTTTAATGGGTAGAGTTTCAATTTTGCAAGATGAAAGAGCTGTGGGGACAGATGGTGGTAGTGGTTGCACAACAGTGTGAATGTGTATAATATCACCTAACTGTATACTTTAAAATAGTTAACATGGTACATTTTATGTGTATTTTACCACATTAAAGGAGAAGTGGGAGGGGAAAAAACCTGCCCAGGAATGTTTACAGCAACTTTATTCATAATTCCCCAAACTTGGAAGCAACCTAGATGTCCTTCGATAGGTGAGTGGATTAACTATGATATATCCAGGCAATGGAATATTATTCAGTCCTAAGAAATAAGCTATCATGCCATGAAAGCTAATCTCAACAGCTAGAGAGGTAGACCATAAAGAAGGCTGAGTGCTGAAGAACTGATGCTTTCAAATTGTGGTACTGGAGAAGACTCTTGCGAGTCACTTAGACAGCAAGGAGATCAAACCAGTCAATCATAAAGGAAATCAACCTTGAATATTCACTGGAAGGACTGATGCTGAAACTGAAGCTCCAACACTTTGGCCATCTGATGTGAAGAGCTGACTCTTTGGAAAAGACCCTAATGCTGGAAAAGTTGAAAGGCAGGAGGACAAGGGGATGACAGAGGATGAGATGGTTGGATGGCATCACTGACTCAATAGACATGAATTTTAGCAAGCTCCGGGAGATGGTGAAGGACAAGAAAGCCTGGCATGCAGCAGTCCACACAGTTGCAAAGAGTCAGACACAACTTAGTGACTAAATAGCAACAAATAAAGGCAATGCCAAAGAATGCTCAAACGACCGCACAATTGCACTTATCTCACATGCTAGTAAAGTAATGCTCAATATTCTCCAAGCCAGGCTTCAGCAATACGTGAACCGTGAACTCCCTGATGTTCAAGCTGGTTTCAGAAAAGGCAGAGGAACCAGAGATCAAATTGCCAACATCTGCTGGATCATGGAAAAAGCAAGAGAGTTTCAGAAAAACATCTATTTCTGCTTTATTGACTATGCCAAACCCTTTGACTGTGTGGATCACAATAAACTGTGGAAAATTCTGAAAGAGATGGGAATACCAGACCATCTAACCTGCCTCTTGAGAAACCTATATGCAGGTCAGGAAGCAACAGTTAGAACTGGACATGGAACAACAGACTGGTTCCAAATAGGAAAAGGAGTACGTCAAGGCTGTATATTGTCACCCTGCTTATTTGACTTATATGCAGAGTACATCATGAGAAATGCTGGAATGGAAGAAACACAAGCTGGAATCAAGATTGCCGGGAGAAATATCAATAACCTCAGATATGCAGATGACACCACCCTTATGGCAGAAAGTGAAGAGGAGCTAAAAAGCCTCTTGATGAAAGTGAAGGAGGAGAGTGAAAAAGTTGGCTTAAAGCTCAACATTCAGAAAACGAAGATCATGGCATCCGGTCCCATCACTTCATGGGAAATAGATGGGGAAACAGTGGAAACAGTGTCAGACTTTATTTTTTTGGGCTCCAAAATCACTGCAGATGGTGACTGCAGCCATGAAATTAGAAGAATTGAGAAAACTATATGCAGGTCAGGAAGCAACAGTTAGAACTGGACATGGAACAACAGACTGGTTCCAAATAGGAAAAGGAGTACGTCAAGGCTGTATATTGTCACCCTGCTTATTTAACTTCTATGCAGAGTACATCAAGAGAAACACTGGGCTGGAAGAAGGACAAGCTGGAATCAAGATTGCCTGGAGAAATATCAATAACCTCAGATATGCTGATGGCACCACCCTTATGGCAGAAAGTGAAGAACTAAAGATCCTCTTGATGACAGTGAAAGAGGAGAGTGAAAAAGTTGGCTTAAAGCTCAACATTCAGAAAACAAAGATCATGGCATCTGGTCCCATCACTTCACGGGAAATAGATGGGGAAACAGTGGAAACAGTGTCAGACTTTATTTTTTGGGGGCTCCAAAATCACTGCAGATGGTGACTGCAGCCATGAAATTAAAAGACCCTTGCTCCCGGAAGAAAAGCTATGACCAATCTAGACAGCATATTAAAAAGCAGAGACGTTACTTTCTCAACAAAGGTCCCTCTAGTCAAAGCTAGTCATGTATGGATGTGAGAGTTGGACCATAAAGAAAGTTGAATTGATGCTTTTGAACTGTGGTGTTGAAGAAGACTCTTGAGAGTACCTTGGACTGCAAGGAGATCAAACAAGTCAATTGCAGAGGAAATCAACCCTGAATATTCATTGGAAGGACTGATGCTGAAGCTCCAGTACTTTGGCCACCTGATGGGAAGAACTGACTCACTGGAAAAGACCCTGATGCTGGTGAAAGGTTGTTGAATCACGACGCCGGGATTCTTGGCCCCGAAGGAGAAGAATTCAGTCCAGGGCCAGAGACGAGGCTTGATCGCTCAGAGCTTTTGTGTAATAAAGTTTTATTAAAGTATAAAGGAGATAGAGAAAGCTTCTGACACAGGCATCAGAAGGGGGCAGAAAGAGTGCCCCCCTGCTAGTCATCAGCTGGATGTTATATAGTCACCAGCAGTCTGTCAGTGAAAGAAAGGAATGTCTTAAAACTCAGAATGGCACCAAGCCCCTCACCCATAAGGTGCATTTTGGGACAATCTTGGCACCAAATGGTTCATCCTGGGCCATAAAATGATTAACTTGAATCTTGAAGAAGGGCAGATTACCATACAAATAGTTTCATCTACATAGATTAGAGGAACAGTATCGGAGTATAACATACTGCTTTGTCAAGTAGGTTCTGAGCCAAAAGGCATAACCGACTTGAAGACAGAGTTTGGGGTAAATGCATAGTACATTAGCATAGCTTAAGATAAACATTTCCATAAGAAAAAGGCATTGGTTATCTTTAGGTCTGAGAATAGTTAACTTCAGGTGAAACCAGGTGTCATTATGGCAACACAGAATTTTAGGAGAAATCTCCTTTTAAATTTGTATAGAGATGGAAAAAAAAATCACTAGTTTGAGATAAAAATGTCTGACACTTGCAGGCGACTCCCCTTTGGAGAACCCTGGCCTTCCTGCCTGTTACCCTCTCACTGGGAAAGATTGAAGGCAGAAGGGGATGACAGAGGATGAGACGGTTGGATGGTATCACCGACTCAATGGACTTGGGTTTAGGTAGACTCCAGCAGTTGGTGATGGACAGGGAGGCCTGGCATGCTGCAGTCCATAGGGTCACAAAGAGTCGGACATGACTGAGCGACTGAACTGAAGTGAGATGCAGCGCAGGAGTTTCGTAATACAATGGAGCTCTAAAAGTACCCCCCTCCTAGGACACTGCCCTGGTGGTTCAGTGGTTAAGACCGATGCGGGAGACCTGAGTTCGATCCCTGGCCAGCGAACTAAGGTCTCACACGCTGCGTGGTGCGGCCAAATAAAATAAAATAAGTAAGTGCCTCCTTTAAGGCAGTACGTTTCAAGACAAGTTCCTCGGTCAGCACTCTGATAATTTAAACTCTAATTTGATTGTATTTTTCTTCCAACAGACTTCTCATGTTATATTTCACGTACAATTTTTAGATGTCTCCACTGAGGAGGGGAACGTCTTTGGTTGCAGAAAGTTATACTCGACGTGTCTATGCAGTGTATTAACTGTGGCACTTACTACCTCTGACCTTAGGCAAATTACCAAGTCTGCTTGGCCTGTCTCTGCAGCAGCAGTATGGGGTGGCAGAGTTAGACACGACTGAGCGGCTTCACTTTCACTTCACTTTCAGCAGCAGTACTGATAACACTGGAAACCCAGTACTGGCCTCTGATAGCACTTGTGAGTGGTAACCTCGTAAAAGAGGACGCCCACAGCAGGCACCCAACAAAGGCCAGCTGTACTGTTATCATTAACACAAAAGGCTTGGGACGATTCACCAGCAGTCACAGGATTATTTGAAAGGCAACAAAATCTTTGTTCTTTGACACAGAGGTAAGCCAACATACTGTCCAAAGCCTGCCAGTGTTTCGGTTTGTTTGTTCTTTAATGAGCACTAATTATACGGCCTTGAAAAAGGAAAACTGGATTCTGTTTTTATATCTAATTAGAATAAACCTGGGCTTCCCAGGTGGCTCAGGGGTAAAGAATCCGCCTGCCAATGCAGGAGATTCGGGTTTGATCCCTGGGTGGGGAAGATCCCCTGGAGGAGGAAATGGCAACCCACTCCAGTGTTCTTGACTGAAAAGGCCCTTGAACAGAGGTGCCTGGTGGGTTACAGGCCAGATGGTTGGAAGAGTCGGACATGCCTGAACCACTGAGCNATGCAGGAGATTCGGGTTTGATCCCTGGGTGGGGAAGATCCCCTGGAGGAGGAAATGGCAACCCACTCCAGTGTTCTTGACTGAAAAGGCCCTTGAACAGAGGTGCCTGGTGGGTTACAGGCCAGATGGTTGGAAGAGTCGGACATGCCTGAACCACTGAGCAAAAGAGAGAGCACGTTCAAATGTTGGACTCAACTGAGTGATCAATGACACAGCTTTTCCAAACAGATTATCCTGATTTCCTCTTCATTTCACAACATAAATTTTATTAGCAAAAATCACGCATGCGAGCGTGCTCAGTTACTTCTACTGTGTCCAACTCTTTGCAACTCCATGGACTGCAGCCTTCCAGGCTCCTCTGTCCATGGGATTTTTCAAGCAAGAATACTGGAGTGAATTGCCATGCCCTCCTCCGGGGGATCTTCCCAATTCAGGGGTCAAACCCACGTCTCCTGCATTGCAGATGGAGTCTTTATCACTGAGCCACCAGGGAATCCCCATTCTGGATTCTAGACACTTATCAGATATATTATTTGTAAATATCTTCTCCTATTCTGTGGATTATATTTTCACTTTCTTGAATAATCATAAATTTGACTTTTGATAAAATCTTGCTTTTATACAAATGTATAGATAGAGTCAACTTAAATGTTAGTTGGTGTTACGTATAGAAAGGCTTCCCTGCTGGCTCAGTGGTAAAGAATCTGCCTGCCAATGCAGGAGATGCAGGTTCAATCCCTGGGTCAGGAAGATCCCCTGGAGAAGGAAACGGCAACCCACTCCGGTATTCTTGCCTGGGAAATCTCATGGACAGGGGAGCCTGGTAGGTTACAGTCTTTCAGTTCAGTTCAGTCGCTCAGTCGTGTCCGACTCTTTGCGACCGTGTGAATCGCAGCACGCCAGGCCTCCCTGTCCATCCATCACCAACTCCCAGAGTTCACTCAAACTCATGTGCATCGAGTCTGTGATGCCATCCAGCCATCTCATCCTGTTGTCCCCTTCTCCTCCTGCCCCCAATCCCTCCCAGCATCAGAGTCTTTTCCAATGAGTCAAGATTTCGCATGAGGTGGCCAAAGTACTGGAGTTTCAGTACTTTGCAGTTTCAGTTTTGTGGGGTCACAAAAAGTCAGACATGACTTAGTGAGTAAATAACAACAAACTACATATAGAATGGATGGACAACAGGTCCTACAATATAGCACAAGGAACTATATCCAATATCCTATGATAAACTGTAAGGGGAAAGAATATTAAAAAAGAATGTATATACGTATGTGTAACTGAGTCACTTTGCTTTACAGAAGAAATTAACACAACATTGAAATCAACTGCTCTTCCATTAAAAAAAAGAAACAGACACAGAGAGCAAACGTGTTACCAGTGGGGAGAGGAAAGCGGGGATGGGAAAGATAGGGGTAGGAAATTAAGAGATAAAGCTATTAAATATAAAATAAACAGTGCAAGGATATATTGTACAACACAGGGAATATAGCCAGTATTTTATAAAGCTTTAAATAGAACCTGATTTTTTAAAAATACCTTGGAATCTCTATCAGGACTGATACAAGGTATTTTTACTCTAAAGAGAGTTAATAAAAATTGGGGAAGGTGACTTCAAGGAACATGAAAAACCAAAATCATGACATCACCAAAACATCCCAGTTATCTTCTAATAAGCAAATCCAGAGACATGGATATTTGCAATTCACCTGATAAAGAATTTCAAAATGGCAGTTTTAGGAAAAACTCAGTGAACCATTCTTCTTGCCAAATAGATTTTGTCTTTTCAGGTGTGCATTTTCAACATAAACTTGGCCATGTATATTCCTGGCAGTACCACTCTTTGCTCTTTAGTTCACAGCTTACTTTTTATAGCAATTGTTTCAAATATCTCCTTTCCAAATGTTCTCAGTTTCAGCTTCTCTCAGTAACAGCTGATAACTTCATGTCCTTTTTGACAGATGACCAAGACCATCTGGAATGAACTTCNCACGACTGAGCGACTGAACTGAACTGAACTGAACTGAGGGGTATAAACTGAAGTCATCAAGATTTGAAAGTTAGAGTAAACCATCAGATAACTCAGAGGAAGGAGTAGAGCCAGAACTGCAGAGAACTCCAGTAGGAAAGCCAAAAACACATGGGAGAAATGGGCTCAAACGGAGAAAACTTAAAGACCACAAAACCAGTCACAATTCCTCAGGAGTTATTCAGCCAAGATACTGAGGTCCCCTGGTCTTAGTAATAACGTCTCAAAATCTTAGACTCCGTATTTCATCCCTGGGTAGGTGCAGTGTGGAATTGATGCTCGCAGCTAATTCAAGTAATAATATTCAGGAGGTAAACCCACTAATACAACTGTGTGACAAAAAGTCATCTATCTTCCATCACCAAAATCCTTTTCTATGTGGCAACCATAGTCCCTTGGGTATTCATGCACACACAAGCAAAAATGTACATATGTATTTATCCTCCTTTCTCATATGTCCTGTGGAATCCTTTCATATGCCACGTTTTATGGCCCAGTTTCAGCATTTTGCCCTTACCTAGAGATATCTGCACACGCCTCCTCTCCCTGGGTCTGGATACATGTATCTTGGCTCCTAGTGTTTCAGCTGGAAGAACAGAGTCCTTCCCTCTGCCCATTGGCTGATGGAGCCTCGGGGCTTCCCTTGGGCTATTATTCTTCCTTGAATGGTGACAATGTTGCAGGATTTAGGTCAGTGGATGGAGACTTCCTTCCATGACTGGTCCAAGTTTCTTTCCATAACCATGTGGCTGTTATACAGCCACCTCTCCAATAGAGTTCTGAGAGTCATCTAACTCTAGAGAAGAAAGGACTTTCCTCCTTTTTTCCTCCTCACACAGTAACTCCTTCCTCTCCCACACTCCTAGGCCTAAGACAACTGTCTAACACCCCTGGGAAAACGGTAGAATCCAGCAACAATTCCTACAGCCTTTGCCTCTCAGATCCTAGTTCAGCTTAGCTCAATTCTCCCACCCTTACTCCTTCTGTGGGGGAGGGTCTCCCCTAGCCTTCACAAGGGACTGTTCATTAGGGCTTGGAACAGGGAATTCCAAAAGGTGGCCTTGAACCAGAACCCATGGTTTTGCATTACATTTTAGAAACCATTACTTTCCAGAGCAGTCTTAACTGAAATGGGGATCTTCTTTTGGTCCCTTGGAGGAACTAAGAGGAAGTCTCATAGTTCTATGCCCTGTTCTATCAAAAACATGCATGGAAATCTTAACAGGAGCTTTGTGACATTGCTGAAAGTTTATTTTGAAAAAGAATATTCTTTGTTTAGACTAGTTACTCTAAGGGTATCATTGCCCTCTGCTGTTTTTATAACAAAAATAAAATAGCACCCTTTTACTGTGCTAAGAAAAACTTAGATGGTACATCTTACAAGTGTACACAATTAAAATGAATCAACATAACATTTAACTGCAGTATAAAGGAGACACAAATTGAAAAAAAAAAACAACCTGGTAGTAATACCCTATATACTTCACTTTGTATATTCTCAGGCAGGGCTCTGTTAGGAAATGTAAGGAAGCATAAGATGTTTGTACTGACGGGTAGAATCACCATGTCTTCAACGAGCTACAAATGCAGGTGTGCTGCATGTACAATCTAAAAACCATTGATGACACAGTATTCCAAAAAAGGTGAAAACTCCCATAAGTTTCCTAATGAGGGGAAAATATAGACTTCTCTTGATTTACTCAGTAGCAGCATTCCTCAACAACTCATGGATCTGTAAACTGAGCATAGCAACTGTGTATATGTGACATGGGTTGGGTTCTGAACTGAACCATATAAAAGGTGGAGCATTCAGAAGCTATTCAGGAGGTCCAGCATAGGATCTTGCTAGGCCGTACTCATCAAATCACTAAATGCCTCCCCCCGCCAATATCACAGTGACAAGCAAAAAACTGTCTCCACAGATTTCCAAAATGTCCCTATGCTAATACTTCTACTTTAGGGCATTTTGGGAATGGGAATGTTTTTAGAGCATCCAGGGGAGAACATGAGGCACATATTTTCAACTGTACTCTCTCTCCCTCTCTTTATCTCTCTGTGTGTCGAGGAGGAGGGATTGTGGAAAGGCCTTATTCTCTATCTCCGAATATCTTCTATGGACCCCTGAATTGTGTAACTGTTTTTTTTAAAATTAATTTCTATTTCATTTGATATTAAAGAAATTTATTCTTTTGAGAGTGAGAGAGAAGATTCAAGAACAGAATCCCAAGACCACTCTGCTTAAGGACAAGAGTAAGGAGAAATCAGAAAAGAGCATAAAGGAGCAGTCACTGTGTATGGGAGAAGCAAGAGACCATGGTGTCATGGAAACCATGACAAGCACATTTTAGGAAGAAGAGTCAAGTGTGAGTGGAAGATTCCTGAGGAAGCTACAAGTTGAGAGGACCTTAGAAATATGGATGGGATTTGGGCAGGGTTTCCCTTGTAGCTCAGTTGATAAAGAATCTGCCTGCAGCGCAGGAGACCTGTGTTCAATTCCTGGGTCAAGAAGATGCCCTGGAGAAGGAAATGGCAACCTACTCCAGTATTCTTGCCTGGAGAATCCCATGGACAGAGGAGCCTGGAGGGCTACAGTCTATGGGGTTGCAAGAGTTGGACATGACTTAGTGATTACACCACTACCACCAAGGGATGAAGGGGACACTCCAAGCCCCTGTCCTTGTGAAGAGAGGGCATGGCTGACAGGCTGGCTACAGTTGGAGGTCAGAGAAGAGGTCTATAAAGTTGCTTCCTTGAGGGAGAGTAAAGGTGCCCGAGAGACATCTGGGTGTGCTAGCAGTTTTTGGTTGTTCCTTGGAAGGATGGATGCAGAAGCTGCCCTGGGATGCTACGTGTCACTGTGTTTGCCCCTCCCATATCTGCTGCAGGGAACGCGGCACTCCCTGGCAGCCCATTATCAGAGAAATGGCGCCATCTCAGTTAACTTGTGACCTTCCCAGGTTCACCCAGAGTTATCCCATCCCTCCCTGGCGCCCACGCCCTGTTTCCAATTTGTCAATAGGCTCTGTCAGTTCTGTCCTGACAGTCTGGAGTGTCCTCTGCTGGTACGAAGGCTCCTTTACACACAGTGCTGGAGCCTGCTGCTTACCCCAAAGCAGCAGCTCCCAGGGGCGGTGGGAGTGAAGAGTATGTAATCTGAGTGTTTCAGAAAGCTTCTTGGGAATAATAACAGAATAAAAATAATAGAAAGATTTTTTTCTTGTTTCTGTTCTGTTGGTTGTAAAGACATAAAGAAGTAGCTAAACCCTTTTTGGTACAGAGATCTCTGGTGGGAGGGAGTTCTCTCCCTTTAGAAAAGACCCTGATGCTGGGAAAGATTGAAGGCAGGAGGAGAAGGGGACGACAGATGGTGAGGTGGTTGGATGGCATCACCAACTAGATGGGCATGAGTTTGAGCAAGCTCTGGGTATTGATGATGGACAGGGAAGCCTGGTGAGCCACAGTTTATGGGGTCACAAAGAGTTGGACACTTCTGAGTGACTGAACTTGGGTATTGCGTCATGAGTCATGTTTGGAAAGTCCCAATGACCCACCGAAGAGCTAGTGTGAGCTCAGGGGCAAGAACAGGGGCAGAGAAGAGACTTAATCAAAGGTGACTGAAGGTGTGTGTGTGAAGTCACTCTCACTGAAGATGGACCACACCACTGTTGCAGAGTAGACGATCAGGGCTGTTCTTGCTTGGAAGTGATAAAAGTCACTCTGAAGGACATTCACTGAGGTCCAGTTGTCTGATGGTGGTAGGGGCTGTCCTGTGATAGGAGTTAACCTCCACTGGACATACTTGAGTAGACTGGCCTTTCTCCAGGCAGGCGTGCTTCAGAAGAGTCAAACCCTAGTTGGAACCACTTCCAACCTTGAGACTCATTCCTTGTTTCCCCATCACCTTTCCGAAGACTCCATATTCATTTTCCTTTCTTTTTCTTCCCTACGTTTCGGAGTCAACCTTCAAAATAATTTGACCAACTGTTTAAAAGTATAAAAGTTTGGTCTTGGTCTGAGCTGATCTGACAGGTGATCTGGAGAACATCTTTGTTCAGTTAAGAAGATACTGAAGTTCAGTCCTTGACCCTGGATTGTTCATGGCAGGGTGTTCATGAGACAAGGATTGAGGTGAGGCGGTTCTTGCCCCATCCTCTAAGTTATAAGTCCCTAATTAACCTTAACTATTTGGAAGGTGAGAGGGGTGTGTCAAGGGTGGGGGGAGTTCCCTGGTTTAGCTTTCTGGATCCAACAACCTATACATTCCTACTCTCCTCCTCTCTGCTCTGTATGCAATGAGGTTGTTTATTAGTCCCTTTTGGTGTCAGCTTTAATTTCTCCTGTTGTCAGCACAGTTGATTTCCTTTTGTTCTACACCTAGTGGAGCTGGAAGAACATTCTGGGCAAGTGGAAAGGACACATAGTGCACCAACTCTATGTCCCTGAAGGAAGCAGGAGATGGTCCTGCAGTTGCAATCACTCCGATCAACAGGTTAACGTTTGCGTGTCTCCACTCACACTCTGCTAACTGCAAGGGTGTGTTTGGGATTAGAGAAACCCCTCTGGGCTCCAGGGGAGTGCCCTGTTTTTGGCTGCCTTCTCTTCAGTGATCTCTCTTGGCCTTACGGTGCATAAACACATTGCCATGCTGAGGCTTTGAGACAAGGGGTGTGGCAGGAGCCTCTGTTACCTCACTGTCACTTGTGACTTGCCACGTGCTGCCATGGAGAGGTGTGCACCTGGCAGGACCAGGGCGAGAAGCCAGTCCACACCACGGTGGGACAATTACCAGCCTGTGGTCATTGAGGGTCTGATGGAGCAAGGGTTAGATTATCTTAACTCTGGACACAAACCATTAGCCCCTTTCCTGACCCCCCACAGACAAATGAGTAAAAGGAGCAGTCAGTTTGAGGCCTTGATAGCCTGGGGGAATCTTGGCAGTAGAAGATTTAGCAGCTTGGGAAGGACACTGCTCCTGTTTATTTCTTATTTTTCGTCATTGTGGGTAGCAGCTTTTGGGGTGGGCTATTTGTTAAGCCCCTGCTGTTGGTCTTTCTGGGGACATTTCTGGCTCTGAACTCCCATGCTGTCAGGGGTAGGCTGGCTGGGTGGCAGAGATGGCCTTGACGAGCCACTGAACTCAGTTTCTTCATCTTAAAAAGGAAGGAAGTTACCATCAGGAGGTCTCTGACACGCTTCTAAGCTGTTAGTAATATAGACACTAGAATGGGCTGCAGGGCCTTTCACAGGGGCAGAGCAGCATCCTGAAAGCTCCACGTGGGGAGCCGAGATCAGGCAGAAGAGGGTGGAGTGGGCGGAGGTGGGGCTCACAGGAGGCTGTGGAACCTGAGGGCGCTGGTGCAAGTTCTGGGTCTGCCATGTGACTCGTCCTGTGACCACAGGCAGGTCTCAGCAATATCGCAGAGGCTCAGGGTGCTCACGTGTGAAATGGGCGGCTGGAAATGGTCGAGATGAAGTGGCATCTGCGAGGGTGCTCTGACATCCCTTCCACTGTTGTTCTTTCTGGAGAAGGGGCTGGAGTGGGGGTGGGGCATAAGCAGAGGTGCGGCTGGGGGGCCTGGGAGGGGCAGCTCCCTTGGGGACAAGTGGAGTCCTGCCCCTCATTCTTCTCTATAGCTTCATTCTTCACGTCTTGATGCATTCAAGAGTCCTCCTTTCAAAAGAAATACGCATTCGCATTTCCCTAGTGGTCTAGTGGTTAAGACTCTGCTTTGCGGGGGGCAGGGGTTTGATACCTGGTCAGGGAAGTTCCACATATCACACGGTGAAGCCAATAAAAACCACAACAACCCAAAACACTGAAAATCCCCCCACCAGGATTATATAAAAGAAACACTCATCTACTGGAGGGAAAGATCATGTCTTAGCACCATTACCACTAGCTCTGCAGTGAGTGGCAGGTTAACACCCAGGCAGGACTGAGCTGACTATCAACTGGGATCTCCAGGGAGTAGGGCCTGTGAGGTGGGCTTGTGAGACTCAGGTAGACCTGCACCGTCAGGTGGCAAGAGGCAGCCTACAAAGTAGCATTTCTATTTTATTACCACAGTGTTGGAATTTCTAGCCATTTTTAGCCACTCCTATGATGAAAGTGAAAGTGGAGAGTGAAAAAGTTGGCTTAAAGCTCAACATTCAGAAAACGAAGATCATGACATCCAGTCCCATCACTTCATGGCAAATAGATGGGAAAACAGTGGAAACAGTGTCAGACTTTACTATTTTGGGCTCCAAAATCACTGCAGATGGTGACTGCAGCCATGAAATTAAAAGACGCTTACTCCTTGGAAGAAGAGTTATGACCAACCTGGATAGTATATTCAAAAGCAGAGACATTACTTTGCCGACTAAGGTCCGTCTAGTCAAGGCTATGGTTTTTCCTGTGGTCATGTATGGATGTGAGAGTTGGACTGTGAAGAAAGCTGAGTGCCAAAGAATTGATGCTTTTGAACTGTGGTGTTGGAGAAGACTCTTGAGAGTCCCTTGGACCTGTCTCTTATACACATCTTGCAATTGTGCGGTAGTTTGAGCATTCTTTGGCATTGCCTTTCTTTGGAATTGGAATGAAAACTGACCTTTTCCAGTCCTGTGGCCACTGCTGAGTT
>SJYX01023702.1:53142-105407 GCA_006410675.1 Oreotragus oreotragus
TTATGCTTTAGTAGTAATTTGAGCTGGCATTCTGGAATAGCAAAGTGAAGAGTTGGAGGAAATAAGCTCATTATATTTTTTTCCCAACTGGCAATGTACTGACATTTCAGATAGTTTAAACTGGGTATAAACGCTGTACTGAGGTTTCAGACAAGATACACATCTGAGTAATGAAGGTAGTTATGTGCATTTATTGCTTTTTAATCTGATTGGCTATTGAAATTAGTGTCTTCTGTAAATCATTTTAGTATCATTTAATTTGATTGACTGTGGGATCCAATCAGTGGAGTGCTGAAGAATACGTCCCTGGTTAAAGTCTGTTGTAGTAATCATTTTACTGTATACCTTCGGCATGTAATCTCTCTTGGCTTTATTAAACAGTGAAATGGGAACAAAATCTAATTTGTGGGATTTTCTAATCAGTAAAATGATTGACAGGGGTCTAAAAGGTGATTTCAGCTCCTTGTTATAATTTTCTATGAATTTTTTTCATAGTATCCATTCATCTGTCTCCTCTCTTCAGTGTTTATTAGAGTTCATGAAGACTCCCTTACTATATACTTAAAAACATTCACAATCCGGTCTTACTCCATGGTTCTGCAGTATTATTTCTCTTCTCTAAATGTATTTAGTTGGGGCATATCCAGCTAGTGATGTGAGTAATTTCGTAGTTACTCATCTTGTGATAGCAATCTTGGAAATATGTAAATGAAAACATTCTTTATGACCCTTATGAAGTAAGAAGATGTATTTGAAGGTAATCTTACTGGGTGTGTCTCTGTTTAGTCAGTCTGCACTTCCCATCTCTGGAATTGTGTCAGGTCTTTACTCCATCCCAAGTTAGCCACTCAGACACTGATGCCTTTTTGAACTCATGGCTCACATTATTGAGCAAACTCTCCTCATACCATCACCAGGCCTTTCTTTCCCTGACTTGCAGCTTGGAAAGAGTGGAGCAAATAAACTTTCACCTACTAGTTTGAGAAATCCTATTTCTGTTTATATCTGCTGTGTGAATACTATCCTGTTCTCCTGAAACAATCTAGGATTTTGTTGAAGATGCTTTCAAAAGAAGAAGAAAAATTTGATTAAAAAATACACCTGTGAAGCCATGAAATTAAAAGACGGTTACTCCTTGGAAGAAAAGTTATGACCAACCTAGATAGCATATTCAAAAGCAGAGACATTACTTTACTGACTAAGGTCCATCTAGTCAAGGCTATGGTTTTTCCTGTGGTCATGTATGGATGTGAGAGTTGGACTGTGAAGAAAGCTGAGCACCGAAGAATTGATGCTTTTGAACTGTGGTGTTGGAGAAGACTCTTGAGAGTCCCTTGGACTGCAAGGAGGTCCAACCAGTCCATTCTGAAGGAGATCGGCCCTGGGATTTCTTTGGAAGGAATGATGCTAAAGCTGAAAGTCCAGTATATTGGCCACCTCATGCGAAGGTGACTCATTGGAAAAGACTCTGATGCTGGAAGGGATTGGAGGCAGGAGGAGAAGGGGATGACAGAGGATGAGATAGCTGGATGGCATCACTGACTCGATGGACGTGAGTCTGAGTGAACTCTGGGAGTTGGTGATGGACAGGGAGGCCTGGTGTGCTGCAATTCATGGGATCGCAAAGAGTCGGACACGACTGAGCGACTGAACTGAACTGGCTGACGCTAACTCTGCCCTAGGATCTGAGAAATCCTGGGGAAATCTGTAACCTGTGGCATGGTTGTGGAGGTGCACAGTCATAGCCATCAGAAGGGAGAATAAGATGCTAAGGGTGAAAGGAAAAGAAGGTATCTATGCGTCACCCAAAGTAGTAATGAGACGTAACACTTGTATCATGTATCATGGTTTTCAAAACAGTTCGAATGAACTTCCCACTTTATAGGTAAGAATACAGAAACTTAGCATTTAATTAAAAGTCACAAAGCCAGTAAATGGAAACACTGGGGTCTCAAATCCAGAACATTTGACATTAAGTTCCATTCTACTACTGCATACTGCATCTTCCATGTATATGGCCATATAGACCAAGGAAGCACCTTGGCTGAGTTTAAGCATGGAGACTCTGTGTACTTGGTGATTTGATGGGTCTTCTGATATTCATTCACCTCTGGGTGTCATTGAAGAGTCCAGCTTCCAAACTGCTTAGCAGGATCACCAAGTAATACATGATTACTAAATGGCTGAATCAGTGTACAATTGGATCTTGGAGTTGCATAAAGCCTATGATTGTAATCTTTCGTTGTGTACCTAGAGTTAGACAGACCCGGGGACAGAGGAACTTCCCTGAAGCCCCTCATTCTCTGGGTTTTCATGTAGAAAAATCATGGAGTTGATAGTTATAAAGACTTGGTTACAGGAAGGAAAATTCTCCTCTTCTCAGTGACTGGCTACTGTGGAGTCCTGGTGTGGCATGGGAAGGGAACAGTTAAGATATTTTGCAAACTGACAACTTTTTTTTCTTTATTCTCTTCTTTTTTTTTTTTTTTAAATTTCAGTCTTTATTGAATTTGTTACGGTATTGCTTCTGTTGTTTATGTTCTGGCTTTTTGGCCATGAGGCATGTGGTATCTCAGCTCCTCAAGAGGGGATCGAGCCCTCACCCCCTGCATTAGAAGGTGAAATCTCAACCACTGACCATCAGGAAAGCTTGAAAACTGACAACTCTTTTGAAGCATCCTTGGTCCACTTCTTTCTGTGACAGGTTGTGTGTTTCCCCACATCGCATTCATGCTCTGAAAAAATCCCTTGTTGAGACTCTTCCTGGCACAGAAGAAAAAACAAGGGGGAACACTGAGGCTAGTATTGAGGAGCCTCCGAAGTCTCTAGGCCTGTCATCTCTTCCATCAGTGGAACTGGGTGGCGAGCCTCCAGAGGCCCTAGGGGCAGCTGGCCTCCCTTGGATTGGTCCAGAGCAGGGAGCAGCATTCTGCAGAGTGCCCTTTTTTTTTTTTTTTTCCAGATTGAGAAACTCATTCTGACCTCCTCTTTTGATGATTTTACAAAAATCGAATGGTGTGACAGATGCTCGAATAAACAGAAGTTTGCAATCAAAGCAAGTTCTGGGAGGGAGCTGATTAATAGATTTTTAAATGGCTATTAGCTTGATAATCACTCACCAGGAGTAGCTTCCAGGCAGACCAAACCCTTGCATACGTGGGCCCACACCCATGCGCAACACCACCTAGTTGGCGGGTATAAAAGGGGACCATGACAGTCTTCCAACAGCAGCACTGAGTCTCCCACTGGAACGCCTCTCGGGAACCTGCAACTTCCCTCTCCGGGCAAAGGCATCATGAGCTGTCAGATCTCCTACCAGTCTCGAGGAAGAGGAGGAGGTGGAGGAGGATTCCGGGGCTTCAGTAGCGGCTCGGCCGTGGTCTCCGGTAGAAGCCGGCTATTAGGAACCAGCTCCTCCTGCTTGAGCCGTCATGGCGGTGGCGGCGGGGGCTTTGGTGGAGGCGGATTTGGCGGAGGTGGCTTCAGCAGTCGGAGTCTCATTAACCTTGGAGGGTCCAGGAGCACCTCCATTAGCGTGGCTGGAGGAGGTGGAAGCTTTGGCTCCTATGGAGGATTTGGTGGCAGAGGAAGTGGCTTTGGAGGCGGCCTCGGCGTTGCAGGAGGCAGTTTTGGTGGAGGCCGCTTTGGAGGTGGTGGTGGCTTTGGAGGTTTTGGGGGTCCTGGTGGCTTTGGGGGTCCTGGTGGCTTCGGCCCTGGAGGATTCCCTGGTGGAGGTATCCATGAAGTATCTATCAACCAGAGCCTCCTGCAGCCTCTCAATGTGAAAGTTGACCCAGAGATACAGAGCGTGAAGTCTCAGGAGCGGGAGCAGATCAAAGCTCTCAACAACAAATTTGCCACCTTCATCGACAAGGTGAGTCATGAGAAGCTGGCTTCATCTAAGTACTAAGTGAAAAGCAAATGATAAAGATTCATTTTTTAATGAGCCATAGGTGCCGTCCTCAGAAGGCAATGGCACTCCACTCCAGTACGCTTGCTTGGAAAATCCCATGGACTGAGGAGCCTGGTGGACTGTAGTCCATGGGGTCGCTAAGAGTCGGACATGACTGAGTGACTTCACTTTCACTTTTCACTTTCATGCATTGGAGAAGGAAATGGCAGCCCACTCCAGGGTTCTTGCCTGGAGAATCCCAGGGACGGGGGAGCCTGGTGGGCTGCCGTCTATGGGGTTGCACAGAGTTGGACACGACTGAAGTGACTTAGCAGCAGCATCAGCAGAAAGTGCACTCACACTGTCCTGGGTAATTGGCAGTATCCACAGGGGAAAGATGCAGGCTTCATGGTGCCATCTTCCATAATAGTCTGCGGTTGGGAATTAATTAACGTTGGCTTTATTGTCTCAGCCTAAATAAACAATGAAGGTGAAGGTGAAGTCGCTCAGTCGTGTCCGCCTCTTTGCGACCCCATGGACTGTAGCCTATTAGGCTTCTCTGTCCTTGGGATTCTCCAGGCAAGAATACTGGAGTGGGTTACCATTTCCTTCTCCAGGGGATCTTCCCAACCCAGGGATTGAACCTGGGTCTCCCGCATTGGAGGCAGACGCTTTAACCTCTGAGCCACTAATGGAAAATTCTGAAAATCATTAAAAAACTGACACAGACAAGAAATGGACTATTTCAAGACAAGTGTTTTAGAGGAGGTTGGCAAAACGTCTTCTGAGACTGTTTTTCCTTCCCTAGAAGTTATTGCTCTATTAAATTCTGAGGAGCTAAGCCTGAAATATCTATTTAGGAATGAATGGAATTTCTGCCTTCAAGAGAAGCTTTCTTAGTTTTATAAACCACAAAGTTTTTAATTGATGTCACTTTGGAGTGTGATAGGTTCTCTCCCATTTCAAGGCAGAGGAACCTGTCTAAGAAATTTACAAGGCTCTTAAAAATCAGATGGAGGAACCCTGCCCTTATACTCATAGCCCTTAGGAGCAGTGCCAGTGAAAGCTTGCTTTTGGTTTTCCCCTGAATTAATGGGACCTTTGCTGGAAATTCAAGTAGGATCAGGGAGGGAGATGGCCTGGAGTTTTGAAAGCACCTGCAAACGAAATAGTGGGTGAGAAAGTAGGAAAAAGAGTTCTCTGTATGGAGAGTGCCAGGTGTAACATTTAGGAGCCTACAGAACTTTCCAAGTGTGGAGACAGAGAGCTCAGAAGCTCTGCCCAGCATGATCCAGCATGCAGCTGGTGAGGATGAAGCCACGTGGTTTTCCCTATCTCCCGAAGGAGAATCAGAGCTGACCCTGGCCTATCGGTGGGAAGGACAACCCAGACTCGTGTGCTTTCCTCTCTTCCCCCTAGGTGCGATTCCTGGAGCAGCAGAACCAGGTGCTGCAGACCAAATGGGAACTGCTACAACAAATCGATGTGGGCACCCGCACCACCAACCTGGAACCCCTCTTCCAGGGGCACATCAGCCAACTTCAGAGTCATTTGGACAAGCTTTCTTCAGAAAGAATGTCACAGGAGTCAGAGCTGAACAACATGCAGGATCTTGTTGAGGATTTTAAGAAGAAGTAAGTGGCAGAGTAAAAACTAAGTGGAGATAAACGTTGATTTGAGCCTATCCAATCATTGCCCCAGAAAACCACTCATCTCCCAGTTGCATTTGTGGGGATAAAGGGGAGAGCCTTCTGTATCTTTGCAGATTGTTTGGGAGGAAGACATTTAGGGCTTTAGAGATCATGTTTTTGACAAGTTTGATGGTTAATTTATAGAAAAGCATCCTCATCTGGGTTATCATCATTTCAGTTTAGACAAAAGTGTTTTTTAATAGTCCCAGGAAATGGAGTATTTTGGGTGAATCCAGTAGGAAAAGGAGAAGAAAAAGGGGAACAAACTAGTACTAATCTAACTGCAGTGTCCTTGGGTACCAACAGGTATGAGGATGAAGTCAACAAGCGCACAGCTGCTGAGAACGAGTTTGTGACACTTAAAAAGGTGAGTGAGAGGATGTCATGGTTGGGGTGGGAGAGAGGATGCATCAGAGCCCATTGTGCCCAGATGGACAAGCTGGAGTGCACCTCTGAGTGAAAAAAGCACGAGCTAGAAAAAGGGTGAGGCATATCCATGCTGGTTCTCACGGAAATAAAGGTGTCTCTGTAGTTCAAGCTTCAGGCAATTTCTGCAGTTTTGCTAGGACATTTCCCATCAATTACCTACTCAAAGACTGTATTGGATCTTGAAAGCTATGACCATAAAAAGCACTTGATCTTTTTTTCTAAAGGGCCGAGGAAGGCATGGGACTTCCATAGATTGCCTGCTTAAAGATGTACTCAGTTGGGCTGACAAAGGTTTGAGCTTGAAGGCAGAAGCATGGGTTCTCAGCCTGGTTTTTGCAGAGGCTTTGGTGTGAGATCCAGAAGAGGTGGGATGGATAGATAGGATGGGAGAGTTGGGGACTGTTAAAAGACACAGAGGCTGTTATGCTCTTTGGTGGAAACAGAGAGCATATCAAGCAGGAAGGAGAGAATGGTTGACAAAGCTCGGTCCCATCAGAGCTCTCATGGTCTTGGGGGAGTGTGAGCAGTGACATGGGCATGTAGCCCCCTGCAGAGGTGCACTGTGGACCTCATGCCGAATGAGGTCCTGTGGGGTTGTGGACTGTCTGCGGTGCCTGGGATTTTGGAGAGCAGCTGACAGGGACTGGGTGGAGGAGTAGCAGAGAGACGGCAGGGCAGGGCCCATACACAAAGCACTGCAAGGTAGGGGTGGGGGGCTGTGAGCTTCACCAGAGACCCTGACCTTCCCTGTAGGACGTGGACCATGCCTACACGAACAGTGTGGAGCTGCAGGCCAAGGTGGACTTGCTGAGACAGGACGTGGAGTTCACAAAAATGTTCTTTGACGCAGTAAGCAGGCTCTTCAATGGACCCTTGCTACCTCCCCTTCCCCTCAAAGGAAGTCCTCTCCCACTGGGGAAAGGGGGCTGTAAGTGGGGCTTATGGTTGGCTGACTTCAATGACCAATGTCTAGACCACCGGGAGCTTCCTTGGTGTAGGTCTTGGAGGAGAAGAACTTTCTCCTCTGATGTCACAGGAAGTAATGCTCCATTTGGACAAATTCCCTCATCCCACCTCCCCTTAGGAAAAGACCCACCCTGCTTCTCTTCTTATATCCAGTATATTTCAGAGGTCAAAATATAAGGTACTCCCCCCTTCCCTGCCCAAGTGCACACACATGACTTCTGCAACAGGAAGTACAATTTAAGGCATTTGCCATCAACTGGCTTCTTTCTGGGGGCGCTTATTAAGCTGCATAAACTAGGAGGCTCAGAAATGCAGATCCTTCCCCATAATTCTCAGTACTACCTGACTGGGAATGGTGGCTATATCACTTTACATCCCACTCAGTACATAGTTAGTCTGAGATTCTGCATCTCCCTGACCCCGGGGGCGGGGAATCCCTCCTCACTGCCTGTGGGCAGGGATGTCGTGGCCAGGTCTACCCTGTGTTGCAGGAGCTGTCCCAGATGCAACAGAGTGTCACCGACACCACCGTCATCCTGTCCATGGACAACAACCGCAGCCTTGACTTGGACAGCATTATCGCTGAGGTCCGGGCCCAGTACGAGGAGATTGCCCAGAGGAGCAAGGCCGAGGCCGAGGCGGCGTACCACAGCAAGGCAAGTTCTGCGTGGGCAGAGAGAGCCGCAGCTCCTTCTAATGAGCTGTGTTCCAGCCCAGCTGGTAAGTGTACAGTAAGGTTATTGGTGCTTTTGTCTAGTGAAAATTGGGCATCATGCCCAAGAAAGACTGTCTCTAGTACCCCAAATGCCCTCAGTCAAGTATGGCACTGGACCCCCATCTCCCACAAATGCAGACATGACATTCAGCTTGGTTGACCCTCCCTGGTCAGATAACTCTCCCCCTCTTCCCATGCAGTATGAGGAGCTCAGGATAACTGCTGGAAAGCATGGAGACAGCCTGAAGGAGGTCAAGATGGAGATCAGCGAGCTGAACCGCATGATCCAGAGGCTGCAAGGCGAGATCGCACAAGTGAAGAAGCAGGTGGGGTGTACGCCCTAGGATGGCTGCAGTCTTCCTGGCTGAGTGCAGCTCAGGGTGGGGTGGGAGGTGGTGTGCAGGTGTGCAGGGGTGTGTGTGTGTGCGAGTGAGAGAGAAATTCTAATATAGTGTGTGTTGATCACAAAAACCTTGGGCTTGACATAATTAAGACTTAGAACAATTTTAGAGTGATCAAGAGACATTCTTGGGTTTCCCTGATAGCTCAGTAGGTAAAGAATCCACCTGCAGTGCAGGAGACCCTGGTTTGATTCCTGGGTTGGGAAGATCTGCTGGAGAAGGGATAGGCTACCTACTCCAGTATTCTTGGCCTTCCCTTGTGGCTCAGCAGGTAAAGAATCTGCCTGCAATGTGGGAGACCTGGGTTCAATCCCTGGGTTGAGAAGATATGCCGGAGTATGCTAGGGACTGTATAGTCCATGGGGTCGCAAAGAGTTGGAAAGGACTGAGCGACTTTTGCTTTCAAGGCCCATTCTCAAGTAGGGATTAAGTGCAGGGAAATAATTATGTTAACTTTTTGATCGCTTTCACAGGTGAAATGGAACAGTGCTTTACAAAGCTAGAGGTCATGGCTCACCAAAGATGACAGGCATCACCTCCCATTTGTACCTCTTTGCACAGTTGGCTGTATGATGCAGTGGCAGGGAGTGCTGCAGGGGGTTGGCTAGGTTTGGACGTTAGCTCTGGAAGTGGTAATGTGGGGCAGAGAACTGACTCCACAAGCAACAGAAGTGCTATGAAGCCATTCACATCAGTGTTTGCAGCTGCAACTGTAAAATGGGGTAACAACTCTGGCCCTAGATTGTGAGCATCAAAGGTCACGATGGGGAAAGGGTTAAAGGTTCAGTCCAAGGGGACTTGGGAAGACAGAGGCTCAGAGACAGCAGCAAGTCTTAGCAAGTTGTGTGTAACTTGCATTAACTCTCTGGTGACACACTTCCAGGGCCAGTGATTCTGGCTTCTCACACCCTGCACATCCTTGCTCCCTCCCTCTTCTCCTCTGCCAAGACAGATTGCACTTCCTGTCCCAACAGAAACCTTTTCTCCTTCTCTCCTAGTGTAAGAACGTACAAGACTCCATTGCAGATGCTGAGCAGCGGGGAGAGAATGCCCTCAAAGATGCCCAGAGCAAGCTGAGTGATCTGGAAGAGGCTCTGCAAAAAGCCCGCGAAGACCTGGCCCGCCTGCTGCGTGACTACCAGGAGCTGACGAACACCAAGCTGTCCCTGGACGTGGAGATTGCCACCTACCGCAAGCTGCTGGAGGGCGAGGAGTGCAGGTGAGGGGCCCCAGGAGGCCAGAGGGCACCCGGGTCCACCTTCTCCTCTCCTGGAGCCAGGGCTGGAGCTGGAGGCAGAGAAAGCAGGGGCAGGGGGAGGGCCTTCTGACAGCTGAGAGCTGACCTCACTGGAGAGATTCAGGACACAGAGCAGCACTGTGGAGCTGTAGGCTTATCAGTGTGGAATGACTAACAAGGCCGATTAAATTTTAAATTAAAGGAAGCAGTAAATGAATCTCTTTTCTGAAAGGGAAAACTGATGGTGTGAACACAGATTAGTTCTTGATGATCTGAAACGTCGTCTCTGGGTCTGCAGGGTGTGTGGCGTCTTCTCCTTCCACCTTGTGACACAGCGTGGGATGTCATGGGTTGGAAGGTGCTGCCTGGCTGGGGCATGCCCACAGAGCGGGCACCAGATCTAGCTCTTTGCAGGTTTCTTGAGTGAATTACAGAACCATGTGTTAACCTCCCGAAGGGAGCCTTTCCTTCCTCTGTGGTCTAAGACCTTTGTCAGTGTCCTCAGTACCCCTGGTGATTCAGTCTGGCTGAAGCAATTAGACGGAAAAGCTTCTCAGTCCACCAGAGAGCTAGTATTACAGAGAGGGAGTGGCTTTGGGTTTGCTCAGGCTGCTGCTGGGTACCTGTCTGGAGGCCGGGCCTCCTCTCTCCAGCTTGCAAGATGAAATGGGAAAGAATTCAGATGAAGCAGGGGAGAGCGGGGTGGGTGCAGGTCAGGGAGGCTGTACAGAGTCACAGTTCTCTCTGAACTGAATGTTCACAGCACAGTCTTCATTTGAGAATTTCTGGTGTGGCTTGGATTCTGCATATCAGACTCCCTAAGATGGATTTAAATAAAACAATGGGTTGCCAGTTCAGAAGTGAATTTGCTTTCGATCAGTTTTATCAGAGCAAGAAACAGATGACTTGGGATGCCAGACTGTGTGGAAACATGGGGCCCATCCCCAACTCTGTGACCTGGCAGTACCAGAGNGGAGTATGCTAGGGACTGTATAGTCCATGGGGTCGCAAAGAGTTGGAAAGGACTGAGCGACTTTTGCTTTCAAGGCCCATTCTCAAGTAGGGATTAAGTGCAGGGAAATAATTATGTTAACTTTTTGATCGCTTTCACGGGTGAAATGGAACAGTGCTTTACGAAGCTAGAGGTCATGGCTCACCAAAGATGACAGGCATCACCTCCCATTTGTACCTCTTTGCACAGTTGGCTGTATGATGCAGTGGCAGGGAGTGCTGCAGGGGGTTGGCTAGGTTTGGACATTAGCTCTGGAAGTGGTAATGTGGGGCAGAGAACTGACTCCACAAGCAACAGAAGTGCTATGAAGCCATTCACATCAGTGTTTGCAGCTGCAACTGTAAAATGGGGTAACAACTCTGGCCCTAGATTGTGAGCATCAAAGGTCACGATGGGGAAAGGGTTAAAGGTTCAGTCCAAGGGGACTTGGGAAGACAGAGGCTCAGAGACAGCAGCAAGTCTTAGCAAGTTGTGTGTAACTTGCATTAACTCTCTGGTGACACACTTCCAGGGCCAGTGATTCTGGCTTCTCACACCCTGCACATCCTTGCTCCCTCCCTCTCCTCCTCTGCCAAGACAGATTGCACTTCCTGTCCCAACAGAAACCTTTTCTCCTTCTCTCCTAGTGTAAGAACGTACAAGACTCCATTGCAGATGCTGAGCAGCGGGGAGAGAATGCCCTCAAAGATGCCCAGAGCAAGCTGAGTGATCTGGAAGAGGCTCTGCAAAAAGCCCGCGAAGACCTGGCCCGCCTGCTGCGTGACTACCAGGAGCTGACGAACACCAAGCTGTCCCTGGACGTGGAGATTGCCACCTACCGCAAGCTGCTGGAGGGCGAGGAGTGCAGGTGAGGGGCCCCAGGAGGCCAGAGGGCACCCGGGTCCACCTTTTCCTCTCCTGGAGCCAGGGCTGGAGCTGGAGGCAGAGAAAGCAGGGGCAGGGGGAGGGCCTTCTGACAGCTGAGAGCTGACCTCACTGGAGAGATTCAGGACACAGAGCAGCACTGTGGAGCTGTAGGCTTATCAGTGTGGAATGACTAACAAGGCCGATTAAATTTTAAATTAAAGGAAGCAGTAAATGAATCTCTCTTTTCTGAAAGGGAAAACTGATGGTGTGAACACAGATTAGTTCTTGATGATCTGAAACGTCGTCTCTGGGTCTGCAGGGTGTGTGGCGTCTTCTCCTTCCACCTTGTGACACAGCGTGGGATGTCATGGGTTGGAAGGTGCTGCCTGGCTGGGGCATGCCCACAGAGCGGGCACCAGATCTAGCTCTTTGCAGGTTTCTTGAGTGAATTACAGAACCATGTGTTAACCTCCCGAAGGGAGCCTTTCCTTCCTCTGTGGTCTAAGACCTTTGTCAGTGTCCTCAGTACCCCTGGTGATTCAGTCTGGCTGAAGCAATTAGACGGAAAAGCTTCTCAGTCCACCAGAGAGCTAGTATTACAGAGAGGGAGTGGCTTTGGGTTTGCTCAGGCTGCTGCTGGGTACCTGTCTGGAGGCCGGGCCTCCTCTCTCCAGCTTGCAAGATGAAATGGGAAAGAATTCAGATGAAGCAGGGGAGAGTGGGGTGGGTGCAGGTCAGGGAGGCTGTACAGAGTCACAGTTCTCTCTGAACTGAATGTTCACAGCACAGTCTTCATTTGAGAATTTCTGGTGTGGCTTGGATTCTGCATATCAGACTCCCTAAGATGGATTTAAATAAAACAATGGGTTGCCAGTTCAGAAGTGAATTTGCTTTCGATCAGTTTTATCAGAGCAAGAAACTGAGATGACTTGGGATGCCAGACTGTGTGGAAACATGGGGCCCGTCCCCAACTCTGTGACCTGGCAGTACCAGAGAAAGTGGGCTGTGTGAGGCCGTGGTGGCTGCGTTTTGAGGTTGACCTGGGTGGTTGTAGGTGGAAGTTGTAAAACCATGTAGGCAGAGTCCCTAAGTGCTCTGCCCAGAGTTATTTTCTCTCTCTCTCTGGCAGGATGTCTGGAGACCTCAGCAGCAACGTGACTGTGTGTAAGTGCGGGGGGCGGGGGCGGGGTCCTGTCCTGGGGGTGGAGTGGGGCCGAGGCGCCAAGGCAGTTGGAACTGAGGTGTAATGCTGTCTGTCTCTCTGCAGCTGTGACGAGCAGCAGCATTTCCTCAAGCGTGGCCTCCAGGGCTGGCTTTGGAGGTTACGGTTCTGGAGGCAGAGGGTCGAGTTCTGGAGGCGGATTCAGCTCTGGAAGCAGCAGTTACAGCTCTGGAGGCAGACGGTCTGGTTCTGGAAGCGGCGGTGGAGGGAGCCACGGCTCTGGAGGAGGCTCTCGTTCCGGAGGAGGATACAGTTCTGGAGGAAAACACAGCTCTGGAGGCGGCGCCAGAGGAGGGTCCAGCTCTGGAGGCGGCGCTTATGGCTCTCAGAGGGGCGGTTCTGGCTCCTGGGAAGGTGGCAGTTCCAGTGTGACCTTCTCATTCAGATAAGGATGGAGTCCGCCCTTGACCCTCCCCCTCCAGAATGCCTGTCTCTGTACATCTAACTGACAGCAAGTCAGATCTTGTTGTCCACCTCTCACGGCATTGTGGGGCAAAGAGATGCCCATAACCAATCAACTGGAGCCAGTAACACCCTCTGTCCCAAGGGGAAGAGTCTGCATTGCTTAGGTTTGTGCTTCCAGCCCTGCCCCCATTCCCTGCCCCTTCTTGCAGTTGCCCTTTCGGTGGTCCTTCTCCCGAAGGGTATTCTGTTGATCACCCCCTCTCAAAGCCTGTGCCTTTCCCCTGGGGGTGCCCCAGGGAAATATGCTTCTGTGTATATAACCCTCTTGTTGGCTCTGCGTCTAAAGTGTGGTCTTGGTGTCTGCACAATAAACTTCATTTGCAACTCATAGCCTGTGATGTGTGTTTAATGTCAAGCCTTGGCAGAAGTGAGTAGCCAGGAGCTGTTACTCATTGCTCTCTGGTCAGGAAGATCCTCTGGAGAAGGAAATGGCAACCTACTCCAGTATTCTTGCTTGGAGAATCCTATGGACAGAGGAGCCTGGTGGGCTCCATGGGGTTGCAAAGGGTTAGACAAAACTTAGCAATTGAACACACACACACACACACACACACACACACACGCACACACGCACACACACACACGCACACACACACACACACACACACACTGAGTAGGGTGAGCCTCGACTGGAAAAAGAATGAGAATTAGGGCAAGGATTAGATGTTCTTTTCCTTAACTAGGAAAGTCAATGGTGGAAGGAATTTGTACTTTGGAGAGTTCTTTTCTGAAAGTAAAATAATGAACCGGGACACAGGCGAGTTTTAGGAATTTTCAGTTCTGGAGGTATTGTGAGGTTTATTGAGTACAGCTGAATCATGACTGTGGTTCACTGGTGTGTATCCATGCTCACTGTGTGTATCATGGTCACTGGCCTGTCCGAGTCTTTGTGATCCCATGGACTGTAGCCCACTAGGCTCCTCTGTCCATGGGCTACAGTCCATGGGTTGCAAAGAGCCCAACACAACTTAGCAAGTAAACCACCACCAAACATCTTTTACCATATTTCTTTTTTTTTCCAAAAATGAATAATAATTTTGTCAGAGTAGGAAAAGAATATTTGCTCAAACACAATGTCTTTCTAAAATTCTTAATTTATAATGCTCAACTGTCCTCCAAAAGGTAGTGACATTCTACAAGAAAGTTCTTGTCCCTTCATCCTGACCAGTACCAAGTAATGGAAATTTTCTAATTTGGTGGTGAAGCAATATCCCCTTGTTTGAATTAGCATTTATTTCTTATTATTGAAGAAACCTTTTCATATGCATATTTTGCCTTTTGCATTGCTTATTCTCTTCTTAAAAGTCTTTAAAAAGTTTTTTTTTAGTTGGAATATTGTTGATTTATGATTTTGTGTTTTTAGGTGTACAACAAATTGAATCAGTTATACGTATACATATATTCACTCTTTTCAAGATTCTTTTCTCATATAGGTCGTCACAGAGTATGGAGTAGAGTTTCCTGTGCTGTACAATAGGTCCTTGTTAGCTGTCTATTTTGTATATAGCAGTCTGTATTCGTCAATCCCAGTCTCCCAACTTATCCCTCCCCACTTCTCCCCCAGGTAACTGTAAGTTTCTTTTCTACATCTGTGACTATTTCTGTTTTGTATATAAGCTCATTTGTATCACTTTTTAAGGTTCCACATATAGTGATATCACATATATATGTCTTTCTCTCTCTGACTTACTTCACTCAGTACGACAATCTCTAGGTTCATCCACGTGGCTGCAAATGGGATTATTTCAATCCTTTTTTGTGGCTGAGTAATATTCCATTGCATATCCTCTGTTGATGGACATTTAGGTTGCTTCCATGTCTTGGCTATTATAGTGCTACTGGGGTGCATGTATCTTTTCAAATTATAGTTTTCTCCAGATATACATAGTTCTGCACCCTGAAGATTTTCTCCAAAAGGTTTTTAGGTTTACGTTTTAAGTCAACTGTCTTATGAGTCAATTTTTGTCTAAAGTGTGAAACTTCACTTGAGGGTTTTGTTTGATAGATCGTGCTTTTGATCTCTGTTATGGGTTGAATTGTGTCCTCAAAAAAGATATATTGAAGTCTTAACACTCAGTACTTCTGAACATGACCTCATTTGGAAATAAGTTTTTCGAAAATTTCCCTTGAGACTTCTTTTTGATCCATGAGTTATTTAGACGTAAATTGCTTAGTTTCCAAGTGTTTGGAAAATTTTTGGTTTCCTACAATTTTTTTTTTTTTTTGGCCACAGTGTGCAGCTTGTAGGATCCTAGCTCCCCAACCAGGTACTGAACGTGGGCTCTCGGTTGTGAGAGCACACAGTCTTAACCACTGGACTGCCAGGGAATTCCTGAAATCTTGTTTTGTAAAAATTAAAAAAATGTTTTATTTCCAGTTTTATTCCTTGTGATCAGAGAATACCCTCCATCTGACTTGAATTTCTTCTTTTGGTTCTCTCAGTTTGTTTTCTTTTTTAAACTGAAGTATAGCTGATTTGCGTGTTGTGTTAGTTTCAGGCGTACAGCACACAGATTCAGTTATACACACACATATATATATTCTCTTCAGATTCTTCGACCCTAGAGGTTATTACAAAATACTGGGTATAGTTTCCTGTGCTATACAGTGGGTCCTTTGGTTATCTATTTTATATATAGTAGTGTTTATACATTAATCCCACCACCCTTGGCTCCTGAAGCCCCTAGTTGCTGTACTTTCTTCTCTCCACCTTTAAGATCTTCCTATATTTTCTGTATCTGTGATGTCCAGGTTTCTAGGTATGGTAAGTGGAGTGAGTTCACACCCTTTCTCCTGCTAGAGCAGTGTCAGAAGAAAGTCTGTCTGCTCCATCTTTCTGGATGAGAAGTACTAAATATTCTTTTACAACATGATTGTAGTGCTCGTGAGGGTGATGGGCTTGGCTTTCTGCTTCCTTCGGGCTGATTCCTCCGAGAGGCCTGCCCCAGAGGCTTGAGCACAGGCTCATGGTGGCACTGCCCCTCTGTGGGAAACGGGGCTGATGTAGTAGCTGCATGAAAGTTAGATAAGGGTTCAGTGGACATCGATTCCCCAGGTGAGGACAGGGCCAGGACATGAAATGCAAGGGACCTACTATTTGAAAAGCCACTTAGGAGAGATTTAAAGGTAGGTGCTGAGGATCCTGTCCTTAGGAGAAAAGCTTTCAAGGGTCACTGAAGCATCTCTCTGTCTCCTCCATGACTTCTAGGGAAGCCTTCCTCCACCCCAGTTCTGCGAGGAGGGTGAGGAAGGAGTAGTAACTAAAGAGGAGTAGAGGGAAGATGGGATTTGGATCTTGTCCTCAGGAAATTTTCTGGCTGTTTGGGAGGATTGGCACACACCTGGAACACAGGTAGAGACAGGGAGTTAGCATAGACAATCGGTACAGTTTGGGGAAGCTGGCCAGAGAGGAGTGGCTAGACTGGGATGTGATCAGAGAAGGTTTTCCAGGGTATCTCTGTGGCAGGTTCCCAAGGAGAGAGGGCCAGTGTGGGAGAGGGGAAGTCAAGGCCATGTAGGGGGAGGGCACTCTCACACTGCGCAGCCTTCTGAGTGCGAACACTTGCTTTGAGCCCTTAGGGAATGCACTCAAGGCCCACGACAGCAGTCTGTATGGAACAGTTTTGCTGAGACACTACGGGTCTGAATCACGACACTGATATATGGAAAGGAATCAGTTAGGGAGTGCTCCTGGCTAGGACACTCTATGTCCTCATCACAGCACAGCCTTTCATGGCTGTGAAGTGCAGAGGAAAAAAAACCTTTGCGTCTAGTGAAAGAAGGCTGAAAAGATTGCTAAGGACTATTGCTGATAGTGAAATTGAGACTGTCCAAGTAAATGATTATTCTTAACTAGAAAATAGCTTTTTTTGTATAAAGAAGAAGAGGAGGTTGAATTTGGCAATTGCTTGGTACAATAGTTGTAGAAGCATCAGACTATTGTATTATAATACAGAGTAAGGCCAAAATCTGCACAGAAATGGAAAAGAGGGATTGGCAAACTGTTCATTTGAGCACTTGCCTAGAGAAACAATTGCATTTTTATGGAGGAAAGTATGTACTGTGAATGTATTTGGAATTGGGAATTGTAAAACTCTTGGGTCATATACTTTGGTAATATCAAGGATCTAGTAAAATTCAAATGTCTACCTCTCTCCCTTAGAATTTTGAACTAGGTTTCTATCTTATTAAGTTATGACCCGATAACCTAGATAAGACCTGGGACAGACTCAGCTCTCAACAGAAATGTGTTAAATGAACAGACAGATGGATGAACAAACATGAATGGCTGGCTGGCTGGCTGGCTGGACAAACAAATAAGGCCTGCAGAGCTTCAAATATGGGGTCAGAAGACCAGCCAAAGGAGTTCTCAAGACCAGGGCCTGGTGTTTGTTTCCTCTGGGACTCATACAAAGAAAGGCTCATGAAATGTGATCCTCAACTATAACAGCAAACGCACGAGCTCCCATTTTTCCATTTGTGGAAGGTGGACCCTCACAGCTCCTCTCCAGGACTAGCAAATTAAATGCGCTTCTGTGCATGAGGAGCTATTTTAATGTTGGAAAGCGCCGCACCAGTGTTAGCCACTGTGAATGGTGGCAATACCATAACTTCAAGGTTAAGGGTGGCAGTGATGGGAGGGTCCAGATCAAAGTCAGTGTGTGTAGCGAAAGGTGCGCAGGGCAGCCTGGTTGGCACAGAGGAGCAGGAGACTAGCCTGGGAGGGCACAGAGGGCCCTGCAACCAGAGGACTGGGCCTCTGGATTCCTGGTGGGCTCGTCTTCCATGGCCCAGGCCAGCCATGAGACTGCCTCCGGGAACCCTGGGAAGCCAAGCCATGGAGCCTCTTTCTAACCACATAAAAGCAGCTTAGCCTGGGTCCTGGGTGCAGCCCATCTGATTCTGGTACAGTCATGAAATCTCTCACAGATGATGCTGTCAATTAAAGGTTTCCCTTCTGCACCCCCGCAATCTGGTGCCCTCACTCCCACGTCCTGGGGAAGGGCAATTTTGAGGCTGTGACAAACTTCCCAAGATCTTTCTAGGGATATCAGTCAGCCTAATTATCCCATGTTAATTAGATAAGACTCAAATTACAGGAGCAAGGCTTGCAAGCCTAGTTCTCTGGGAGGTTTAAGTTATTTGCACGGTGTCTCTGATTTTGCTGGGAAAAAATGATTTGCTCCAGGCAAACTAAGCCCACCAATTAGGGCAGTGGCTCCCTCCTGAGCCCTATAAAGGAAGCATCTGAGACAGCAGGCTGGCAAGCTGCATCTCAGCTAAGGGTTGGCATCTCATTCCAGCTCGCTGGCCTCCCCAGCATGAGCCGCCAATTCACCTACAAGTCGGGAGCCGCTGCCAAGGGGGCCTTCAGCGGATGCTCAGTTGTCCTCTCTGGGAGCAGCTCACCCTCCTACAGGGCAGGGAGCAAAGGGCTCAGCGGGGGCTTCGGAAGCCGGAGCCTGTACAGCCTGGGGTGTGCCCGGAGCGTCTCTCTCAACATGGCCAGCGGCAGTGGGCGGGCAGGGGGCTCTGGGTTTAGCCGAGGCCGAGCCAGCGGCTTTGGCGGCAGCATGTTTGGCAGTGTGGCCCTGGGGCCCGTGTGCCCATCCCTGTGCCCACCTGGGGGCATCCACCAGGTCATCGTCAACAAGAGCCTCCTGGCTCCCCTCAATGTGGAGCTGGACCCCAAGATCCAGAAAGTGTGTGCCCAGGAGCGGGAGCAGATCAAGGCTCTGAACAACAAGTTCGCCTCCTTCATCGACAAGGTGGGAATTCCTGGAGAAAGACAAGGTCTGTGGCAGCTTAGGATATCTAGAAACCCTAAGGCCCAGCTCCTCCTCTCATGGGACCCAGACCAGCTCAGACTCTGGTTGAAAGACAGACTCTTAACCTATAATACACCCTAAACTATAAGGCAAGGCAGATGGAGATCAGTGGTATGCGAGAACAGCGGTTCTCAAAAGGGGTCCATGAACCGCTATCAGTCAGCATCACCTTGGCACTTGTTGGAAATGCACATTCTCAGGCTCCACCTCATACCTACTGAACCGCAAATTCTGGGAGTGGGGCCCAGAAATCTGCATTTTAACAAACCCCCTGGTGATGTCGAGACACTCTCACGTTTGAGGACCACTGGAGAGCAAAGGGGTAGGAGGGTTTGGGGAAGTAAACATTTCCCAAGCTTAGGGGAGCAGGGGAAGCTCACCACGGGTGACAGTGAGGTAGGGCAGTGACGCATGAGTGGGAGTTTGCCAGAAAGAGGTGGAGAGAGGCAACCTAAGGAGAGGGAAGAGTCACAGGCAGCCTGATGGGACTTGTCTGAAGAGTGGGGAGAACAGGGGTTTCTGTGTGTTGGGTGAATGGTGGGAGAGACCTGGCACATTGGAAAAGCACAAGAAAGGAATTTGGGCTTGACCCTGTAGGTGATGTGGAGCCACTGGGGGTTTTGTGCAAGAGAATGGTGGAATGTTCGTAGACTGCAAATTGAAAAGGCTGGTTCTGCCCCTGGGGAAATGCTCTGAGGTCATAGGCAGCCAGAGATGAAGGACACGTGGGAGGGCTCGAGACCCCAGGTCAATTGGATACTGGCCTCTGGCTGGGCTGGGAGAGGCGGTGGTGAAGGAGACAGAGTAGGCAAGGCACAGGCCAGGCCACTAGAAGCCCAGAGAAGGGGTCCCTAAGAGCGTGAAGGCCAGAATGGCCAGATTACGTGCCTAAGGACTCACCCAAGAAAGGTGGATCAGGCCAACCATCGACACTGGTCCAGGCAGATAAGGACAGGTGCATAGGAGATAGATCTTGATGAGGGACAAGCGAGGCTAGTGAGGCTCCTTCTGGCATCAGTGGCTGCTCCCCAAAAGAGAACTGCATTCAGACAAAGGACCCAGGTGGGAAGGGGTGGGAGAGTCATTTTCTTAGGGATGAGGCTACGTAACATAAGGGAACACAGCTACTGTCCAGGAAAGAAAATTCCCTGGCCTCTTGCTAGTGACTGTTGGTTGGCTGGATTCCAGGTGAGGTTCCTGGAGCAGCAGAACCAGGTGCTGGGGACCAAGTGGGAGCTGCTACAGCAGCAGGACCTGAACAACTGTAAGAGCAACCTGGAGCCCATCCTCGAGGGCTACATCAGCAACCTGCGCAAGCAGCTGGAGACGCTGTCCGGGGACCGGGTGAGGCTGGACTCAGAGCTGAGGAGCATGCGTGATGTGGTGGAGGACTACAAGAAGAGGTGAGTGGAGCCCTGCGCCCAGGCTGACTGCCTCCTGGGCCCAGGCTTTCCCCACAGGCACTGGGATGCAAGCCTCTGGCCTCAGGGCCACTGAGCTCAGGTGAGAGTGACCCAGCCTGAGATCCTCTGCCCAGACAGGATCAGGGCCTTCTCTGGGTGGCCAGGTGGATTAGAGAGTGGACAGCCAGCATTTCGGGCAGTGGTGAGGCTGTCCTTGTTGGTGACTCTCTTGCTCCCCACTCACAAGAGCCCAGGTGTACATACCATAGCCTCTCAGGTCCTAAGCTTGTTCAAGTTGCCCCCAAGTTCCCAGGAACCTCCCAGCTGGGCAAGGAGCTGGACTTTCCATTGGGCTTCCTCTCATTTCCCTCAGATCCTAGACATTTAGGCCATGTTCCTTCCTCCTGTCCCAGGGGACAGTCTGACTTCCTTGGGACTCATGCTTGGCAATGCTATGCTATGCTAAGTCACTTCAGTCGTGTCCGACTCTGTGCAACCCCATAGATGGCAGCCCACCAGGCTCCACTGTCCCTGGGTTTCTCTAGGCACGAACACTGGAGTGGGTTGCCATTTCCTTCTCCAATGCAAGAAAGTGAAAAGTGAAAGTGAAGTTGCTCAGTCGTGGCCGACCCTCAGTGACCCCACGGACTGCAGCCTTCCAGGCTCCTCTGTGCATTGGATTTTCCAGGCAAGAGTACTGGAGTGGGGTGCCATTGCCTTCTCTGTGCTTGGCAATGGGGTGAAGTTATTGATAGGGGTGTCAGGCAGCTGGGGTGACACAAAAATCATGACTGAGAGAAGGGCAGTGGTGTGTTCCTGTGATTGGACAGAGTGGGAGGAGGAAGAACCTTTTCACTCTCCAGGCTTCAGAGAAAATCTAGACCCAAGCCATCCAGCCCCCAGGTCCAGGAGGAGGTTGCTTCAAACCCTGCCCACGACCCTGGCCAGATAGTCCTAATGAGTTGGACAGATTTGCAAAAATGTAAAATAATATCTATTAGAAGGTACATAACATGGGCATCACATCTCTTCTTTCATGATGAGAACACACCCACACATACCCACACCCACACACACCCTTCTTATTGTGATGCTTCTCCTGCAGGTATGAGGAGGAAATAAACAAGCGCACAACTGCTGAGAATGAATTTGTGGTGCTTAAGAAGGTGAGGACAGGATGCGTCTCAGTCCAGCAGGGTGAGGAGTGTAGAGGGTGAGGGAGGTGAATCAGAGGAAAGACTGGAGTCTCTACCCCCTGCAGAAGGGCCTGGAGCTGAAGGGCCACAGGAGAGGTGGAGGGATTTGCGGCCTGGGGACACCTTGATGTTTATCTAGCATGCTTCACTGTGTCCAGGCCTGTGTCTTGTGTAAATGGCAGGAGTGCAGACGTGGACAGTCGTTCCCAGGCCATGCCCGTGGTGGCCTGGGGAACAGCATGTGCTGTGAGAAGGGCTGCAGGTTCACCTTCAGCTCTGACCATAGTGTGGCTGGCCGTAGGGAGGTAGGGCTCTCTCCCACACTCTCTTTGAGACAAAGTAGGCAGTAAAAAGATTCCATTCTTGGATGGGGCGAGAGGAGTTCTGGAGGCATAAGGAACCTGCTCAGGGTCTTGCAGGAGTTTGGGTGGGGGTCATTTCTTGATCCCTGTGTCTTGACTCCATTTTCTGGGGCAGCTAGTCACTGATCTGGGTGTGGGGGGCCAGTGCCTGGGAGACCCTGTCTCCTTGAAGAAGGGCAATGTCAGGGGCTCTCTGGATTCCCCTAGGACGTAGACGCGGCATACATGAGCAAGGTGGAGCTGCAGGCCAAGGTGGATGCCCTGGAGAGAGAAATCAAGTTCTTTATGTGCTTATACGAGGGGGTAAGTCTCCCCCAGTTCCTGTCCCCATCCTGGCTCCATCGTCTGGAAGGACAGATGTGTGAATGAGTGGTTACTAACTCATCAAGAACTTTAAGAGCCCAGCGGATCTTCAGTGTTGGGATGCTGGGAGCATTGTGGAGTAAAGCAAGAGTGACATTAGTCTTGGTACATCCGATGATGTGTGCCATCCGCTCCAGCCTGGCCACCAGCTGTCCCCTCTCCCACCCTTCAGGAAGCCATGGGGGCCTAAGGGGTCCCCACTGACCCTCAGCCAAGCGTATTCTCACTTCCGCTTATCTTCTCTTTGCGGCTTGGAAATATCCTCGGGTCTTAGGCACGAGCCCCCAGGATGGAGGTGAAAGTCCTCACACCATTTCTACCGCCTCTGTGACCACCTGGTTTCAAGCCTCAGCCTGTTGGCCCATTCATGGGCTCTCAAATGTCCTTACTGTCCCTTGTGTGGTGGCCAGGCTCTCTCCCCTCCACCTTCTGCACTCCTGACCGATCTCAGGTGACAGTTATGGGGGTCGGTTTCTTCTTGGGTTACTTCAAAACCATCCAGCAGTTTTAGATGTGGTGTTGGAACCTCTGAACCAGTGAACTCCATTCTTGGAAGTTTTGGGGACCACTTTATTTGGGAGGGTCTGGGGGGCTTCCTGCTGGGGCAGGCCCATCACCTTGGCACATTCTTCTGCTCACAAAAGGCATTTCAAGCTTCCTTGTTGCCCCTGCAGGAGATTGCTCAGAAGCAGTCCCACATCAGTGACACATCTGTCATCCTGTCCATGGACAATAACCGGAACCTGGACCTGAACAGCATCATTGCTGAGGTCAGGGCCCAGTATGAGGACATTGCTCTCAAGAGCAAGGCGGAGGCTGAGGCACTGTACCAGACCAAGGTGAGCTGCACACCTCCCCAAGGTCATGTGTTCCAGGGCCTCTGGTCCATCCCCTGACCCACCATGATGCACATGCTCGCTGGGAGCACAGCATTGTTCAGGGTGCTGGGGAAGCCCCAGAGGGGGAAGAGATGGCAGCTCTGTGCTTAGGAACCATGAAGCCATCAGAGAAAACACACAGCTGAGTGCAAATGAGTGCGTCACAGAAACACGAACCTTGGGGAGACAGAGGTTAGGGAACTAGGTCTGGTGGGGCAAGTCGAGAGCCATGTTCTTAGAGGCAGAGAGTTTTGAACTAATTCTGGGAAGAAGGAAAATGTGAGTAGTTAGCATCTCAACTCCCTTGTTAATGACAATAAATTAGGGGGTCTCATCTGAGATCAAGTCACTCCTATCTTTTCATTCAAGTCCAACTCCAAGGAGAAAGGGGGAGGTTTGAGTCCCTTAGATCTTGACTCCCCTCATGGGTTGTGGGTGGGGAAATGAATCTTCAGATAATTTAGTTTCTCAGATCAAGATGGCGACTTCCTAATTGTCCTTGAGGTTTATCAGGCTCCTTCTTAAGGGAAACCCACACTCTTGAGACCTTATCTTGCCCCCTCCCCCTGCCCCCTTGCTACCTCAGGGGCAGAAAGATTTGATCTGCAAAGGTGTGAGGAAGGGAGGCTTTCATGGCCTAGAAGACAACTCAGGCCAAGGCTTCTTGATAAAGGTGCAAACTCCAGCTTCCAGCCAGGATCAGGGATGGCTATGTGGCCCAATAATTCTGGATTGTCAGTGACCAGTGCTTAACCCCAGATTCTTTCTAGAAGAATTAGGCATAAACATAACATGGGTTCATTTTTTTCTTGAGGTTACCCCACACCAGGAATGCTCCAGCTCAGGGCAAGCACTCACTGAGCAGAATGGCATCAGTGTCATCCCAGAAACAGTACTGTGAATGCTTATTACTCCCCTTTTGAAGGTGAAGAAGTGGGGTTCGAGGAGTTTAAATAACTTTCCAAGGTCATTTAGCTGATAAGTGTTGGAGCTGGGTCTGAATCTACATGTCTGATGTGCCATAGCATTTAAACAGAAAGTCAGGAGGTGACTCTGATTGAGGAAGATTTATGAGAAGGGCTCGGGGTGGCTTGAAAGCTGAATGGCAAGAGTTTAATCTCCTGTCTCAGGAGACGACTTGGTGTCAGAATCAGGGACTTAGTGCCCTGGTGAGGAGGGCTACTGTGCAGAGATGCAGGAGGCCACCTGACCTGGCACCTACGATAAAACACAGGAGCACAGCGAGAAGCGCCCCTACCTTCCGGCGAACCCTGACGCTAGGGCCATGCTGGAGCCGGATATTAGACAACCCCTCAGAGACAGGCAGGCAGCGCATAGTCACTGGAGTTCTGGTTGCCACATGCTCTTTGTGCTCCCCCTAGGTCACTTTTCAAGGTCATTTAGCCGGTAGGTGAGGGAGATGACCACATTCTGGGGTAAAAATGGAGTACTCTCTGTTGATTATTCAATGGACGACATCAAATGCAGGAATAATCCCAAACTAATAGATGACTCCAAATTCATGACCCATGGTGACAGGATATAACCAAATCAACACCCGCACTCCCATACACACAAAATGCGCCTCCATGTCCAGCAAGACTGCCAGTAGCCTGGAACTCAGCTGAGCTATGATGGGGGGGATGTCCAGAAAAAATAGGTTGGTGGCTCATCAACTCCCTCTTTGGTTCACTCATGCATTCATTCATTCACCAGACCTCTTTTCTAGCCAGACNACCCTTTCTCCTGCTAGAGCAGTGTCAGAAGAAAGTCTGTCTGCTCCATCTTTCTGGATGAGAAGTACTAAATATTCTTTTACAACATGATTGTAGTGCTTATGAGGGTGATGGGCTTGGCTTTCTGCTTCCTTCGGGCTGATTCCTCAGAGAGGCCTGCCCCAGAGGCTCGAGCACAGGCTCATGGTGGCACTGCCCCTCTGTGGGAAATGGGGCTGATGTAGTAGCTGCATGAAAGTTAGATAAGGGTTCAGTGGACATCGATTCCCCAGGTGAGGACAGGGCCAGGACATGAAATGCAAGGGACCTACTATTTGAAAAGCCACTTAGGAGAGATTTAAAGGTAGGTGCTGAGGATCCTGTCCTTAGGAGAAAAGCTTTCAAGGGTCACTGAAGCATCTCTCTGTCTCCTCCATGACTTCTAGGGAAGCCTTCCTCCACCCCAGTTCTGCGAGGAGGGTGAGGAAGGAGTAGTAACTAAAGAGGAGTAGAGGGAAGATGGGATTTGGATCTTGTCCTCAGGAAATTTTCTGGCTGTTTGGGAGGATTGGCACACACCTGGAACACAGGTAGAGACAGGGAGTTAGCATAGACAATCGGTACAGTTTGGGGAAGCTGGCCAGAGAGGAGTGGCTAGACTGGGATGTGATCAGAGAAGGTTTTCCAGGGTATCTCTGTGGCAGGTTCCCAAGGAGAGAGGGCCAGTGTGGGAGAGGGGAAGTCAAGGCCATGTAGGGGGAGGGCACTCTCACACTGCGCAGCCTTCTGAGTGCGAACACTTGCTTTGAGCCCTTAGGGAATGCACTCAAGGCCCACGACAGCAGTCTGTATGGAACAGTTTTGCTGAGACACTACGGGTCTGAATCACGACACTGATATATGGAAAGGAATCAGTTAGGGAGTGCTCCTGGCTAGGACACTCTATGTCCTCATCACAGCACAGCCTTTCATGGCTGTGAAGTGCAGAGGAAAAAAAACCTTTGCGTCTAGTGAAAGAAGGCTGAAAAGATTGCTAAGGACTATTGCTGATAGTGAAATTGAGACTGTCCAAGTAAATGATTATTCTTAACTAGAAAATAGCTTTTTTTGTATAAAGAAGAAGAGGAGGTTGAATTTGGCAATTGCTTGGTACAATAGTTGTAGAAGCATCAGACTATTGTATTATAATACAGAGTAAGGCCAAAATCTGCACAGAAATGGAAAAGAGGGATTGGCAAACTGTTCATTTGAGCACTTGCCTAGAGAAACAATTGCATTTTTATGGAGGAAAGTATGTACTGTGAATGTATTTGGAATTGGGAATTGTAAAACTCTTGGGTCATATACTTTGGTAATATCAAGGATCTAGTAAAATTCAAATGTCTACCTCTCTCCCTTAGAATTTTGAACTAGGTTTCTATCTTATTAAGTTATGACCCGATAACCTAGATAAGACCTGGGACAGACTCAGCTCTCAACAGAAATGTGTTAAATGAACAGACAGATGGATGAACAAACATGAATGGCTGGCTGGCTGGCTGGCTGGACAAACAAATAAGGCCTGCAGAGCTTCAAATATGGGGTCAGAAGACCAGCCAAAGGAGTTCTCAAGACCAGGGCCTGGTGTTTGTTTCCTCTGGGACTCATACAAAGAAAGGCTCATGAAATGTGATCCTCAACTATAACAGCAAACGCACGAGCTCCCATTTTTCCATTTGTGGAAGGTGGACCCTCACAGCTCCTCTCCAGGACTAGCAAATTAAATGCGCTTCTGTGCATGAGGAGCTATTTTAATGTTGGAAAGCGCCGCACCAGTGTTAGCCACTGTGAATGGTGGCAATACCATAACTTCAAGGTTAAGGGTGGCAGTGATGGGAGGGTCCAGATCAAAGTCAGTGTGTGTAGCGAAAGGTGCGCAGGGCAGCCTGGTTGGCACAGAGGAGCAGGAGACTAGCCTGGGAGGGCACAGAGGGCCCTGCAACCAGAGGACTGGGCCTCTGGATTCCTGGTGGGCTCGTCTTCCATGGCCCAGGCCAGCCATGAGACTGCCTCCGGGAACCCTGGGAAGCCAAGCCATGGAGCCTCTTTCTAACCACATAAAAGCAGCTTAGCCTGGGTCCTGGGTGCAGCCCATCTGATTCTGGTACAGTCATGAAATCTCTCACAGATGATGCTGTCAATTAAAGGTTTCCCTTCTGCACCCCCGCAATCTGGTGCCCTCACTCCCACGTCCTGGGGAAGGGCAATTTTGAGGCTGTGACAAACTTCCCAAGATCTTTCTAGGGATATCAGTCAGCCTAATTATCCCATGTTAATTAGATAAGACTCAAATTACAGGAGCAAGGCTTGCAAGCCTAGTTCTCTGGGAGGTTTAAGTTATTTGCACGGTGTCTCTGATTTTGCTGGGAAAAAATGATTTGCTCCAGGCAAACTAAGCCCACCAATTAGGGCAGTGGCTCCCTCCTGAGCCCTATAAAGGAAGCATCTGAGACAGCAGGCTGGCAAGCTGCATCTCAGCTAAGGGTTGGCATCTCATTCCAGCTCGCTGGCCTCCCCAGCATGAGCCGCCAATTCACCTACAAGTCGGGAGCCGCTGCCAAGGGGGCCTTCAGCGGATGCTCAGTTGTCCTCTCTGGGAGCAGCTCACCCTCCTACAGGGCAGGGAGCAAAGGGCTCAGCGGGGGCTTCGGAAGCCGGAGCCTGTACAGCCTGGGGTGTGCCCGGAGCGTCTCTCTCAACATGGCCAGCGGCAGTGGGCGGGCAGGGGGCTCTGGGTTTAGCCGAGGCCGAGCCAGCGGCTTTGGCGGCAGCATGTTTGGCAGTGTGGCCCTGGGGCCCGTGTGCCCATCCCTGTGCCCACCTGGGGGCATCCACCAGGTCATCGTCAACAAGAGCCTCCTGGCTCCCCTCAATGTGGAGCTGGACCCCAAGATCCAGAAAGTGTGTGCCCAGGAGCGGGAGCAGATCAAGGCTCTGAACAACAAGTTCGCCTCCTTCATCGACAAGGTGGGAATTCCTGGAGAAAGACAAGGTCTGTGGCAGCTTAGGATATCTAGAAACCCTAAGGCCCAGCTCCTCCTCTCATGGGACCCAGACCAGCTCAGACTCTGGTTGAAAGACAGACTCTTAACCTATAATACACCCTAAACTATAAGGCAAGGCAGATGGAGATCAGTGGTATGCGAGAACAGCGGTTCTCAAAAGGGGTCCATGAACCGCTATCAGTCAGCATCACCTTGGCACTTGTTGGAAATGCACATTCTCAGGCTCCACCTCATACCTACTGAACCGCAAATTCTGGGAGTGGGGCCCAGAAATCTGCATTTTAACAAACCCCCTGGTGATGTCGAGACACTCTCACGTTTGAGGACCACTGGAGAGCAAAGGGGTAGGAGGGTTTGGGGAAGTAAACATTTCCCAAGCTTAGGGGAGCAGGGGAAGCTCACCACGGGTGACAGTGAGGTAGGGCAGTGACGCATGAGTGGGAGTTTGCCAGAAAGAGGTGGAGAGAGGCAACCTAAGGAGAGGGAAGAGTCACAGGCAGCCTGATGGGACTTGTCTGAAGAGTGGGGAGAACAGGGGTTTCTGTGTGTTGGGTGAATGGTGGGAGAGACCTGGCACATTGGAAAAGCACAAGAAAGGAATTTGGGCTTGACCCTGTAGGTGATGTGGAGCCACTGGGGGTTTTGTGCAAGAGAATGGTGGAATGTTCGTAGACTGCAAATTGAAAAGGCTGGTTCTGCCCCTGGGGAAATGCTCTGAGGTCATAGGCAGCCAGAGATGAAGGACACGTGGGAGGGCTCGAGACCCCAGGTCAATTGGATACTGGCCTCTGGCTGGGCTGGGAGAGGCGGTGGTGAAGGAGACAGAGTAGGCAAGGCACAGGCCAGGCCACTAGAAGCCCAGAGAAGGGGTCCCTAAGAGCGTGAAGGCCAGAATGGCCAGATTACGTGCCTAAGGACTCACCCAAGAAAGGTGGATCAGGCCAACCATCGACACTGGTCCAGGCAGATAAGGACAGGTGCATAGGAGATAGATCTTGATGAGGGACAAGCGAGGCTAGTGAGGCTCCTTCTGGCATCAGTGGCTGCTCCCCAAAAGAGAACTGCATTCAGACAAAGGACCCAGGTGGGAAGGGGTGGGAGAGTCATTTTCTTAGGGATGAGGCTACGTAACATAAGGGAACACAGCTACTGTCCAGGAAAGAAAATTCCCTGGCCTCTTGCTAGTGACTGTTGGTTGGCTGGATTCCAGGTGAGGTTCCTGGAGCAGCAGAACCAGGTGCTGGGGACTAAGTGGGAGCTGCTACAGCAGCAGGACCTGAACAACTGTAAGAGCAACCTGGAGCCCATCCTCGAGGGCTACATCAGCAACCTGCGCAAGCAGCTGGAGACGCTGTCCGGGGACCGGGTGAGGCTGGACTCAGAGCTGAGGAGCATGCGTGATGTGGTGGAGGACTACAAGAAGAGGTGAGTGGAGCCCTGCGCCCAGGCTGACTGCCTCCTGGGCCCAGGCTTTCCCCACAGGCACTGGGATGCAAGCCTCTGGCCTCAGGGCCACTGAGCTCAGGTGAGAGTGACCCAGCCTGAGATCCTCTGCCCAGACAGGATCAGGGCCTTCTCTGGGTGGCCAGGTGGATTAGAGAGTGGACAGCCAGCATTTCGGGCAGTGGTGAGGCTGTCCTTGTTGGTGACTCTCTTGCTCCCCACTCACAAGAGCCCAGGTGTACATACCATAGCCTCTCAGGTCCTAAGCTTGTTCAAGTTGCCCCCAAGTTCCCAGGAACCTCCCAGCTGGGCAAGGAGCTGGACTTTCCATTGGGCTTCCTCTCATTTCCCTCAGATCCTAGACATTTAGGCCATGTTCCTTCCTCCTGTCCCAGGGGACAGTCTGACTTCCTTGGGACTCATGCTTGGCAATGCTATGCTATGCTAAGTCACTTCAGTCGTGTCCGACTCTGTGCAACCCCATAGATGGCAGCCCACCAGGCTCCACTGTCCCTGGGTTTCTCTAGGCAANGTCCCAGGGGACAGTCTGACTTCCTTGGGACTCATGCTTGGCAATGCTATGCTATGCTAAGTCACTTCAGTCGTGTCCGACTCTGTGCAACCCCATAGATGGCAGCCCACCAGGCTCCACTGTCCCTGGGTTTCTCTAGGCAAGAACACTGGAGTGGGTTGCCATTTCCTTCTCCAATGCAAGAAAGTGAAAAGTGAAAGTGAAGTTGCTCAGTCGTGGCCGACCCTCAGTGACCCCACGGACTGCAGCCTTCCAGGCTCCTCTGTGCATTGGATTTTCCAGGCAAGAGTACTGGAGTGGGGTGCCATTGCCTTCTCTGTGCTTGGCAATGGGGTGAAGTTATTGATAGGGGTGTCAGGCAGCTGGGGTGACACAAAAATCATGACTGAGAGAAGGGCAGTGGTGTGTTCCTGTGATTGGACAGAGTGGGAGGAGGAAGAACCTTTTCACTCTCCAGGCTTCAGAGAAAATCTAGACCCAAGCCATCCAGCCCCCAGGTCCAGGAGGAGGTTGCTTCAAACCCTGCCCACGACCCTGGCCAGATAGTCCTAATGAGTTGGACAGATTTGCAAAAATGTAAAATAATATCTATTAGAAGGTACATAACATGGGCATCACATCTCTTCTTTCATGATGAGAACACACCCACACATACCCACACCCACACACACCCTTCTTATTGTGATGCTTCTCCTGCAGGTATGAGGAGGAAATAAACAAGCGCACAACTGCTGAGAATGAATTTGTGGTGCTTAAGAAGGTGAGGACAGGATGCGTCTCAGTCCAGCAGGGTGAGGAGTGTAGAGGGTGAGGGAGGTGAATCAGAGGAAAGACTGGAGTCTCTACCCCCTGCAGAAGGGCCTGGAGCTGAAGGGCCACAGGAGAGGTGGAGGGATTTGCGGCCTGGGGACACCTTGATGTTTATCTAGCATGCTTCACTGTGTCCAGGCCTGTGTCTTGTGTAAATGGCAGGAGTGCAGACGTGGACAGTCGTTCCCAGGCCATGCCCGTGGTGGCCTGGGGAACAGCATGTGCTGTGAGAAGGGCTGCAGGTTCACTTTCAGCTCTGACCATAGTGTGGCTGGCCGTAGGGAGGTAGGGCTCTCTCCCACACTCTCTTTGAGACAAAGTAGGCAGTAAAAAGATTCCATTCTTGGATGGGGCGAGAGGAGTTCTGGAGGCATAAGGAACCTGCTCAGGGTCTTGCAGGAGTTTGGGTGGGGGTCATTTCTTGATCCCTGTGTCTTGACTCCATTTTCTGGGGCAGCTAGTCACTGATCTGGGTGTGGGGGGCCAGTGCCTGGGAGACCCTGTCTCCTTGAAGAAGGGCAATGTCAGGGGCTCTCTGGATTCCCCTAGGACGTAGACGCGGCATACATGAGCAAGGTGGAGCTGCAGGCCAAGGTGGATGCCCTGGAGAGAGAAATCAAGTTCTTTATGTGCTTATACGAGGGGGTAAGTCTCCCCCAGTTCCTGTCCCCATCCTGGCTCCATCGTCTGGAAGGACAGATGTGTGAATGAGTGGTTACTAACTCATCAAGAACTTTAAGAGCCCAGCGGATCTTCAGTGTTGGGATGCTGGGAGCATTGTGGAGTAAAGCAAGAGTGACATTAGTCTTGGTACATCCGATGATGTGTGCCATCCGCTCCAGCCTGGCCACCAGCTGTCCCCTCTCCCACCCTTCAGGAAGCCATGGGGGCCTAAGGGGTCCCCACTGACCCTCAGCCAAGCGTATTCTCACTTCCGCTTGTCTTCTCTTTGCGGCTTGGAAATATCCTCGGGTCTTAGGCACGAGCCCCCAGGATGGAGGTGAAAGTCCTCACACCATTTCTACCGCCTCTGTGACCACCTGGTTTCAAGCCTCAGCCTGTTGGCCCATTCATGGGCTCTCAAATGTCCTTACTGTCCCTTGTGTGGTGGCCAGGCTCTCTCCCCTCCACCTTCTGCACTCCTGACCGATCTCAGGTGACAGTTATGGGGGTCGGTTTCTTCTTGGGTTACTTCAAAACCATCCAGCAGTTTTAGATGTGGTGTTGGAACCTCTGAACCAGTGAACTCCATTCTTGGAAGTTTTGGGGACCACTTTATTTGGGAGGGTCTGGGGGGCTTCCTGCTGGGGCAGGCCCATCACCTTGGCACATTCTTCTGCTCACAAAAGGCATTTCAAGCTTCCTTGTTGCCCCTGCAGGAGATTGCTCAGAAGCAGTCCCACATCAGTGACACATCTGTCATCCTGTCCATGGACAATAACCGGAACCTGGACCTGAACAGCATCATTGCTGAGGTCAGGGCCCAGTATGAGGACATTGCTCTCAAGAGCAAGGCGGAGGCTGAGACACTGTACCAGACCAAGGTGAGCTGCACACCTCCCCAAGGTCATGTGTTCCAGGGCCTCTGGTCCATCCCCTGACCCACCATGATGCACATGCTCGCTGGGAGCACAGCATTGTTCAGGGTGCTGGGGAAGCCCCAGAGGGGGAAGAGATGGCAGCTCTGTGCTTAGGAACCATGAAGCCATCAGAGAAAACACACAGCTGAGTGCAAATGAGTGCGTCACAGAAACACGAACCTTGGGGAGACAGAGGTTAGGGAACTAGGTCTGGTGGGGCAAGTCGAGAGCCATGTTCTTAGAGGCAGAGAGTTTTGAACTAATTCTGGGAAGAAGGAAAATGTGAGTAGTTAGCATCTCAACTCCCTTGTTAATGACAATAAATTAGGGGGTCTCATCTGAGATCAAGTCACTCCTATCTTTTCATTCAAGTCCAACTCCAAGGAGGAAGGGGGAGGTTTGAGTCCCTTAGATCTTGACTCCCCTCATGGGTTGTGGGTGGGGAAATGAATCTTCAGATAATTTAGTTTCTCAGATCAAGATGGCGACTTCCTAATTGTCCTTGAGGTTTATCAGGCTCCTTCTTAAGGGAAACCCACACTCTTGAGACCTTATCTTGCCCCCTCCCCCTGCCCCCTTGCTACCTCAGGGGCAGAAAGATTTGATCTGCAAAGGTGTGAGGAAGGGAGGCTTTCATGGCCTAGAAGACAACTCAGGCCAAGGCTTCTTGATAAAGGTGCAAACTCCAGCTTCCAGCCAGGATCAGGGATGGCTATGTGGCCCAATAATTCTGGATTGTCAGTGACCAGTGCTTAACCCCAGATTCTTTCTAGAAGAATTAGGCATAAACATAACATGGGTTCATTTTTTTCTTGAGGTTACCCCACACCAGGAATGCTCCAGCTCAGGGCAAGCACTCACTGAGCAGAATGGCATCAGTGTCATCCCAGAAACAGTACTGTGAATGCTTATTACTCCCCTTTTGAAGGTGAAGAAGTGGGGTTCGAGGAGTTTAAATAACTTTCCAAGGTCATTTAGCTGATAAGTGTTGGAGCTGGGTCTGAATCTACATGTCTGATGTGCCATAGCATTTAAACAGAAAGTCAGGAGGTGACTCTGATTGAGGAAGATTTATGAGAAGGGCTCGGGGTGGCTTGAAAGCTGAATGGCAAGAGTTTAATCTCCTGTCTCAGGAGACGACTTGGTGTCAGAATCAGGGACTTAGTGCCCTGGTGAGGAGGGCTACTGTGCAGAGATGCAGGAGGCCACCTGACCTGGCACCTACGATAAAACACAGGAGCACAGTGAGAAGCGCCCCTACCTTCCGGCGAACCCTGACGCTAGGGCCATGCTGGAGCCGGATATTAGACAACCCCTCAGAGACAGGCAGGCAGCGCATAGTCACTGGAGTTCTGGTTGCCACATGCTCTTTGTGCTCCCCCTAGGTCACTTTTCAAGGTCATTTAGCCGGTAGGTGAGGGAGATGACCACATTCTGGGGTAAAAATGGAGTACTCTCTGTTGATTATTCAATGGACGACATCAAATGCAGGAATAATCCCAAACTAATAGATGACTCCAAATTCATGACCCATGGTGACAGGGTATAACCAAATCAACACCCGCACTCCCATACACACAAAATGCGCCTCCATGTCCAGCAAGACTGCCAGTAGCCTGGAACTCAGCTGAGCTATGATGGGGGGGATGTCCAGAAAAAATAGGTTGGTGGCTCATCAACTCCCTCTTTGGTTCACTCATGCATTCATTCATTCACCAGACCTCTTTTCTAGCCAGACTCTGTGCTAGATACTGGGAATTCCGAAATAAAACTAAAGGTCCTTGCCACCCAGTCATTCCAAGTCTGATGGGAAAGACATTGAAATGTGTGGTCACAGTACAGAGTGGTGAGATCTACAGACCGGCATGCCAGGGACTATGGGCATAGATGGGCACCCAAGCAGGGACCAGTGAAGACTTCCTGGAGAAAGTGAGTCTGCCCTGGCTGAGCTGGACCTGATTAGGGGAAAAGAGAGGATGAATGGGGGAGGGTTTTCTAGCAGGAGGGAGGAGCTCGTGCACAGACTCAGAGATTTAAGAGCACATGGGCTCCCTGTGGAACCTGAAACGGGCAGAGGTGCGGAACCAGTTAGGTGATGGACGAGGGCAGTAAGAACTGAGCCTGAAGAACCTAATAGTCAGATCTCAAGGCACCTTGATGCCAGGCTAGGAGTGTCTGAATTTTACCTTGACTTTGAGGAGCTGTCGGCAGAGGAATATCATAATCAAAGTTGTGTGTTGCAAGGCTGCAGTGTAGAGGGTGTGAGACTTTTGACTGTCCTTGACTGTCCTTATAGCTAAAACCTTCAGTGAGATCATCTCTGCTGAAGGCAGATAAATCAAGCCAAAGAACAGAAGTCTGAGCGGGAGGCTGTTGATAGGCCTGGTGAAGCGGGGACCCCTACCTATTTCTGCCACACTCCCCAGGCAAAGGCACGGCCTGCCAGGCTGAGCTTAGGTTCCCGTGTTGGCCCCTCTCACCCTAGTTCCAGGAGCTGCAGCTGGCGGCCGGTCGGCATGGGGACGACCTCAAACACACCAAGAATGAGATCTCAGAGCTGGCCCGGCTCACCCAAAGGCTGCGCTCAGAGACTGAGAGTGTGAAGAAGCAGGTGAAGGGGCTTCGGGGTTTCCTGGCTCACTCCCAAGGGAGGGGTGAGCTGTCAATCACACACTCCCCCCATGTCCCTTCTTCTCAGGGTCTTCCATCTCAGAACTCCTTTCCTCAGATCAGGCCTCTGTTCTCATCCTTCCACACTTAGCTCTCACCTGAACCCTGGAACAATTGGAAAGGCCTTTTCAGAAAGCCAAGGGGCTGAGAATAACAAGCTTCTCAGTTCTAGGTTGACAGGACACTAACTCCATGGATGTGGTTTTGCTCTAGGAAATGGGCAGGATAGAGCATGGTACCCCCTCCACAGCGAGTACTTGGAGGGGGGCAGTGAAGGGAGGCTCAAGGTACCTTAGAACTCAGGGGGCAATGCCACCTCCTGGTCCTCAGTGCTCCAACCTGGAGACGGCCGTCACTGACGCTGAGCAGCGGGGCGACTGTGCCCTGAAGGATGCTCAGGCCAAGCTGGATGAGCTGGAGGCTGCCCTGCTCCAGGCCAAGGAGGAGCTGGCCAGGATGATGTGTGAGTACCAGGAGCTGATGAGCACCAAGCTGGCTCTGGACATCGAGATCGCCACCTACCGCAAGCTGCTGGAGGGCGAGGAGTGCAGGTAGGTGATGGGAGGGCTCTTAGAACGTTAGGGCTGGAAGGACTTTTGGAATCCTCTGACTTAATTTCCCAGGTGTGGGTGGCAGGCTGTTGGAGGGGTTGGAGATACTTTTTAGGTCACCTACAGACATAGCCTTAAACAGCATCCTGTCAGATAATAAGAGATGATTTCCTTCATGGTTTTGTTTCCAATCTTCAGACTACAACAAGGAGAAAGCTTCAGCGTGGTGCTCTTGTATATCTGACACTGATCTGACACTTGCAAATGTCCCTATTAGTAAAGAGATGGTAGATCCTAGGTTCAAAGTCTCTGAGCAGACAACAAAATCTAGCCAATTTTTTTTTGTTTTATTTATTTTCACTGCTACTGTTTTTGTCTTTTTTTGGTCCAGCGATACTGGTTTTCATGTATCCTGTTGATATAAAACTTCCTTTTAAGAGAAATACATTTTTTTTGGTCACAGAAGACAGTCAATGAAAAATGCTAAACATATAACAGTATGAGTTATACGTGGTCATAGCAACAGTTGAAAGGGTAGTACATGAAGTGTTGACACTTGAAAATCCCCATTCTAACCTAGCATTATTTTATGAATGAGACCCAGAGAAGAGAACTTCTTGGTCCTAAAGTCATAAAGTTAGTTCCTTAGTGGCAACTCCGGATGCTAGTATTTCTACACATGTATTTATTCAGACAGTAGCCTCATAGGGATGAAGAAGTGGGCTGATGAGAAGCACAGCAGGAGGGCCCCTGGGAGGTGGTGTTACCACAGGGGCTCCAGGGTTGCAAGTTCACACATCTCCTAAGGGGAAAGACCAGAGAGAGGTGCTTAGAGTCACCCAGGGCAGTTCATGCCACCTGGCCAGCTGGAGGACTTGTGGAGGCTGCACTAGCCTGGCTGATGGTTGCAGGCTGGGGGGAGGGTAACTCAGATTCCATGTGATGGAGATTCACCTGTGCTTTTGTCCCCTTGCAGGATGTCTGGAGAATACACCAATTCTGTGAGCATATGTGGGTATTTCACACCCCTGAAAGAGTATTTTTAGCCTATTAATGAACACAAAGGAAGTGGTCCCCTACCACCAGGACCCCAAAGGAACAGCCTGGGTTCTGCCTGCTAGAGCAACATTGTCCTAATCACCTCCTGTGCTGAGACCTGCAGCCTCTTCCTTGATGGGGTCTGCTTCCCATCACATTCTGACATTTCATCTTCCCCATTTCTGGCCCCTTCCCCAGAAACCTCACTCATAAGACTCTCAGCCCCACGCTCTTCTGCCACCCCCGATCCTGGCTTTGCTGCATGCCGGAAGCTGTGAGGAGGAGGAAGGGTACCTCCTCACCTGGAGTGAGACCCAGGGGTGCACAGAGGCATCGTGCACAAGCAGTTGAGATGCTGCCCTAAAGGATTCAGCCTGGCCTCCTAAGAGAAGCCGGCAAAAACTCTCCTGTATCAAGCACTCAGGAAATTCTTTGGAAAAAATTAAAAATGTCTTCTTAAGTTAAACGCAAGATTTGCTGGCTTACATGATGCTTAGGCGTCATCTGCTCTTTGGGGGAAGCCCCTGCTACTTCTGTTTGTTCAAAGGATGAGAAGGCACTGGGCTCGTGGGTCCTGTGGGATCTGGGCTGATTCTCCTGGTGCTTGAGCTGCTCAGGAATTGAGCATGTGTCTAAAGCCAAGTCCCCAGTCGATGTGGAGTATTACTTAGGAGGGACACATTTAATCTAGGTAGAGCTGGGAGGCTGGAGAGGACTTTGGGTCAGCCCTGTCCTGGGACACGCACTTATTAGTCCTCCCTTTGTCTTCCACAGCCGTCATCAGCAGCTCCATGGCTGGGACTGCAGGCACAGGAGCTGGCTTCGGGTACAGCGGCAGCAGCACCTATGGCTATCGGCCCAGCTCTGCTGGCGGGGGCTATGGCTTCCTGCTGGGGGGTTGTGTCACTGGCAGTGGGAACTGCAGCCCCCGCGGGGAAGCCAAAGCCAGGTTGGGGAGTACAAGTGAAATCAAGGACCTGCCGGGAAAGACCCCAGCTCTGAGCTCGCTCACCAAGAAGACCCCAAGATAAAGTGAAAGACAGCTGTCCAGACAGCTTGCTTTGGTTTCTCCTGGACTCCCTTCTTCAGGAAATTCCTCCATCACATTTGTCATCAACCCTCCTTGCTTTTCCTCACCAGTCATCTCCTCTCTCGCAACTCTCTGCCTTAGTCTTTCTTAATGAGGAGTCAGGATGCTAGCACATCCTTCTGCCTCTATACTAAGAGGCTTCTTAATGCAGCTTCCCCTTCCTGCAGAATTGCCAGGGATAAAGACTTGACCCTTTCCTGGCTGTAAGCCCCTCACAGATGAAGCTTTTGTCTCAAGGGCAATCCCAGTCCTCCTGCTTCCCCTTCTGTACCCTGGTTTAGGTAGTTATTTGGCCATGTGCTCCATGGGTACAGACAATTACAGGTCGACTGACAGGCCTGCAAGGATGGTCTCTTCTTAGATCAGCATCAGCTCTGGGGAAACTCTTGGTCATTAGCTGTATTTACCTTGCATGGTCCCTGCAGACTACAGCCAGGAGAAACCCTGCTGACTGGCCTGTCGGTGAAGGGATCTGTGCTCTCAGCATGTGCGTTCTTGTCCTCTTTCAGGCCTTTCTTCCCTGCTTCCTCATCTTACCAATAAATTTGTACAGCTCATGGTGCTTCTCTCTTCTAAGGGAATCTACCTCTTAGGCAAAATTTCTTCTGTAAATAGAGGGCAATGTCCTGGAATCCGAGGCCCGGTGTCTTTCAAAAAACCCCAAAGTAAACTTTGAGCTGAGTGAAAGACATTCTTGCATGGATGGCAGGACCCCACGGTCACCTTCATTGGATTTTGTGATACCGAGTATTCATCTCTGTCCCCCATCTCCAGCAGATGAACCTTTGAAGTCACGCTTTTCTCAGGTCAATGCATGGGTGAATGGAAAATCTTTGAGAACATCCAGATTGTTGGGACAGACGAGGAGCCAACATTTGTCTTGCAGGAAAATTTAAAACTGGCCAAACAGAAAAACAAATATCATATATTAACACATATATGGAGTCTAGAAAAATGGTACATATGACCCTATTTGCAAAGCAGAAATAGAGATACAGATATAGAGAACAAATAACCTTGATGGAAAGGCAATCCAAAAAAGAGAGGATATATATATATGCATAGTGGATTCACTTTGTTGTACAGCAGAAACGAACACAACATTGTAAAGCAACTATACTCTAATTAAAAAAAAATTGACCAAGAAGCAGCAGAAGGCCAGTTCCAGAAAGCCTGGGGCTCAAGCTTTGGCTGTTCATTGTTCTCCGGACAAAGATCAAAGGGAGATTCTATTTTAATTAATGACCCAGGTTCTCTTGATCCATGGGGAAGTTTTACTGGGTTGAGGTGGATGTGAATGTACATGCAAGTATGTATGAGTTGTGTTTAAGCGTGGGGGCCATCTCTGTTACATGTCACTCAACTTCCAAAACACTCCTGTGCTCAGAGCTTTCTCATAGACCCCCAGGCCAAAATCATGCTGGCAGGATGCAACAAGAAGCAAAGAGTAAGTGAGAGGCCAGCACACATTGAGACCAGGGCTCACAGGTGCATCTGAACAGCATCACCATGGGTCCAGAGAGTGTCCTAGAGTTCGAGTTGATAGCCTTGAATTCAGATTCAATCCCTGCAACTAGCTGGTGATCATGGGCAAAGCTTTCAACCCCTTTGAGCCTCATTTCTGTAGCTATAAAGTAAGCAGAATTAACCACCAGATTGTAGTTAGGCTAAAATGAGGCAATATGAAGATGTCCTATGTAATTCTTGGTACAAAGTTCCTGCTTAATAAATGTTAAGTGGAAACAGAATCTTGTTCTTGATCTTTGTGGTTCAAAACATAATGAGCTCACTGAAAGGTGTTTAGCTGCTAGTAAAGCAATTAACAAAATCTAAACCTTAAGGAAACCATCTTATAAACTATATGCAGTTTATTGATTGCCCAAAGGAGAACTGGCTGGCTGAATAACTAGTCACAGGGAAGACACTCTTGGGGCCAGTAAAGAAATGGTGGTCAAGTCAAGGAGTATTTAGGAAGTACCTATCACATGCCTGGCATGAGTTAGTGTTGGGGATATAGTGATATAGAAAAAGGTCCATGCTCCCTAATAAGTCCTGGTTGCCCATTGTATATAAAGCACTTTGTTAGAAATGGGGGCTGTGCTTGGCAGTTAAATAGGTTTTCCCTCTCATGTCGAGAGAAACAAAATGAATATACATATACAGCAAAAAGATCTATGTGAAGAACAGATAATGTCAGCAAAACAGAGATATATAAATATATATATCCATTTCCATCTATCTATCATCCCCAGTTCAGTTCAGTTCAGTTGCTCAGTTGTGTCCACCTCTTTGAGACACCATGGACTGCAGCACATCAGGGTTCCCTGTCCATCACCAACCCCTGGAGCTTGCTCAAACTCATGACATTGAGTCAGTGATGCCATCCAACCATCTCATCCTCTCTTCCTGCCTTCAATCTTTCCGAGCATCAGGGTATTTTCCAATGAATGAGTCCTTTGCATCTATCATTCTAGTTGTTGATTAATCCAACAAAACAAAAGGGTTGGAGGATTATAACTAGGTCTCAAACAAAATGATTATGTTTGCTTTCAAAAAGCTTGGAATACGTATGTGAATGTATCCTCTTGTACTGTCAAAGAAGCAAGGCCATGGCATTTCCAGGCTATGACTTGATCTTTAGGTATATATCTAAATATTATCACTACATATTCTCAAATAGGAAAAAAAAAGTTTTCATTTAAATGAAATATATACAACTTTTTTCATTTCTAACGTGAAAAAGAAAATCACTTTATCATAAAAGATGGGAATAAAGTCAACAAAAAGTTATTTGGGGAAAAGAAAAAGAAAAGGGACCAAACTCTTAATGAGGGTCTTCCTAGTGGTGTTAGTGGTAAAGAACCCACCTGCCAATGCAGGAGACATAAGAGATGCAGGTTCAGTCCCTGGGTCGGGAAGATCCCCTGGAGGAGGAATTGGCAAGCTACTCTAGTAGTCTTGCCTGGAGAAACCCCACGGACAGAGGAACCTGGCAGGCTACAGTCCAGAGGGTCGCAAAGAGTTGGGCATGACTGAAGCGATTCAGCATGAACTTTTAATGAAGATGCAGCCACAAAAAAGTGTAACTATAGCCCAGGGGGATATGGGCAACATAAGACATCAGAGGCAGCACGGAGGCGAGTGGGAACTTCAGGGGGCCGGGGAGGCTGGCGGAGGAGGCATCGCCTACGGAGTTTTGAGAGGATGGAGCTTACTAGGCAGACAAGAGGAAGAAGTGGGCACTGTACCCAGGGCCACTAGATGGTATAAGCAGGCCACGGTTGCCCGAGTGTGAAGAGGAAGGCTGAAGAGTTTCCGAGGGTGGGGAGGGAGGGGGCAGTGGCACCTGAAGCTGAGGAGACGGGCAGCAGCCACATCAGAGAGGCCCTGTGTCTGCTAAGGGGCTGGGATTTCATGCTGTGGAGCTCGTGGGAGAAGCCTAGATCTTGGGTGTCAGATAGGCCCAGCTGAGGTCCTGCTCCACCACTCACTGTGTGACTTGGGCAAGCTACTCTGTCCCATGAGTCTCAGTGTCCTCAGGTGTACAAAGGGGTTAATAATAGCAGTTCCCTCGTAAAGCTGTCATGAGAATTACACTTAGTGAGAGAATGTAGGAGAATTCTTTAATTTAGTGACTGCCACATAGTATGTGTTCCATAAGTGGTTGTTAATAAATCACTGTTACTATCATAGCTCTTATTGTTACTAGGATAGACTCTTCTTTCAAAAAGCTTAAGTGAGAGGGAAAGTAGAGACGGTCTAATAACTAAGGATAAAGAGTATTGTCTATTAAGAGAGATTTCTATCACTTAACTTCTATGCTTGGATTCAAGTAATTAACACTGACGGCCTCCATGGGAAAACCTTGAAATCTCAGTGGTTTAACTTAACTTGAAAAGGGTTCATTTCTCATTCCCAGTCTAAGGCATCTCATCTATATGGTTGTGACAGTGGATGTCTCAGGAGCCCAGGCTCTTGTGTTCTGTAGCCCTGTTACTTGGAACACCTGGTTTCCAGAGTTACTAGGACAGGAGAAAAGAGAGATTCGAGAAGTATGCAGGCTGCTGACTGCCTCACTCTAGGAATGACACACTTCAATGCCACTCACACTTGATTGGCCACCACAGCCCCAATCTCCAGCCAAATCCCAAAGGAGGCTGGGAAATGGGGAGGAGCCACGCCCACTTGGTAAGCACTGGCAGTCGCCGGTAAAACCTTCCTCAATGTAGGGACAGACATCAGTTACCACCAGAAGGTAACTCCATTGAAGGGTGTTGGGGTGATGCTGGCATCTGCCCTCCAGTCCACGTAAACAACTTCCCTTTAGTTTTTGCAGTGTAGTGGGAGACATGTTGCTATAAACCAGATCAGTCTGCTTATTATATTTATTATACTTATATCTCCTTCAGGCTTTTAAGGAGATGCTGTAAATTTGTTTGGATTTGGAAATTTGTCTACTTAATAGTGGACTAGAGAAAACTTGTTCAATATTTCTTAAAGTATATTCCTTAAAACCCCGATTCCTATATTTGGTCAAGGAGAGGGGCTCTGTGACCTAAAAAAAAGGTTTGGAAAGGCTTGAGGTTTTTTTTTTTTTTTACTGCATATAAGTTAAACAAACAGGGTGACAATATACAGCCTTGACGTACTCCTTTCCCAATTTGGAACCTGTCCATTGTTCTATATCCAGTTCTGACTGTTGCTTCTTGACCTGCATACAAATTTCTCCAGAGGCAGGTAAGGTGGTCTGATATTCCCATCTCTTTAAGAATTTTCCACAGCTTGTTGTGATCCACATAGTCAATGAAGCAGAAGTAGATGTTTTTCTGGAACTCTCTTGCTTTTTCAGTGATCCAACGGATGTTAGAAATTTGACCTCTGGTTCCTCTGCCTTTTCTAAATCCAGTGTGAACATCTGGAAGTTCTTGGTTCACATACCGTTGGGACCTCACTTGGAGAATTTTGAGCATTACTTTGCTAGCATGTGAGATGAGTGCAACTGTGAGGTAGTTTGAACATTCTTTGGCATTGCCTTTCTTTGGAATTGGAATGAAAATGGATCTTTTCCAGTCCTGTGACCACTGCTGAGTTTTCCAAATTTGCTGGCATATTGAATGCAGCACTTTAACAGCATCTTCTTGTAGGATGATATAAATATCCTAAAATGGATATACAAAATGGATGACATGATATATAAATAGCTTTCATAATCATTGGTAATTATTGTAACACTGCGCTTGCTTGTGTGCTCAGTTGCAAACTCATGTCTGATTCTTTGTGACCCAGTGGACTGTAGCCCTCCAGGCTCCTTTGTCCATGGGATTTCCCAGGGAAGAATGCTGGAGTAGGTTGCCATTTCCTTCTGTATGGGATTTCCCCACTCAGGGATCAAATCCTCATCACCTACATTGGCAGGCATATCTTTTACTACTGAGCCATCAGAAAAGCCCGTTGTAACAGTATTATTTCAATAACAATCATTTACATGTCAAAATCAGATAATAGCATTTTATGAGATAGTGCTGTTAAGAAGTATTTCTCCAAGTTAAATCTCAAATGCTTACCTATGACATTTGAAAGTGCATATTCACAAGCTGTATTAGACAGCTATGCTATATAACCAACTGCCCCAAGATTCAGTGGCTTAAGCCACAGTTATTTATTCTTGTTCATACATCTGTAGATAAGCTGAAAGCCATCTGACTTAGGCCACATGACTGATTCTAGCTGCATGATGAGCTGAACTTGGCTCTTCACTGTAACTTGCACCCAGGTCTGCTCTGAAGGTGGGCCTTCTGGACCCCAGATGCTCAGAAAAAGCTTTGCATGGTGGTGGCAGAGGAGGAAGATGGCAAACCCATCATACGAGCACATCCCTGAATCACAGCCACTAACATTCCATTGTCCAAAGCACATCACGCAGCCAAGCCCAATATTGATAGGGAAGGGAAGTATAGTCCATACACATAGGAGGACAGAAGATTGACTATTTCCTGAATAATAATCCAAACCATTACATTAACTAAGAGTGCATCTGAAATACATACCTTGCTTACACAAAATCATTTTGCTGACTAGATATGATAGTACCTTATTTGATCGTGTACAAATTCAAGGGTTTCAGAAGTGAAGTTGAAACTGGCATTTAGCTAATTGGCTGTCCATAATCTAAGGTGAGACCATATAGCAGACCAGGGAGAAACTCAAGGCCAAAGCTGAAATTTCAGTTCCAAAAAACTTTGCTGCTCAAAGCTGCACAGTTTTGTAGTGGTGCATCTGGAGATTAACATAGATTTTCCTGACTCAGATCCCCTGTTCTGAAGCAAGGCTGCAGTGCTCCCCAGCGTCATAGCTCCATTTTGGAAACGAAAAATAGAAACATTGCAAATGACCCTATGTTGTTCCTTTTAGTGGCTGAGTGGTATTCGATTGTGTATATGTATCACATCTTCTCTGTCCACTCACCTGTCATGGGACACTAGGGTCTACCATACAGGGTGAAGTAAGTCAGAAAGAGAAAAGACATATCACATATATATATATGGAATCTAGGGAAGTGGTGGTGATGAACCTATTTCCAAGGCAGGAATAGAGAGGCAGACAAAGAGAAAGAAACATGAGGACAGAGGAGGTGGGGAGGGGAAGACTGAAACAAACTGGGAGATTAGGACTGACATATATACTCTACTATGTATAAAACAGCAAGCTAGTGGGAACCTCGTATTAATATAAAGCACACAGAGCTCAGCTTGGTGCTCTGTGATGACCTAGAGGGATGGGGTGGGGATGGGAGTGAGAGGGAGGTCCAAGAGGAAGCAAATATATGTATGCCTATAGCTAATTCACTTCACTATACCGCAGAAACTAACACAAACTTGTAAAGCCATTATATTCCAAAAAAAAAAAATAAATAGGAAAAAAATTGACTGTGTGCCAGGCTTAGAGTCACTGGATTTACATATATTATTATTTCATTTTATCCTTAAATCTCATGTTGTTATTGTTTTGTTGCTAAGTTGTGTCAGACTCTTTTGCAACACCATGGACTGTAGACCACCAGCCTCCTCTGTCCATGGGATTTCCAGGCAAAAATACTGGAGTGGGTTGCCATTTCTTATGAGGTCAGGGTAATTTTTCAGAATTTACAGATAAGGAAATAATTGCTCAGGAAGTTTTAAAACCTAATTTTTCTAAGGACAAGCAGGCAGAAAACCTAAATTTTGAAAGCAGCCCTATCAGACGACAAAACTCATTCTTTTCTATCAAACTATACAAACATTTCAAAATACTCAGCAATTAAGACTGAAAGCTCATACCTGAACTCATGCCTCTTGACCTAGCAATCTTTCTATTACTGTTCAAGTAAGTGTATTTCCAAAACTGTAAGTTTTATTTTAATACATGGTTTAACAACTGGTCAAAATATTTGAATTTAAAACTGTCCAACACGTCCTGGTTGCCATAAATATGTGACATACTCCTTTTTTATTAATCCAACCACCTGTGCCTTTTTCCAGTATTAAGAAAGATAAGCCATGCACATTATTTCAAGTGTACAGTCTTCTAGCATTAAGGAAAAATTTACACTGAAAAGGGGAAAGAGATTTAAATGTCCATCAAAACCTTTCATTTACATGTTTCTTGTCCCCATATGTGGAACAATGCTGCCTCCTGTCACTGATGATAATAACAACAATAATAATAATAATATAAAACCAGGGTTTAGGAATTCTCAGTCCATAGAATTAAATCAGGATTCAACACATTAACAGTCCCTTTCAGATTACTGTATTTTGACAGACTTTGTGATGCATTCTTCAAGAGAATGCCACTTTTGTAAAGCTTAGTAAGGTCAGCACTATAAATATGCCTTGTATTTTAAAGGCTTCCCAGGTGGCTCAGACTGTAAAGAATTTGCCTGCAACTCAGGAGACCCAGGTTCGATCCCTGCATTGGGAAGATTATCTGGAGAAGGCCATGGCAACCTCTCCACTATTCTCCAGAATTTCATGGACAGAGGAGTCTGCCAGGTTATAGTCCATGGGGTTACAAAGAGTCAAACATGACTGAGCGACTAACACTTCTACTTTGTATTTTAAAATAGAAAACTAATCTCTTCTAGACTATTCTATGCTGAATTTACCACAGTCTGGTTATACAGAATGTCAAAACCAAAGAATTAGCTATCCTTTGGTTATTGATGTGTTGCAAATTATACTATCTGCTGGATTACTTGAAATTAAAAAAAGAGCATCAAAGTTAGAAAAATAGAAAAACCATCCATTATCCCAACTTGAAGTGATGGAGAAAATAATGCTACTGTATGAAATTAAAATGTTTCCCACCTTCATTGAGATATAATTTACAAATGAAAATTGAAAGCCTTTTGAGGAAGGAAGCAAAATGCAATGGAAGGAAGTGTGCCAGTTCTGAGCAGGCCTCCAGAGGTCCTTTGTGCTTCGGTTGTCTCTTTTGGAGCCTTGCTCAGATGCCCAGATGACCAAGCATGGACTGGCCTGCTGGAATATGAGAGCCATGTTGGGCAGGACTCTGCCGAGTCAGCCAGCCCAGCTGAGGCCATCCGAAAGTAACCAGCTCCCAGTCAGCTTGGCACTGACCTTAATCACGAGGAAGCCAGCCAAGACCAGAAAAAAATGCAGCTGAACTCAGCACCAATTGTGGGCTTGAAGAACTGAGAACTATACAAAGACTTGTTTTGAACCACTAAGTTCTTGGGATAGTTTGTTGTCTTCAGACAAAGTGACAAATCACAGCACAGCCTCCCCTAGATTATAAATTCCATACCTATAATGTCCACCTATGTGTATTTCTAGTACTTGGCACAGCATATAGTACGTACTTAACATATGTATGATAAATGATTTAATGGGTAAATGAAAAATATATATAGTCCCATACATTTGACCTTTGAAAATAATTTGATTTCTATGTGCTGTTCAGGTTTGGGGCCAACTTGTTTTTGTTGCCATTCAGTTGCTAAGTGTGTCCGACTCTTTGCCACCCAATGGACTGCAACACCCTAGGCTTCCCTGTCCTTCACTGTCTCCTAGAGTTTGCTCAAACACATGTCCATCGAGTTGGTGATGCCATCCAACCATCTCATCCTCTGTTGTCGCCTTCTCCTCCTGCCTTCAGTCTTGCCCAGCATCAGGGGCTTTTCCAGTGAATTGGCTCTTCACATCAGGTGGCCAAAGAATTAGAGCCTCAGGTTCAGCATCAGTCCTTCCAATGAACATTCAAGGTTGATTTCCTTTAGAATGGACTTGTTGGATCTCTTTGCAGCCCAAGGGACTCTCAAGAGTCTTCTCCAGCATTACAGTTTGAAAGCATCAATTCTTTGCTGCTCAGCTTTATTTATGGCCCAACTCTCACATCCATATGTGACTACTGGAAAAGCCGTAGCTTTGACTAGACAGATCTTTGCCAGTAAAGTGATTTCTCTACTGTTTTTAATACTCTGCCTAGGTTTGTCACAGCTTTCCTTCCAAGGAGCAAGCGTCTTTAATTTCATGGCTGCAGTCACCATCATCATGATTTTGGGGCCAGCTTACAAGGATACATTTTGTTTCTGACCAAGCTCACTGGCTTTTATTCACTGTAAGTGTTGGAGCCAAGACTCAAGACCTGGTCTCTCTGAAAATAATGATTGGAAGAATAAATAAATAGCAGTAATAGTAAACATAGTGGCAGCAGAATCTAACCAAGAAATCCAGCCCTTTCATCTATACACTATGGTCCTTTCACAATCCTTTTAGATAATCACTCAGAGTTACCAGAAAAGCTGAAATAAACCAACCACAGGATATCTATCAGGACAGTTTTGATCGGCTTTTCCAAGAAGAAAGCTTGTGTTGCATCGTGTAATAAATTGTTACAGAAACCTTTGTGGAATATAAAAGGGATGCTGGCATCTGACTGAAGTTTACTGCCAGCATTCTGGAAGAATTTCAATAGGAATAGAAAGGCTGGGCAAGTGAGTCAAGTCGTTTCAGAACCATTCTTGAAGGGTAATGCCAGCATTCCAGAGGGACTTCAGTGCTCGGCTAGAGGGCAGCAGAATTATGGCTGAAGTATTCCTCATGGAGAGCTTTAACCTCATGACCGAAGTGTATTCAAAACAATTCTGCTGCGATAGTAAAAATATATATATCCATGCTGTGCATTCCCAGAAGAGCAGGCTGGCCTCCTTATTCACACGAGCCAAGAACTGAAAAAGAGCTGAGAGGGTAAACTGGTAAAGTGCTACCACTGAGATTTTTCTCTAAATACTGGTTGGGGAAGCCCCATGGTTCCCACAGATTAGAGACATTAGATGTTTTATAAGGTATGTGCTGAATGAATAATTCATAGAAAAATGTCCCTCTGTGCAGGTAAGATTGCACAGTAAAGTAAGAGAAGAAAAAAAAAACAGATAAAATATTCAGTTCGATGTGGTCCTTCTGTCAAGCCGCTAAATTAATCCTTCATATGTACCTCATGCATCACACTCTGCTAGGTACTGGGATCACAAAGCAGTTGCATCTCAACTAACTGAGTGCATGAGACACCTATATATTCAATAAATATTTATTTAACTTCTGCCTTTTAGGCCTTCCCAGGTGGCACAGAATCTTCTTGCCAATGCAGGAGACACAAGAGATGCAAGTTCAATCCCTGGGTCAGGAAGATCCCCTGGAGAAGAAATGGCAAGATCACCTCCTTCAACAGGCCTTCCATGATCTTGTCTATGAAGTATACACACCCTTCTAGTCCCTATCTCAGTTTCCTTTCTGTTGTCTTCTGCTTAATGTCTCTATTCACCATTTCTAATTGTTTATTTTATTTATTTTAAAAGCTTTCATACCAGGTACTCTGTCTTGTTCATTATTTTATATTCAGTGCTTAATACAGGGAGTACATAACAGGTATTCAATAAAATTAATATTTCACTAAACACAAGAGCTGTTTAATGAAATTGTATGATCTCAATAAATGACCCAATGACCAATGTTGGCTTTTCTTCAACTAAATAAAAATAGAGTTCAGTAGAGCCAACATTTTATAATAATTGTAAATGGAGTATAACCTTTAAAAACTGTGAATCACTATACTGTATATCTGTAACATATTATATTATACATCAACTACACTTCAATTTTTAAAAGAATGAAAAACATAAAATATATATACTGAATGGCAGAATAAAAATATGCTTCTCATTTTTAAAGAAGTCCACAATTCAGATTGACTAGATGACTTCTTTATTTAAATGACTAACTTTTTACTACATTAGAATAACAGATCATGAAGTGCGGGGTATAAAAGAGAGAATAGAGTTGAATTGTAAAGAAAGAAGCTTCAACTACATAACTTTTGTGCTTCTTGAGAAATAAAAGAATTAAACAGATGGGCGCAATTATCAAATGACAACAAACTATCGTAGTGTTGGGACAGCAATCCAATAACAAAAACTATTGGTTTTGAAAATCTTATTCTGTTTCAATATAATTGCCTTGCCATTTCCACTTGTAGAAAACAGGTCAATTTTTAAAGCAATGTTTTATTGGATGATAGTTGCTTTACAGTATTGTACTGGTTTCCGCCATACATCAACATGAATCAGTCACAGGTATTCACATATCCCCTCCCTTTTGAACCTCTCTCCCATCTCCCACCCCACCCCCCATCCCTCTAGGTTGTCACAGAGCACTAGGCTGAGCTCACTGTGTCACACAGCAAATTTCCACTGGCTATTTTACACATAGTAAGGTATATATTTCCTTGCTACTTTCTCAATTCGTCACACCCTCTCCACCCCAACTGTGTCCACAAGTCTGTTTTTTATGTCTGTGTTTTCATTGCTGCCCTGCAAATATGTTCATCAGTATGATCTTTCTAGATCCTACACATATGCATTAATATGCAATATTTGTCTCTATTTCTGACTTACTCTGTGCAATAAGCTCCAGGTTCATGCACCTCATTAGAACTGACTCAAATGTGTTCCTTTTTATAGCTGAGTAATATTCCACTGTATATATGTACAACAATTTCTGTATCCATTCATCTGTCAATGGATATCTAGGTTACTTCCATGTAACCTAGTACTGAAAACAAGTTAATTTGTGGCAAGTTTATTTCCAGTCAATCCTTCTAGTTTTACAGTACTTTTCATATTCTGAATCATTTGATAAGTATTTTCATTAAGCTTTCATGTTTTTCAAATCAAAAAACTTTCTTAACTGAAGGATATCTAGGTTACTTCCATGTTCTTAGTACTGAAAACAAGTTAATTTGTGGCAAGTTTATTTCCAGTCAATTCTTCTAGTTTTCCAGTACTTTTCATATTCTGTATCATTTGATAAGTATTTTCATTAAGCTTTCATGTTTTTCAAACCAAAAAACTTTCTTAACTGAGTTCAAATCTGGATTATAAATTCCTGTTCTACACAAATTCAGCATTCAAGATGGCAGGTTGTGGAGAAAGATGTAAGTCAACTTTTCTTTAAAAGAACATTGCTTCTATTTTCATTTCAAATTAGGCACTGACTATGGGGACAATTTGATGAAACTGATTAATGGCTGTAGAAGACTTTCCAGCCAACTCTTCTTCCATCGTCCCACCTCCTACAAATTCAGCATTCAAGATGGCAGGTTGTGGAGAAAGATGTAAGTCAACTTTTCTTTAAAAGAACATTGCTTCTATTTTCATTTCAAATTAGGCACTGACTATGGGGACAATTTGATGAAACTGATTAATGGCTGTAGAAGACTTTCCAGCCAACTCTTCTTCTATCGTCCCACCTCCTCACCTTAAGAGATCAAGAAAACATGAATTAGGACAAGTGGTGCTGGTGGTAAAGAACTTGCCTGCCAATGCAGGAGACATAAAAGATGCAGGTTTGACCTCAGGGTTGGGAAGATCCCCTGGAGGAGGAAAAGGCAACCCACTCCAGTACTCTTGCCTGGGAAATCCCATGGACAGAAGAGACTGGCGTGCTACAGTCCACGGGGCCGCAAAGAGTCAGACACGGCTGAAGCGACTTAGCACAGTATGAGGTGGTGCAATAAAAATAATGTAGTGGTTCTCACCACTATGGAGAACCGTGTGGAGAGTCCTTAAAAAACTGGAAACAGAACTGCCTTATGGCCCAGCAATCCCACTGCTGGACATACACACCAAGGAAACAAGAATTGAAAGAGACACGTGTACCCCAATGTTCATCGCAGCACTGTTTATAATAGCCAGGACATGGAAGCAACCTAGATGTCCATCAGCAGACAAATGGATAAGAAAGCTGTGGTACATATACACAATGGAGTATTACTCAGCCATTAAAAAGAATACATTTGAATCAGTTCTAATGAGGTGGATGAAACTGGAGCCGATTATACAGAGGAAAGTAAGCCAGAAAGAAAAACACCAATACAGTATACTAACACATATATATGGAATTTAGAAAGATGGTAACGATAACCCTGTATGTGAGACAGCAAAAGAGACACAGATGTATAGAACAGTCTTTTGGACTTTGTGGGAGAGGGAGAAGGTGGGATGAGTTGGGAGAATGGCATTGAAACATGTATAATATCATATAAGAAACAAATCGCCAGTCTAGGTTCAATGCAGGATATAAGATGCTTGGGGCTGGTGCACTGATATACAGAGTGAATTAAGCCAGAAAGAAAAACACCAATACAGTATACTAACGCATATATACGAAATTTAGAAAGATGGTAACAATAACCCTGTATGTGAGACAGCAAAAGAGACACAGATGTATAGAACAGTCTTTTGGACTCTGTGGGAGAGGGCGAGGGTGGGATGATTTAGGAGAAAGGCAATGAAACATGTATATTATCATATGCGAAATGAATTGCCAGTCCAGGTTTGATGCATGATACAGGGTGCTTGGGGCTGGGGCACTGGGATGACCCAGAGGGATGGGATGGGGAGGGAGGAGGGAGGCGGGTTCAGGATGGGGAACACATGTATACCCGTGGCGGATTCATGTCAATGTATGGCAAAACCAATATAATACTGTAATTAGCCTCCAATTAAAATAAATAAATTTATATTTAAAAAATTACATGCTTATATTAGAAAATTCAAAAATATTAAAAAATATAAAAGAAGAATTAGAATTTCACTTCCCAGTTGAGAAAGCACTGAGTGTTGTTCACTCTGGTGTATCAGTAGCACTAAGTGTATTGATTGATCCTGCAATAAGATGCTTCCTTTTTTTTTTTTTAACCCAGCATGGAATCCACCCCTACAGTTTTTTTCTACATGATAGCTATTAATTTCCTTAGAATTAGTGTTCTGGGGCAAAAGAGACCCACTGGCAAATCCTTGCTTAAAGAGTTTCATTCGTGTTAGACTGCTGACTCTACTTTCAAAGGGTGCTATTTCTGGCCCCATCTAGCAATCCAGGGCTTGCTATCTCTCAGAACTAGTGGCAGAGATGGTCACAGGGCCTGAGGTGACACAGTGAGCTGTTAGGGGCAGGTGCAATGAGAACCCTGCTTATCAGGCTTCAGCCACATTTTGACCTGCCCATATCCTCACATATCTGATGTCTCTGAAGCCTGGATGTGTCACTTTTGCCTTTTCATAATCTCTAAGGTAAGCCTGAGGGATAAGAAAAGGTCATTTACCTGTTCCCTTACCTGTTCCTGCCTAGGGGTGGCCAGCACCTAACTCTGGGCAGAAATGGCTTGGTCTCAGACGGCTAAGTGTCTCAGCTTCTTAGAAGGTGTCCAGGAAAAGGGAGACTTCAAAGGCTCCCTTTGAAAGCCAATTCTATGTAAGTTTCTCCTGCTTCAATTTAAAAACTTTTTTTAAACTCAGTGACCAGGACTTATAAACTAATCGTATTCATGGCG
>SJYX01023702.1:105732-147535 GCA_006410675.1 Oreotragus oreotragus
CTCCTCTTAGGTAGCAAAGAGAGCCCACCCCTTGCCCCCCAGAACACCCCAGACTCCTCTATCTGTTTATCTGTGGCTGGCGCCACCTTCCAGCACTCACCAGTGTCCCCAGAGCCTTGTTCCCCGTGGGGTAAACACCTTGGCTGTTATTATGTTCTGTGGTTGGTCCAGCGGAGACTGTGTCAGTCATCTGCCCCCAGGCACTGTCTGGCTGGCCCATTACGGTCCCAAGGGAAGCTGAGGCTCCACCGAAGAATAGAAGACACAACATGAGCTTCATCCTGACCTCCAGTCTGTTTCACGTGTGTCCTGACTGTTTCTGGGGCCAAGGCCTTGGCTGAACCCGGGGGAGCAGGGAGGGAAGGACCTTAATCCAGAGGGACCTGTCAATCTGATGGAGGAATGGGAAACAGTTCTAGGACTCAGACAAACTGAGCTATAAGAGTGATGGAATAGACCCCCTGGATGCCAGAGGAGCAGGAGGGAGCTGTTTCTCAGGGAAGAGAAGAATTGAAGGCAACTCCAGTTGGAAAAAAAGAATTTGAATTAGATCGAAGAAAGATGCTCCTGAGCTTACATGGAATCAGGTTCTAGAACTGAGTTCTTAATTTCAGACTGGGGGAGTTGTCCTTGGCCTTTCCTGACCTGTTCCTGAGAGTCCATCGTGTGTTGCTCCAGAATCAGAGATGTCAGAGCAGCAAATGTCCTGACCGAAGTTCCCTTGATTGGAGGAATGATCCTCTTCTACTGTTAAAAACAAAACATAAATTTCAAACAAACAAACCAAAGACAAAACAAATCAAAAACCTTCAAGCAAAATGAAACAACAATGAAACAACCCCCAAACCTCAGGAAAGGCTGTTTTCCTAAAGTTCTCCCGTGCCATCTCCCCAGGCCGTCTTCTTCCCTCCATCCTAGATAATGTCTCCCCAACCCTTGTTCCAGAAATGCTTTTCTGGAGAAAGCTTTTGGCTCTGGCCCCAAACCATCTTCCAGCACTTGTGACCAGAGCTCTCACTAGCCTTGTTTGTCACCGTGTCTGGTCTCCCAGATTGAGACGTCCCTGCAGACGGATCAGAAGTTTCTACCCTTGGAAATTCCTTCTGGGCAGACAGCAGGGGACAGACTAAGGAGGACTCTCTGGAATATTCTTGACCTTGTTCATGTCCTTCTGAAGCAGAACCAGCCTGGACATCTGTTACCCTATTACCCTGGCCCCTCCTCTACCCAAAGAGGCCAGGCCCCCTGAGAACTTCCACCGTAGATCTGGGCAGGGATAACCCCAGTGACTGCAGGGCAGCGAGGGGAGATAAGGCAGCCAAATTACTATAATGCAGGAGATAGGCAGAGCAAATGCAGGGTTCGGGACCATTTTATAGGGAATGCATGGGAGTTCAGGGTGGAAGAGACAAAAATCTCAGAGGGGAGATGGTAATTTCATAAATGGAGAACCAAGAGGCCCTAGGTAGCCTGAAAGATATTCACGAACTACATATTAGGCTGACTCCAGCCGGCCCAGCCCTCTGACTATTTAAGGACTGAGCAGGGATAGAAAGCCCAGCTGCTCTGCGCCCCTCGCCTGTCCACCCAGCAACCCGTGACCTCCACCTCCCAGCCATGAGCCGCCAGTTGAACCTCTACCCCGGTGGGGAGCGCCTGGCCTTCAGCGGCTGCTCTGCCATCATCTCCAGTCGGGTCAGCAGCAGCACTGCCTCATTCCGGGCCAGCGGCGTCAAGGGCACGGCCACCCTCGGCAGCAGGAGCCTCTTCAACTGCGGGGGCGGCCGGCGCCTGGCCCTGAGCTCCGCGGCCGGGCGGGGCGGCTCCACGCTGGGTCCCTGCACGGCCACGGGTGGTGGCCGCCGGGGAGGCTTCGTGGGCACCGTCTTCGGCAGCACGGGGCTGGGGCCCGCGTGTCCGTCCGTGTGCCCGCCGGGCGGCATCCCTCAGGTCACCGTCAACAAAAGCCTCCTGTCCCCGCTCAACGTGGAGCTGGACCCAGAGATCCAGAAAGTGCGCACCCAGGAGCGGGAGCAGATCAAGGCTCTGAACAACAAGTTCGCCTCCTTCATTGACAAGGTTAGTGCTGGAGCGTCTACCGGTCCGTGCCTTGGTGACCAGTATACATGCGGGTCTCACTCTGCCACGGGAACTTGGGCAAGTTAGTTATGCTCTCTGAACTTCCCTTGCCTCTTGTGTAAAGTGGGCACAAGAATAGCTCTAACCCCATAAGGTTATAATGAAGATGAACTGGATGTTTCTAAGGTGCTTAAAACAGTGCCTGGCATACCTTCTCCCCGCCCTTCCCCTTAAAGAGGAGCTTCATTCCTTCCTTGCAGGAAAGGAAGGGAGGTGTCAGGGCGCAGGAGATGCATAATGGACCCCCTGAGGGCTCTCACTACCAAACAGAGAGATGGGTTTGCAGTTCCAGGACAGGGGGTGTCCCAGGACAGGATGCCTGGTGGGTGAGAAAGACCTGGAAGGTAGGAAGCGGGATAAGGATGTAAACCAGGAAGGTTTTTAGAGGAGGTGAGAGGAAAGGGCTATAATAGTGAAGGTGCTGAGGGGAGAAGATTTGGAAGGAGAACATGTCAAATTATGTGTGTGTATGTTGTGTAGGTGTGTGTATGTCCAGAAATTGGGGCAACAGAGAAGATGGCTCTGGAGTCATAGGCAGTGACCCTGCTGAATGGGAGGAGAAAAAGAATGGGCTTCTCTTGTCTCCACCTGGAAAGATCTAGACCATGAGGGGTATGATACTAATAAGAGCTGATACTCCTCAGTGCCTGGTGCTGACCCAAGTGGTTCTCAGTCATCAACCCGTGATTCAGTGATCACTCTATCTTGCCGAAGCTCAAATTAAGATAGAGGGAAGCTAAGAAATGTGCCAGGGTAATAGAAGAGGCAGCGACAGTAGCCTGTGTCCCTCCCAACTGTACATGGGAAGAGGGAGTGAAGTATTGGAGGACAAAGGGCAGGAGGGGAAGAAATAACTAAAGAGACTGGTAAGAAGAGGGATGTTGGCGTAGCAGAGGCCTGACGTTATCCAGTACAAAAATGAGAAACCTTCTGTCAAGTATGAATAGATTTGTAAAGATGTGATTGTTTTTCAGTTGCTCAGTCATGTCCGACTCTTTGCGACCCACGGACTGCAGCACACTAGGCTTCCCAGTTCTTCACTATCTCCCAGAGTCTGCTCAAACTCGTGTCCATTGAGTCAGTGATGCTATCTAACCGTCTTGTCCTCTGTCACCCCCTTCTCCTGTCCTCAGTCTTTCCCAGCATCAGGGTCTTTTCCAATAAGTTGGTTCTTTGCTACAGGTGGCCAAAGTATTTGAGCTTCAGCATCAGTTCTTCCAATGAATATTCAGGGTTGATTTCCTTTAGGATTGACTGATTTGATTTCTTTGCTGTCCAAGGGACTCTCAAGAGTCTTTTCCAACACCACAATTCAAAATCAGTTCTTTGGTATCCGGTCTTCTCTATGGTCCAGCTCTCACATCAGTACATGGCTACTGGAGGAAGCATAGCTTTGACTATATGTACCTTTGTTGGCAAAGTGATGTCTCTGCTTTTTCATACGCTGTCTAGGTTTGTCATAGCTTTTCTTCCAAAGAGCAAGCGTCATTTAATTTTGTGGCAGCAGCCACTGTCTGCAGTGGTTTTGGAGCCCAAGAAAATAAAATCTGTCACTGTTTCCAACGCCCAGCCCCCATCTCTTTGCCATGAAGTGATGGAACCAGATGCCATGATCTTACTTTTTTGAATGTTGAGTTTAAAGATGTGGCAATCTGCTTCCAAATGAAAGAAACAAACCAGGAGCAATTTAGACTGCATGTAAGAAAGAACATGCAAATTACCAGAATGACTTTCCAGTGCCATTCCCCAGTCACTATTTCTTCCTGCTTCTCATTTCCCTTCACTCCAAAACACCAGCATTTATAGCAAAAGATGCTGCCTTAACCACATGGTAAGTCATGGTGGCAGATGATAGACAGCATTGCTTACACCCATTTCCTGATTTCATTTAAAACTGGATCCTGTTTCTTGTCTTAGAGACAAGGTGGGTGTGTCCCTCTGGCTGAATCCACTCTCTGAGCAACCTTGCTCTTTCCTGACTCCCATTGCAGGATGACACCTTCTGATTTCTGGGGCCCTGATCGGACACTACTGAGAGACTTCACTTTCACTTTTCACTTTCATGCATTGGAGAAGGAAATGGCAACCCACTCCAGTGTTCTTGCCTGGAGAATCCCAGGGACAGGGGAGCCTGGTGGGCTACTGTCTATGGGGTCGCAGAGTCGGACACGACTGAAGCGACTTAGCAGCAGCAGCAGCAGTCCTCACTCTTGAGAGGCAAGAGCACTTGGGGGGAGATTTGGGGCTATGACCACCTTTGGTTTCAGGTGAGGTTCCTGGAGCAGCAGAACCAGGTGCTGGGGACCAAGTGGGAGCTGCTGCAACAGCTGGACCTGAACAACTGTAAGAGCAACCTGGAGCCCATCCTCGAGGGCTACACTAGCAACCTGCGCAAGCAGCTAGAGATGCTGTCTGGGGACCGGGTGAGGCTGGACTCGGAGCTGAGGAGCATGCGTGATGTGGTGGAGGACTACAAGAAGAGGTGAGTGGAGAGGTGGAGAAACACCACTGGAAGATCCTGATTATAGGTGAGGTTGTGATTTGGAGCCAGCAATTTTGTCTTCTTGAATCCTTTGCTGATATCATTACTATACTTTCTTGTAAGGGAGGGAGAGAGATCTAGACAGGATGAAATGTAGGAAGAGAAAAGATCTACCCAAAATGGTGCTCCAAATTGCCCAGGAGATGATGTGCTCATTTTAAACATTGAAAATGGAAGAATGTGGGGCGGGGGAGAGAATGATCTCAAAACCAGATGAACAACCCAAATGGCTTTGTAGCTACTCCTGAGTGGGGTTTTCTATAGGAGTTGCCAGAACTCCTATAGAAGGAGACATCCTTCCAATCTCAGAACACATCTTAAAGCTAAGCAAAAATGAGTTTTTAAAAGTTTTTTTTTTTTTTTTCATGGTGAGGCATCTCCGTGCTGCTGAATTCCACCATTAAAGAGAACAGTTGAGAGTGTGCTTGGACGGGAGATGGCTTCTCCTAAGTCGAACCTATGAGGAGAGTGATGCCCCATGCATCATGCCCACATGATGCCCCATGTGATCTGATACTTTGGTGGTTTGCTTCCAGGTGTTAGGATTTTGGGGGATAGGTGACTTCTTCCACAAGAAGGTGAAGGTGGTCGGAACCGGGCTTTTTCTCTTGGTTCACTTTTGATCTGCCCATCCCTCTCTACTGAAGTCCCCCTAAAGTGGAACTCTGGCCTGAGGTCTGTATGGAGCCCCTGAAGGTGGCGGTGACGTAGTCCTGGACTTCTGAAAGCACACAGATTGTGGGGACAGGCTTAAAGAACACCTCCAGAGAGCCCCCTCTTTAAATATGTGCTCACACTCAAATACAGTTTCCAAAATTTTGGTTCATTTAATTTATAGAAGGCATCTACCATCTAGCTTAATTGGAAATCTAGCTTTCGTTGTGAAACCAGAGAAATAGAGTTGCTTTCTATCAGAAAAAGTGTGGCTTCGTATTTAAATTCAAGTCAAAATATAAACATGCACTGAGGACTATTTTAAAATCCACTCAGCAATAAACTAAGGGTGACATCTTGTACAGCATGCTATTGAAAATGTTAAAGATTAAAATGATGCAGATTTAACATAATTAATACATCCATATTCTAAAACAAGATAGATCCATGTGTACTCTGTCATGGTTTAACTTTTAATTATACATTTTAATCTGTTTTTAAAAAATTATATGTTATTTATTAAGTCCATAGTAATGTAAAATGCAGTTTTCCTTTATAAATGTTGTATGTGTATATTGAACTCTGATATTCAATTTTTAGACATAAATGATAAGAAGTTATTCATAATACATGAATGTCACCAGTTTTGATAGCCATCATGATCAAACTTTTCCAATGTATTTTATGAAGTAGAACGATATAAGGTGCTAAAAGCTAATTGGTCTTCCATTAGCATATACTTTTATTTTTGTTAATAGGATGGATATAATGTGATAACATGTAAGATAATATGAGATAAAATTGTGATGGAAACAACTATTTCATAGTATAACTTGATAGAAAGGAGTTTTCAATTGTCTTTTGAATAACACACACAGAATCTGAGATCAATCATATAAGCTATTTTCTATGTTTTACCCAGTGCAACTAGAAAAATCTGAAAGTCTCAGAAAATGTCCCACTGTTTAAACACTTTAAATAACCCACTTCACTAACCTGTACTACTTCAGCCATCCAACACAACTTTATTTTCTTGGCAGCCAGTGATGTGACTTAGGAAGTAAAAAGCTGAAAAGAATTGCTCAAGATAATGTGTATGAAAAATAGCCCTTTTGGGGGCACAAATCATTTCTTTCCAATGCTCTATTTTGTTTACTCTCACAAATATCCTGTATTATGTTCTTTAAAGAATCCTATTATTCTTTTTAAACAAAAGGCCGCATGGATAGGAGGCAAGGCAAGGGGGGAGGAGGGAATGTAAGACCCCAGCCCCACACCTCTTCCCCACCTACCCCTTTTCTGCTTATATATTTATACTCCATCTACAAGCCCCTGGTGGGGAAGGCAATGGCACCCCACCCCAGTACTCTTGCCTGGAAAATCCAATGGACAGAGTAGCCTGGTGGGCTGCAGTCCATGGGGTTGCTAGCAGTCGGACAGACTGAGCGACTTCACTTTCACTTTTCTCTTTCATGCATTGGAGAAGGAAATGGCAACCCACTCCAGTATTCTTGCCTGGAGAATCCCAGGGATAGGGGAGCCTGGTGGGCTGCCGTCTATGGGGTCACACAGAGTCGGACATGACTGAAGTGACTTAGCAGCAGCAGCAGCACAAGCCCCTGGGGGGAGGTGACGTGTTTTTTTGATAATAGTAAGGGATGGAATAGTGAGATCTTTAAGTGAAACGATCAGTGCTCTTGACCCTCCAAGCTACAATATGTGTAAGGAGAATATCTCACCCCCATCCAAACACCCTATTTCCAAGACCTTGCTTCGCCTGTGTAAGAAACAGTCATAGCTTACAGAGTGGAGGTGGGAATAGCATTTTGTTTGGTGCCTAAGAGTTTTCTCCCCCGGCTAGGGCTCGTACTAAGGTGCCAGCTGGTGGGGGGAGGGGTGACTTTTGGCTGTCACAAGGAAGGTGGGACAGCAGAACGTGCATGATGTCTCCATCACAGATGCATTCCCAAGTAGATACATTTTAGGGTGGCCTGACCGTGAGCGAAGAAGCTGCACGTTGATTCCTTTAAACCTGTCCTTGTCACATCCCCTTTGAGAAGGCTCTCTGTGCTCTGGGGGAATGTAAAGTGCAGGCTGTGGGTCACTGCCTTGCAGCTTTTGGCACAGAGGCAATTGCTCACTGCTCAGTGAGCATTTGCTGAACGGAACTGTCCCACTGGTGACGCTCCTTTCTCTTGCCCCGCGCAGGTACGAGGTGGAGATTAACAGACGCACAGCTGCTGAGAATGAGTTTGTGATGCTCAAGAAGGTAAGAGGAGAGTGGGGAGGGCTGCAAGAAGCCTGGGGGCTCCCTAAGCACCTGGCGTGAGGATGTTTGTAGGGTGAGGAAAGGGCCCTCTGGGTCACTTAGTCTCTCGTAGAGATGGCCAGGATTCTAATGTCCCGCTCATCTCTTCAAGCCCCTTGTCCGGGCAGTGTGCTGCCTCCAGAAGCTGTCAACTTTAGATCCAGGTGCAGCTGTGTCCCTGCACAGTGGTTGGTTTGCTCTCAGGGATTGGGCCTCCCAGTGGAGCATGGCTGAAGGGGAGAGAGCAGGGAATCTGGGGCTCCTTGTGGCAGGAGGGAGGGCAGGGGGAGAGGCAGGTCCCTCTCTGTGTTCCCCAGGACGTGGATGCCGCCTACATGAACAAGGTTGAGCTCCAGGCCAAGGTGGACTCCTTGACAGATGAGATCAAGTTCTTGAAGTGCCTCTATGAAGGGGTAAGGACCCTGCTGAGCTCTCTGGTGTGGCCTGTTCCTCTTGCAAGTGGTTTCTGGCCCTTGGCCTGGATGGTCACATGACCAAAGGTGAGGCCTTTTGACCTCTGCACTGACCCACATTGTCAGTACAGCTGCCATTTGCTGAGGCCCTACTATGTGCTGAGCAGTAGGGACAGGCTTTGAGGAGACTGTGATGGAGGAGAAATGATTCCTGTCCTCTAGGAATCATAGTCCAGTAGGGAAAGCAGCATGTAAAAGAGCTTTGGGAGAGCAGCGGAATGGTGAATTCTGCCTGAGGTGTTGGTGAAGGTTCCAGGAGCAAGGTGAGCAAGGTTTCCAGGGTGCAGGGAAGGGCATGGACTCCAGCCTGAAGGAGCAGAATGAGGGGAGACCTGGAGCTGGAGTTGTGCTAAAGTGTGAGGGGCCCGGAGAAGTGTGGCTTCATTGGCGACTCTCTAGAGGACCGAGTGCCACATAAGGAGTTCCGACTGATCCATGGTGGCTGTTGGTGCAGAGAGGGTGGGTAGTGTGGGAAGAGTCCCGCATGTGTGATGGGAGAGGGCAGTCCCGTGCTGGGTGGAAAGCTCCATGTTTTCATCTCACACCCACAGGCCTGAGCACTGCAGGCCTCTGATGAAGGCAGAGCTCATGTACTGAGGAGGGGCAGGAAGGGGAAGCAGGGGATTTGCTGGAGAGGATCAAGAAAAGGGACCCCCCGCCTTTGGAAACTTTTAACTGGCTCCCCTCCCCTAACTGTCCTCCAGGAGATTGCTCAGATCCAGTCCCACATCAGTGACACGTCCGTCATCCTGTCCATGGACAACAACCGCGACCTTGACCTGGACAGCATTATTGCCCAGGTCCGTGCCCAGTACGAGGAGATCGCCCTGAAGAGCAAGGCCGAGGCCGAGGCGCTGTACCAGACCAAGGTGATCTGAGGCCCAGAGACCACAGCTACCACCCTGTCATCATGCATGCACGTGTGTACTTGTGCGTGCGCATGCATGTGTGTTGGGGCTGGGCAGAGACTTTCTGTTTCTTGGAGTTGGGCCTTGTGGAAATGCTTTCCTGTGGTCCAGAGAGATCCATCACAGTCATGGCAGGTGTTGGGGGCCGTGTGTGGGCTTAGCCCTTCCCCAGCCAAGGCCCTTGCTGACAGCTGAGGCCACATCTGTCACAACATCAGTGAGATTCTGACGCCGTTTCTGTGGACAATCCACTATCTCAGCTTTCCTTCTGTTTCCAACTTTGTCAAAACGAGGACAGGAAGTCCAGACTCCATCAGGGCTCTCATGTTTGAGAAAGTGAGGATCCTGTTGAACTGGGGCCAGGTCTTCCTATCCAGAAGGAAGGGTTGTCTTTCTCCCCCTCCCTCTCCCCTCTTCTCTCCTCCTCTTGTGCCTGCACTGCTTAGATAAAGAGAATGGTGCCCCGTCACTCTCCCTCTCCTCCAACACTCTAAGGGCTGAATTCTCAACTGTCCTGTGCTCCTCATCCCTTGTCCCCCAATCTCAGATCCAGGAGCTGCAAGCCACAGCGGGCCAGCATGGGGATGACCTCAAACTCACCAAGGCTGAGATCTCAGATCTCAACCGGATGATCCAGAGGATCCGCTCGGAGATTGGGAACGTGAAGAAGCAGGTGGGTTCTATGAAAGGAGTCAGCTGACAGCACTCATTGGTTTGTGACCAATTATGGTTTGGTACAGTCAGTATGAGAGCAGTTGTACCAGACTATACAAATGAGAAGAGCATCCTGCCCTTCCCAGTACTGTGACGATCTTGCACCAATCTGTATGAAGCTCATTATTAAAGAGGGTAAAACAAGATCTCTCAGGAGAGAACAGTAGGAATCCATATGGAAGGATGTAGCATCCTTTGTTGGGCATCACACTCCCTAAGTGCTGCAGGGCTTCCAAGGGGCTCTGGATGAATGGGAACCCGAGTGAGGCTTCCTGTAGAAGGTGGATTACCTTGGGATGGAAGGCAGAAAGGAGAGGGAAGGGGGTCTGGTGCAGGAACCCACAGGAGCAGTGGGTGTGAGGTTGGCATGTGTGCTAGAAGGAAAGATGCCCACCCTGAGCAGAAGGTCCATGATGGGTGGGTGGCAGGGAGCAGGACACCCGTAGGTAGGAATGGGTGGATTATGGGCAATCTTCAAAGAGGGCAGTGGACCTTAGACCCAGTGCAAAATTGGTGAAAGGGTTTGGAAATTTCCCATGATGAATCCATGCCAGAGGAAGGAGAGCCAGCAGTTGATTTTAGAATTTTAGAAGAGAGTGGAGAAGGAAGACCGCCACCCCACCCTGACTCCCGCCACATACACACACAACACTAGTCTTGGCATGGGGCTCTGCTCAGTGTTTGCCCTTTCCTGTGGTTGTCTATGGGGGACATTACACTGAATGTAGCCCATAGGAACACAATACGGGGCCACAGTTGTGATTCCAAAGCAAGCAAACTCATGAATCTCCCAAAGTTTGTGGAGTTTGGTGCAAGGATTTAAGGTCTCAGCTTCCTGGGCAAGTCAAGTTCCCTATCTCCTTACCCCCTCTGCCCTGCTTGTGCACGTGAATGTGTGCACACACACACACACACACCCCTCCTCCAACAGTGGAAAGAAAAAAAATAGACTAATTAAGAACATATGGTAGTTTTATTTAATCAAGTTTTGCATAAATGAAAGAAAAACACAAGGTGTTTGAAACTACCTTTGGCACCCAATTACTCTATTTATCTGATAAAATGCTCTGTGTACCTGTTTAGGCAAACTTATTACCAGAAAATGACATTTGTGATGGAAAGGCCACCATGCTTTGGAGGTCAGGGGAGATGTCCTCCTCGGGGAGCCAGTGGGGATCATGTTGATGCTTGGTCCCCAAGACAGCTCCTCTTGAGGGGTCTCAGGTGAGGTGCTTTCCTGCCTTTTGACCTCTCCACCAAAGAAGCCCACAGTTAAACATGCAGACTCTGCATCCAGTGGCTCCAGAATCCAGCTGCTAATTGTTTCAAAGGAACCAACATTTCAGCTCCTCCTTTCAACTCATGCCACATTCACAAGACCCAAGCTTCTGGAGTCCCCCAGGTTCACCTGCAGGCTCTCGGTCAGTGAGAAAGAACAGAGGACAATTTGGTGGAATTAGAGTTGTAGACTTTATTGCATCCTCCCAAATAATTAGGTCTCCACAGTCCTGAGGATGGTGATGCTTTTCACTAGTTCAATAGCTGGGTCCTAGGTTTTTCTGCTGAGGCTGTGAACACTCACCCCAAACACTGTGGATCCGTGTATGGCTGGGGGCCTGCCTGGCTGAGGAAGGTAGCACCACCTGCACAGCAGTGAAAAACTCCATTTGGCCTTGGGGCCAGCTGCTGTCCTTGGGTGAAGCAACTTTGACTCCAGAAGAAGGGGGCAGATCCTTGGATCCCACCAAAGCCTAACCCGGTGACTGGCAAACACGCTCACTACTGAAAGGCTCAAGGCAACCCTCCGTCTGCCCAGCTTCCCCCGGATGCAGTGCTGAGGCCTGTCTGCAGTTTGCTTCTGCAGGTAACACCTAAAAGTGAAGTTTGTGAACCAGTAACACCTGCTACTTATGCAAGAGTACTGTTGGAAGCTGTTGCCTTGCAGCATGAGTCTCTGAGCAGTTTGGATGGCCAGATCCTCTGTGGGGCAGGTTTATTGGATAGACATTTTATTAATAGGAAATTGATTGGTCCCTGTTTTTTTTCACTATTTACAGTATCTCCCAAGATATCTTTTACACTAAGGCCAGTGACCCAGAGACTTTTTAGGGTTTTCAGACTTTTTAAGGTTGGCGGAACAGGCGATGTTATAGACTAGGAGGGAGATGATAGAGCCATGTGCCCAGCTGGCCACCTTCTCAATCAATACCTTTCCCCTCCTCTCTCCCAAGATAAGGACACTCCACCTTTACATGCCATGGCATGAGCTGGACTGAACTGTGCCTGGAGTTGGGGGGAAGGACAGATTCTAGACATCACCTCTAGTGATGTTCAGAAAATAGGAAAACCAGAAGGATCTCAAAGCATTTACCATCAATCAGGATCAAAAGAAGGGAGGTCTTCCGAGCAGGATCTCAGAGCTATGCTCTTACCCAAAGCACTGAATCCATTTGCCCCTCAGTGCTCCAACCTGGAGATGGCCATCGCCGATGCTGAGCAGCGGGGCGACTGTGCCCTGAAGGACGCCCGGGCCAAGCTGGATGAGCTGGAGGCCGCCCTGCTCCAAGCCAAGGAGGAGCTGGCCAGGATGATGCGTGAGTACCAGGAGCTGATGAGCACCAAGCTGGCCCTGGACATGGAGATCGCCACCTACCGCAAGCTGCTGGAGGGCGAGGAGTGCAGGTGAGGGGGAGGATGTCTTTTGTTTGGAGCATTATCTCCGTGCTTTAGTAGGAAGGTTGAGGGCAAGCAGTTTGGTTTTGTTCAGGTCCTACTGAGATGAAACTCTATTAAAATGGTTTTGACATGGTGTGGTAGGAAAGACCAGAGTTAGACAGCAAGAAGGACAGGACTGTAAACATCCCAAAGAGGTGGCAGGGGAGGCATTGCAGACATTGAGAAATAGAGCATCCCTGGCCCTTCATGATTCATTCTTCAGGCGAGTGGGAGGGGCAAGACGGTCTCCAAGAGTCACTCAGGTTCAGGGTTGCTCTGGCAAAGCCTGAGGCCCAGCAAGGATGTGAACTCACTCCTCTTAATTGTCTCAGACCAAAGGCATAACTAGTCGGAAGCAGGAGCACAATTATCCCACACATCAGATAATCCCAAAGCCACTTTGATGGGGAGGCTGACTCCCCGCAGCAGACTTTTCATCTTAGTTTTCTGTTTCTTGAGAGGTCCCACTCAGGTGTTTGGGAAGAAAGAAGGCTGGGCTGGAGTGGAAGGCACATCTGAGAGGAGAGGCTGATTCACAGAGGTATCTCTCTGGATCGAAGAGGTTTAGGGAGGTTTATCTGATTTTTTCTCTCCCTCTGCAGGATGTCTGGTGAATATCCAAATTCCGTGAGCATCTGTAAGTATCTGCAGTACCTAGTTCTGCCCTTGGTCACCTACCAGAAGTCGAAGTCCCTCTGTTTTCATGACACCAAAGAAAAGTTAGAATAACAATAACAGAGTGGGTTAAGGGGAGACTTAGGGGCACAAAGAGGGAGCTGGATTTAGTAACCAAGGAGAAAAATAGTATTGTGAAATACTATTTTAATACAGGTTATACAAAAGTATATGCTTTTGTATAACCTGTAGAGAGATCAAATGATATCCAACAGTATATAGTCCCAAAGTCTACTGTCAGAATGATACTTAATGACGACATTCCATTTCTTTGAGGCCAGTCCATAAGAGAGGTACTGGATTGAAGTAAGTGGGAATGAGAGGAGCCTGACTGGCTGAATGATGAAAAAAGCAGAAATAACCTCCTGCAGAGTTAAAAGCTAGAGAGAACGCAGGGTTCTATTGTAGGGTACTCCCAGCAGCCCCTGTCTTTAGCAGAAGCATCAGAAGGCCTCCTTGAAGTGCCTTTCTTCATGTGGTCCTATCCAGATGGAAATTCACTGATAAAGTCTGCTAGTGCTTACAGTCTGACATTGATAGATCAACATAGAATAATTAGGAAAAGGTCAAATACGTGGGGTCAAGTACATGAAAAACGACCAGTGCTGATGAAAATCTCTTAGTAAACTAAAAATAGACAGTGGAGAATGTGTCTCCATGTGAAGCCACCTAAGGGGAGAGAACTAAGGGGATGATCAGGATGTCCCAGGAGGCTGAATGAACTGGGTCTTTTCTTGCTGATTGCAGCCGTCATCAGCAACACCAGCGCCGGAGCAGGAGGCACTGGCTTCAGCATGGGCTTTGGTGCCTCGAGCAGTTACAGCTATAAATCCTCAGCGGTGGATGTCAAAACCAAAGGCAGCTGTGGAGGCAGTGAGCTCAAGGATGCTCCTGCCAAAACCTCAGGCAGTAGCTGTGCAACCAAAAAGGCCTCGAGATGAAGGGCAGATGAAGGCTGGCTCATGAGCAGAAAGCTGCAAACCTCACCCATCTCGCCATGTCCTCATCTCTTCTGGGTCCCCTTCCCAAGTCAGGAAGTGCTTCCTCCATAACCACAGCCTTGGTCCCATCCCTGCTCCTTGTTCCCAGTGGGGTGACGCTCTGATGCAGGGCGTCCAGCCACGGGCTCTCTCAGTGACCTCCTCCTTGGGCACCTTTCTCTGGGTCACTGCCCTGTCTGCAGAGATTACACACATCCCCAGGATGCTTCTCTATGACTAGGGGCAAGCCCCTCTGTCCTCGTACCTTTCTGGGTTTTCACAGTTCTCATTGTCCTCTGATTGGGGTCATGCCCAGTTCTCTGCTTCTCTGCAATAAATGGTCAATAGCATCTGATTCTCAGTGTTGAATCTGTTGCCTGGCATACTGACATCTGAGTTGCCCCATCCAACTTTTCTTGGTCCAGCTCCTGCTTCCCTCTGGGTCCCTGGTCTGCTACGGATCTTTGCCATCTGGTCCTGGCCAGGCAGACATTGGTTGAGAGCTGCTCTTTGTACACAGCAGAGATTTGTTACAGATTTGCCTCTAGGCAGGCTTGGGTCTTCCTGGGCACCTGGGCACTTACTCCAGGTAGGCCACACAATGGCCCTGTGAGATGGGAACAGTCGCCCCCCGCCCGCCGTACAAAGACGCTCAGGCTGCTGTGATCAAGGAGCTGAGTCACCCCAGACTCAGGTGTCTGAGTTTCAGCGCAGCTTCCTGCCCCGCCTCTCAAAAGCTCCCACAGTCCCCACAACTGTCCCTTGTTGTCAGAGTCGTTCCTGCTTCTTCCTTTCCTCCTCAGTCTCTTGCCAACCCACCTCTATCTTGCTCTCCCACACCAGCCTTGCTTTCCTCTTCCAGCTGATTCTTTTCCATCCTCAAGTTTGAGGCCAGCACGCCCACCTGCCTGTGTATGCCTGAGTCTACTGTGTCCGTGGAGCAGGGCTCACGAGCTTTGGTGAGTCTGGCATCGTCAGGCACAGGGAATACAGGAGTCAGCAAACTGGTACATAGAGCCTGTCCTTGGGGAGCTCACAGTCTGGTGGGCAGTGACGATTTCTGTGAAGAAAAATTAAATGGAGTAAGAAGAGTGTTCTTTAACGCATGTGTATGCCTCTGTAAGAATGTCTTCTCAGAAGCAATTGACACAGTCGCCTTGAACAAGGTGCTTAAGAGCAGAGTCCTCCAGGGCAAGGCCACCTTCCGACGGTGAGCCTTTTTTGAGGGTGACCTTCAGGGTGCCTGTGACCCCTTCTCCCCCTCATCATTCCCCAGCCTCATACTCCAGTCTTTCTTCCTGGAGGCCAGGACTTTTCCCACCTCAGGACCTTGGCAACTATAACTTCCAATCTTGAGTGCCCATGCCCCATTTCCTGAAAGCCTGCTCATCCTTGGTGGTCCAGCTGAATTGCCACCTCCTATGGGCATGCATTTTATGGTCCCTCCATGTGGACTCCATCAAGTCATAAAAGCATAAATGAGACGGAACATTAGGGTTTGTGGCCAATAACTCCTTGAATCCCCCCACTAGTATAGGCCAGCAAACAGAGGCCCAGATGGCTGAGCACTCTGCCCATGTTCACGGCCCTGATGAGCAGCAGAGTGGGGACCGGGGCCCTGCACATCCATAGCACTGTTCCTGAACCCATAGGACAGTTGAGGCTCTATCTTCCCGGTGTCGTGGTAGCTGCCCTCATGTCTGTCCCCTCCCCCACTCCTTAGAGCCCCGTGTTCTGTTCTGGGGCTTTCAGTCTGGCTCCTGGTTAGCACTCAGCATAACGTTTGCCACAGGTATGCACGGCTCCGTCTCACCCACCTTCACTGGGGCGGAAGAGCTCATATAACGCATGTGTGTCCTGATGATCTGGCATGCAAGTGATGAAACACAGTTGTGTTAAGAGATTGGTGTCTTACATTCATCCACGTGTATGCTATTTATAGAATTTATCAACCAAATTGAGGCACTTCTATTCTGGACATATGCTAAACTGGATCTGCAGACAGCAGGCATAAGCCAGCACTGTGTCAGGCATATGCTGTCTTATGTCTGGCGTCCTGGCTGAACGTCATATGTTTTGGCTTCAAATCCTGGCTCTTCTAATGGCTGATTGTAACTGGTACAAGATCCTGCCCTTGTAAAATGGGGTTGATACCAGCTGGGTTTTGATGAGTGCTTTCTATACGCCAGGTGCTACTCAGCACTTTATATCTGGCAACAGTAAATTCTCCCAACAACCCAACAAGTATTTTTGTTATAATGTGGACCTCACTCATGATATGCTGAGACTCACAGGGTAGAATAATCCACCCAATGGCACACAGTAAATGGCAGAGTTGGGGGTCCAGCTCCCAGAGTCCAGTCCATGGTTTCCATGCACAATGCCTCCATACCTGCCAAAGTCCTCACTGTAGAGGAGAGCTGAGCACGTGAAAAGGGATAATGCGAGTAATATAGCATCTGGAATACAGTTTGCAGCCAACAGATGTTGGCTGTTATTATAATAACCACTGTTAATGAGTGTTCACAGGGCCTTTGTATGTACCAGCTGTGCCCTGGTCCGCAAGCAGTCAATCCAGAGCAACACTGTGCCCAGAGACGTGACTCAGCTGGGCTAAGTGCGGGGCCAGGACAAACACTGGGTCTACTTATTGACACACGTCCCATTCAGTCACCAACTGCTCATTTCCAAGCAGGAAGAGGAACTCCTTGGTGCTGGTATTTTGTGCCTACACTGCCCTCTGCCATCAGCCCCAGGTACTGCACCTTCCAACGCTGTGGCTCTGGAGGAAAGACACTTAAAACCAAGACGATGTGAGACAACCTTGGTCAGGCTCTGTGCCCACCGCGGAGCTGCCAGCTGGAGGAGATGCTGTTTCGCTCCCTGGCATGCCCAGGCAGGCCCCAGTCTCCGTGTTGCCCAGGCCCTGGCTTCTGTCTCCCCTCCTTCTTTCCCATCCCTCCTTTCACACGACTGAGGGGGTGGGTCGGGGCTGTGGTAGTGCTGGCATTACCACAGCCTGAACCTCTTTACATCTAGTCAGGGAATTCGGGACCTTCCGATAGCTCTTCCTCGATGGGCTGATCCAGGATGGGAGGGAGAGCTCCCATCCCTCAGCAGTACTGTGTTCTCACCTCACCTGTACTACGTCCAGGCTCCCGTCCCGGCTGCAGAGGGAACCCTCTGAGACCTCTCACTCTCTAGGCAAAGGGGCTTGGAGGACGATCTGGGCTTGGAGGCATGGTGAGGCACAGCCAAGGGGCTACAGAGGAAGGAAGGGATCAGGGTTGAACACAGTCTGGGAAGGCTTCCTGGAGGAGGTGAAGGGGACATGACTTGTTGGAGACCGGGAGTGTCTTATACTTTTTAAGCCACTGCTGGCAGCTGCTCTGAGGTTTGGGCTGCGCTTTGCCAGCTGCCTCCTGTTCCCTTCCAGGGCCGCTACCACTCCTGTTTGTAGGACAAGCCCCCTGCTTAAGGCACCATCGCTCAGCCCTCACACTCATGGTTAGCAAGTGCTGCACAGGCCAGCAGAGATGCGGAGGGTCTCCTCTCCTGCAGACCAGCTTCCGCCACCCTGCCTCTCCCTCCTCACTTGGTGCACATCCACATCACGCCACCAAGTAGGTTCGGTCCTCTTAGAGGTTCATCACTGGAATCCCTCTGTCTTACTTCCGACCCATCCATCCTCTCTCTCAGGGATTCCAGATCCTTCTGGCTGAGACTCCAAATGCGGCCCCAAGTTCTCATTTAAAGCTACTCCCAACTCACTGGACCCAAAAGGGTCACAGCGTGGTGGCTGCAGGCTGGAGAGGGATCACCCGGTCTGAGAGGACACACGCTGGCAGCCAGCCAGTCGAGAGTTTGTTTCTTTTGCCGCTCATCATTACGACTTGGGCAGCTTAGACTCCCTGCTCCTGTTTCCTCATGTGCAAAGTGCTTAGTCGCTCAGTTATATCCATCTTTTTGTGACCCCATGGACTTGTAGCCCACCAGGCTTCTCCGTCCGTGGGATTTTTCAGGTAAGAATCCTGGAGCGGGTCCCCATTTCCTCCTCTTAGAGGATTGTCCTGACTCAGGGATCAAAACTGTGTCTCCTGTATCTCCTGCATTGCAAGGCAGATTCTTTACCACTGAGCCATCAGGAAGGCCCCTCCTCATATGTAAAGTGAAAAAAATAAGGGTATTTACTTGGTAGGATTGGTGTGAAGATGAAATGAATTAAAATGTCTTCAGCAAGCCCTCAGCCAGTGATCCCTCCATGTCTACACCCCAGGCATGACTGTTAGAGTAGCTTCCAGCCCGACTCCAATCCCAGGCTGACAGCTCGTCCCTCATTCTCCTTTGCTCTCCCAGCCCATGTTCATTTCTAGAAGATTCTCTCCCACGGCTGGCGGTCCCTCTCAGCCCTCTCCTTGGCTCCCTGTTATGAGGTGCAGCCCCACTCTTGCTTCCTGCTGTCCCTGTTCCCTTTCCCTTAAGTGGGAGCCAGTGCGCCCAGCCTTCCGCGTTTCCTGGCCCACGTTGCAGACCACTCACGTCCTGGTACCACCATTACGTCCAGATGTAATATCCCACTTGCTTCAATGTCTGGGGGCCCATGACACTGGGGAGAGGGGGCTTGGTCTGGAGGCCTCCTTCTCCACAAGGGCAAGTGGACACGACTCTCTGAAGGGGCTCGGCTGTGGTCTCAGCTCTGGAAGGAGGAGCTCACAGGCTGACTCCAGCCTCAGCCCAGCCTGCCTGAGCCTCTAAGTCCGTGGCAGGCTTGCGTCCTGGAGGGTGGAGCTTAGGCCTCTCCTCCCCGCAGTGAGGGGGTTCCCTGTAGCCAGCAGGTAATTCATCCCTTCCACCCAGGCTGATCTCCACTGCGAGGCTAGGGGGTCTCTCCAGCCATAAACACTTTAGGAGTCAGAGTAGGCAGAGAGAGACAGAATCAAGAATGAGGAGTCTGTCATGGATCCATGGGGGGCTCAGGCCATGCCTGTGCCTCCCTCCGATCCTCCCCCACTCCCTCATCTTCCTCCCTCTCTAGGCTTTGGCTCCTCCCCTCAGGACCAGCTCCTCCCTCCCCACCACGCAGGGAGCTAGACAAGCTTCAGTTTCTGAAAACACACACTTCTTATTTCTTATACTTCTTTCTGGACATCCTGCTTTCAGATTTCTTCCTCTTTCGGTTCCCGCTTTGTCTGTGGTCATCCAGGCCCCTTGGTGCTCCTGCCCTGCTGGGTGTTCCTCCCCTTCGCCCACCCCTCTCCTAACTCCTGCGCCCAGGCTTAGTTACAATATGGATACAGGAAGGGGGGATGGCTATTCCCCCACCTGAGGCAGGTGCCCCCAGCCTACCACTCCAGCTTCCCCCTACTGGATGGGGTGAGAGTGGGCTGCGCGAGGCTCTGATGGGAGATAGAGGGCTTGTCATTGGGATGACTGGCTTAATTACAGCCTGCTTTGCAGCCTGCTTGTTTACTTTGGAAATGGGCAAAGGAAGAGGCGGATCAAGCATCAGACTTCACAGCCATGATAAAAAGATTAAGGCCTTGCCCCCAGCCTGCCTGTTCTCTTTCCAAAAAAAAAAAAAAGTCACACCATAAAGGGGTTTGGGGGTTAGAAAAGGACTTTACAAACTTCTTCCAGAAGTGGCTGGGAGTTGCGGGGCAGGGTGGGGCGGCGGGGGAGGTCTGAGAAAGGAGACTGAGGAAACAATGGAGGTATGGGGGCTGGTGGTATTTTGAAAAGAGCAAATGAAAGCCAGCGTGTCCTTCCCAGAGCAAGACAGCGCTTGTCTCCACATACCTCAGTGCTTTCCCGCTGAGGAAAGCTCCCCTGATGACTGGGCAGGGGCTGGGGCGGAGTTGTAAAGAGTCCAGAGAGCTTTTCTTTCTAAGAAGAGGAAGAAAGAGAACTAGAGCATGCTTGATGTCCACCGCAGGACCAGGAGTCTCTCCAGCCGTAAAAGCTTTAGGAGCCAGAGCAGGAGGAGAAAGAGAATCAAGAATGGGGAGCCTAGTGAGGCATATCCAGGAAGTGCTGAACGCAAAGGACACTCAGGCTGGGAACAGTGAAAGCAAGTCTGCAGTTCCCTGAGTCAGAGGGAAGCGGAGCTGGGCAGGGCTCCCAGCGGACAGAGGCCAGAGTGGGCAGAGGTGGGAGGCGGGGGACTGATCACTTTTTTTTGAGCGCTCAAAGAGGAAAGATCCAGGGGACTGGAAGTCCGAGTGGAGGCCTGGAGAAGTAGGCTCCAGCTTGAGGGTGGTGGGGGCAGGCCAGGAGACCTTGATGACCAACTCGCCTGTATAACACGAGCCTCTTCCTGAGACTCGGGCACGCACCCACGAATGTCTTGAGGGCTGCGGGGGTTATGTCCCGCAATAGGGCCTGGCGAGGGGGCGAGTGGGGGTCCTAAAATCCAGCTCTGTACCCTGGCAAAGGGCTGCATCTGCCCAGAGGAAGGGGCGCCTTTTTCTAACTGGCACAAAAGCATTTAAAGGCACTGCAGCCACTTGGCTAAACTGCTTCAACGTTTGAGCTGGACCACAGAGAGAAGGCAGGAGATGCTGGTGCTGAGAAGAAGACGTGGGGAAAGCCCCAGACTCAGAGATGGGGTGTGCGGAGACATGGGTGGAAAGTTCTATGAGACCAGCTGTGATAAGGAAGCTGCTGCCAGATTTCAGGTCACTGAACAGCCCCTGCTAAGTTTTAATAAACAGAAGCTTATTACACAATGTCCTTTATACTAATGTGGCACCAAGAAGCAGAATTTTGACCCTGTTGACTGCCTGTCTGGGTTTTCAGTCAATGCAGTACCTTATAACAGGACTTGAATATATGACAATGGAACTGAATTTATATTGATGCCATCCAGCTATCTGTTTTCTTAATAATCTGGGAAGTTCATGTTAATAGGTGTGTGTTGGGGGCAGGAGGCAAGGGAACAGTGGGGATGGCGAGAAGCCAGTGAATTGTTTGACTATGTAAGTTTCAGACTTGGAGAGATGTTCTAACTTCAGGGACCCCCCTAAACTACTCGAGAGTTTGATACTCTTTACTCTGTGGTATGGTGGGTGATGGTCAGGCCATCAACTGTCCAGATTTTCCAGAACAGTGCACGTTGTAACATAGAAAGTCCCACGTCCCACTTAGAAAAACCCTCAGTCCTGGGCAAACTGGAATAGCTGGTCACCCTACGGAATGGTCTTCAGCTGCTTCAGTCATCTGGCCTGGGGTGCTGGCCCTCATCTTTTGTGCCCAGAGTTCCCCCTTTCCCATCTTACAAACACGAGACTTTGGCTTCAGTCTCTGAACATCTTCTTGCAACCCCTGTACCCCAGCCAGATGCCCGGGCCCCTAGAATGCAGCAGTGAGCTCAACCCAAGCTTCAGTCCCATCTGCTGTTGGACTTGATACCCTAAGACCCAGGGAATTTCATGCCAGGAAGGTGAAAGGTGTTGGGAGAGAGAATGGGGAGAAAGGGAGAAAAGCAAGTGAATGCTCTTGCTGCTTCTAGTTAACTTTGGATGAGGATGGAAAAACAGCCTCCTTTCAAACTGGTTCAGACAGGCTGAGAGTATTTGGTTTCTGCCCTGAGCTCATTTTTGAAAGGAAAGCAGAGAACTCAGCTTCATGTCCTTTCCATTCTGAGGTGCTGCGGTTTGCCCCCAAGTCTTATTACCCATCAGGCTTCCTTCAAGAATCTGTCAAGCTTCTTCTTCTCCCCATTAATTACCTTCTACAAATGCTGGCTTCCTTGACTATGTCTAGGAATAGTCAAATGGACAATGGATTAGAGAAAAAAGACCTTTGACATCCATTCTCAGACCAATTTGACATGACCTCAGTTATGTCCATTTGGGATTATTTGTGGCACTGCTTTCTATTCCCCTCCAGTGTGGTGTGCTCTGCAGACCTCTCCCCTCCAGGAGCAGCTTTAACCAGGATGGCAGGAGATTATGGTGCACATGGGCTCAGCTCCTTCCGGTCTCCCTGGGGTACTTGTCTCCCCCGCATAGTTCTCCTCATGCAACCCAGAGCATGTTCTTTAATCTAAAGCACATGTTCTGTGAGGTTTCTTCCCTTGAGGACCCTCACACGATTCCACCCTATCCTCAGGGAGAAGGGAAATACCTTGGCCTGTTTTGTCATTTTTCTCCTAGCGACCTCTGCTCCCCAAGCCAAACTTTCCCCTACAGTCCACCAGGACTTCTCACTGCCTCTGGGATGCTTGTGCGTCTATCCACCTTCCCACTCCCAACCCCCACCTCAGGAAGACCAGTATATTTTATTCTGATTTATTTTTAAAAGCAGAATTTCAGTAACAGCTTATCTGAATTACTCATTTAAATACAAGGAATTAAACTATAGCAATAACAACAGCAAAACAACTTTCACGTGCTTATATTCTGTCTCCTCCTGTTCAGTTTCTTAGAAGGAAGGAGAAGGTCTTACCTGTTTCTCTTTCGGTGTCTAGCTTAGCTTAGAGCAATTCACCGAGTAGCACTCAATTTTCTACTTACTGAATGAACCAATCTCTTCAAGCCTTGGGACACTCATTAGTCCTGTGAACTCAAAGACTGGGGTGTGGACTATGATGAGTAATTAGAGGGTAGCCCGCATGGTGAAGATTGGACCTGTCAGAGATCCTACTATGTAGCAAAGGCAATTCTCTGCAATTAAATTTCCTGGGAGGGGTCCCCGTGTTTGGCCATGATCACCACACTGTCGTCAGGAAATTCCCCTCTGCCTCCTCCTCTTCCTTCTGTGTTGCAACAACCACCGCCACGGCCGTCACCATCACCACCATCACTAGACCCTTAGTGCTCAGCCCCCAGCGCTGGGCCAGGCCCACGCCAGCACTCACTGATTGCTTGCGGAATGAATACAGAGAGTGCGGGGACCCCCAGCCCTGTTCCTGGCTCTTCCCAGCCTGTCACTTCTGAGCATGGATGGGCCCAGTTCATTCTGTAGCATTTTCCTGGGCACCTGAAACTCTGCTTTTGATCTATTCTAAATCTTCTCCAGCTTTGAAGACCTAGTCCCATGCCTTTCCTGTAAATTCTCTTTTGTTGGGGTCCAGCTCCCCTAACAGATTAGGGCTCACACTCCACCAGGCAGTAGAGGTGCACACTTGGCCCAGGAAGCGTCAGATCTCCAGAGTCATGCTGATTTCCCAGTTGGAGCCTCTCAGTGAAGGCCCAGCTATTGGACATTGTAGCCCCCATGAAAGTGAGTCTTTTCCTCCTCTGCCCACCCCCATTTTGGCTGACTTTCTCTCTCAGCCTCAGAGTGATGTCTCATCTACAGCAACCACCTTACAGAAGCCCGCATTTCAGGGACAGCCTCCCCTTCCTCTCATGTCATCTGCTCATCTGAACAATATATAGAAACATGAGTATGTGGGACTCAGAGCCACAGCTGCTGTGTATGCCTCGTGCGTCAGAAAGCCTTACATCTATGGCTCTAACTCTCATCTCCATCACGTAACAGGATGGTGATGGTTAGGAATAGGGACTTTGAAACCAGACACACTGGAATTCCCGACCCAGCTCCGACTTGCTAGCTGAGAGAATTTGGGCAAGTTCCTTAGCGTCTATAATCCTCAGTCTTCAACTTCAGGGTGAATTCAGTAACATGAGGATTAAATTAAAAATCCTTGTAGTGCTCACACAATGTCTGCCACATGTGATGTGACCAATCAACACTGATTCTTTCTGTTACCACAACAGATACTGTTGCTGCCACCACTGCTACCATTATTGCGATTACGATCTCAGCCCTCCGCTGCCTGGGAGCGCCTCCTCCACCACCCTGCCACAAGTAATCGAAGCACAGCCTTCCAGAGGTCCTTAACTCCCCAGCACACCTCCGATCCTTTGTTCCTAACTTTTCTTATTCCAGAGCTTTAACCCAAGGTAAAGTTCTTTGCATAGATTCCTCTCACTAGTCTGCAGCTCCTTGGGGGCTGGGACCAGATGCTAGCCACCTCTGGTCAAGGGATTTACACTATTTGGTGACATTCATTCAATAGCACTTGCAATCTGGTTTAGAAAACCACAAGAAACCATTTCAATTACGACTTAGCACACATGCCCTAGGGCTAGGCCCTGCCAAGGAGGATGGGAGACAGGGACCTTGGAAAAGCTTCCACCGCTGCCTCTGGGGCTGTTCGGAGGNAGAAAACCACAAGAAACCATTTCAATTACGACTTAGCACACATGCCCTAGGGCTAGGCCCTGCCAAGGAGGATGGGAGACAGGGACCTTGGAAAAACTTCCACCGCTGCCTCTGGGGCTGTTCGGAGAACGTCATGAGAGGAAATCCTCAGAGGAAGCCATCCAGGGCTATGCACACCTGGCTGTCCTGCTCACGCATTCCCCCTTCCCGGCTGTGGAGCAGCTGTCTGCTATCACTGGCTTCAGAGGAGTCAAGCCTCCCAAATTTCATTACTGAAAAAGTGGTGAGAGTCAGAGCTAGGAGATGCCTGCTTTTGGAGTAATTTTTAAACATTTATCTCCACCAGGGCTCCCTGAGCTACAAAAAGCTGGTCTAACCCGACCCAAAATTGAATGGCTTCCTAAAGTGATCAAGAGAGGAGCAGAACAGTTACCTTGACCCCAGGAGCGAGACCCATGGCTTCAGCGCCTTGGTCACTGGGCTTGGAACATGTCCCCAGGGAGCACTAGGGGAGACGTTCTCCCCAGGGGAGTCAGTGGCCCACCTCCAAGCCTGCTTCATGGCTCATCTCCTAGGACATGGCAGATAACCTTGTCCAGGAGAAAAAATTCAGCTGCAGCAACTACCAGCTGCCTGAAAAGATTCTGTCTGTTGAGAAGGCAACATCGAGGTAATCACCACCCAGTCCCTGCCCAGTACAGAAATGTCCAGACAGTCCCCTGCTGGGTGGCACACAGACTCGATTTGGTCATTTCCACCAGCTTCCTGGGGTCTGTTCCACAGACAGCTGTGGTCCTTACAGTGACCCAGAGAATGAGCTCTGGAACTTCTTTCTTGGACTTAGATCTTTGAACACATGCATCACATCCTTTCTGAATTTCCTCTTCTCTGGTGCAAACACCACAGCTCCTCAATAGACCAACAAAGAAAGGGGTAGGTTCTCTGGGGCGGAAACCTGGGGTTTTCTGATGAGCTTTCTCTGGACAAAGCTGGGCATTTCCCCTGCTTCTTACTGACAGATAAGCAAGAAAGAGGCAGCCCTGGAAAAAATTAAGCAGGGAGATCTCTGAAGGGGATAACTCTCCAGGTCCCTAATTAGGAACACAGATAAACGCCTGATTCGACCACTCCAGTCTGCAAGGGCAGCGTATTCTGCTCACTATCTGCAAAGGGCTTGGAGATATCTGTTCCACAAATTGCCCATGGCCTCAGGACCTTCGGCAGGGAGAAAGGAGATAGAGGAGCAACACCCTTTTCCGGTGTTCAGGGATGGACAGAATAAAAGGGAGCCGTGCTCTGGGTGCCCCATCAAAAGTTCTCTTTCCATTGACTGCTTTACTCCAGCTCTGCCACCTCCATCTCTGCCACCATGAGCCGGCAATTGAATGTCAAGTCTGGTGGTGACAAGGGGGGCTTCAGTGGGCACTCGGCAGTGGTGCTGAGGAAGATTGGGGGCAATGTGGCTTCTTACCACGCACCCAGCAAAGGAGCTGGTACTGCCTTTGGAAGCCGAAGCCTCTACAGTCTCTGTAGAGGGGATCTCTGTATTCCCCTCAAGGTGGCTGGCAACAGTGTTCGGACTGGAGGTTACAACTTCAGGCTTGGCTCTGGGTATGGAGGGGGCGGGGCCAATGGCTTTGCCCGCAGCATGTTTGGTAGTGTGGTCCTGGGGCCTGTGTGCCCATCCATGTGCCCACCTGGGGGCATCCACCAAGTCATTGTCAACAAGAGCCTCCTGGCTCCCCTCAATGTGCAGCTGGACCCAGAGATCCAGAAGGTGCGTGCCCAGGAGCGGGAGCAGATCATGGCTCTGAACAACAAGTTCGCCTCCTTCATCGACAAGGTGGGTCTCCCAGGTGGATAAGACAGTCCAGTGAGATGTGTGTGACCCCTTTCCACCTGGCAGTGCACAGGGCACTGTGGGTGGAAAGGTTGCTCCCGGATCTCATGAAGGGCTCTGTGGTCATAGCACGACCTGTGAGCTAGGTAGCACAAAGGAATAAGTGAATGTGTTGCTTTCTTTTACAGAGAAGGGTGGAAATTTTGGTAAGGGGTAGCCCTACTTTGAGGAAGAATTGATGGGAATCTGGAGGTCAACTGGACCTCTAGCCCTTCACGGCAGATGGAGGGCTGATAGAATCAGCACTATTCAGAGGGAAGGGCTCATGGTACAGAAGAAACTCTTAGCTGAAACAGAGGAAGAGCATCTCCTGGGGCTGGGTCAGGCAACAGAAGCCAGCTATGGAATCTCCTTCTTCAATGAGTTTTCAATGACTGGTTTTGCCTGAAAGGCTACAGAACGAACCCTTGTAAAGGGTCTTGTTTGTATTGAATTCCATGAGTGGGGAGTTAGGACTGGAGCCAAATGTCTTTAGAAAAATCTGTATAACCTGGTAGGGTCCATGGTGTTTTTCCACGGGACTTGGTAGTGCCCATCTGATTCCAGGTGAGGTTCCTGGAGCAGCAGAACCAGGTGCTGGGGACCAAGTGGGAGCTGCTGCAGCAACTGGACCTGAGCAACTGTAGGAAAAACCTGGAGCCCATCCTCGAGGGCTACATTGGCAACCTGCGGAAGCAGTTGGAGACACTGTCCGGGGACCGGTTGAGGCTGGACTCGGAGCTGAAGGGCATGCGGGACCTGGTGGAGGACTACAAGAAGAGGTGAGCGGGTCCAGCCAAGGTCGCGGGTCATATTCCCAGAGGCTCCTGGGATCATCCAATCTCTGTGTCACTTTTTAGGAGGGCAGGGAGCAAGCACCGAGGTCAAGGGCTCACACCCTTGCTCTGACTGTGAAGGAAGGACCACCCCTATTTGATGAGAACTTCCTACCTGGTTGGTGGGAAGGAGTTACTTTGCTCATTGATCCACCAATGGGTTCAGTGACTGGTTTGGGGCACCTGGATATCTTCCTAGGGTCCAGAGAATAGAATGTTAATGAGACAATTCAGGGACACAGGACTGCCACCACCAGCCCCTGCAGTGCTCCAGCAGACCTGTGGGGACTCTGCATCCCCAGCACTTGCCTGGTTAGTGTGAAGAGGGAGTCACCTGGCCAAGGGGATTGAGACCTCTGCTATCTTCTCTCCTTGCCCACAGGTATGAGGTGGAGATTAATCAGCGCACAGCAGCTGAGAACGATTTTGTGGTGCTCAAGAAGGTAAGAGCGAAAAGAGCCTGTGGACTCTGTTTTCCCTTGAATCCCCATCCTAACCAACCCTGCTCGGGACTCTAGCCCTGGCCTTCTTCTGGGAAGAGGCTGGTACCTGAGTAGAGATGGAGTCATATTCTGGCCTCTAGCAAGGTGGAGAGGACACATGCCTAGGATATGGGTGGAGACAGATAGGAGAGAATCATGGTCTGGGAATTGGAAACCTCTGGCTCAGCTCAGCCTTCCTGTGTGACTTGAGGAAATACACTCTGCTTCTCTGGGCTTCATTTTCTCCAGGTGTAACAGAGAAAGAGCAGCCCCTACTTCTTTATTTATCCCCAAAGATGCATAGGAGAGAAAGGCAATACTGAGGGGTTTTATTCATCAACCTGCTTCGCTTGGTGGGCAAAAGATAGGAAGTTACTTGACTTTTAGGGCAAAGACAGGGCACCGATGGGATGTGGGTGATATTGACCAATGACTCTGGGTGCCTCTCGGCAGGAGGCAGATGCAGCCTACACTGTCAAAGTGGAGCTCCAGGCCAAAGTGGACTCTCTGGACAAAGATGCCCAGTTCCTTAAGTGTTTGTACGATGCGGTGAGGACGCCTCTCCCCCTCCCGTCCCCACCTCTTTCCAGCTGAGAGATTCCCTGGCTCTTCCAGGGAGGTGCTAATAAGAAGGATTGAGGATAAGCAGAATTAAGGGTGTTTTGATGGGAAGATGCGAAACCCTGCACTGGGAGGCTATGGAAGTGTAGGATCCTGGTCCCTGGAAGCCATATTCACAGGAAAAAGTCTCATCGGGGCTGTGATAATGACCTTGGCAGTAGGCAGGTAAAAATGACCCCATGAGGTCCTACTGAAGCACAGATTGCTGATACTGTGAATTGCAAGAAATGCCTTCCATGGCCTACTACCCACGTGGGGTGTATCCTGCTGTGTGAGCCTTTTCCTTGGCTCCAGCAAGCATTTCTTCTCTCCACTTTGGCCCATTCTGGCAGGTGCCAGAGGCCCAGAAGTCTGATGGGCAGAGGAGGGAGGTGGGGGAAAGACCCTGACTCTGTCCTCACCTCTCAACTCAGGAGGTGGCCCAGGTCCAGACTCACACCAGTGAGACCTCTGTCATCCTGTCCATGGACAACAACCGTGACCTGGACTTGGACAGCATCATTGCCGAGGTCCAAGCCCAGTACGAGAACATCGCCCTGAAGAGCAAGGCTGAGGCCGAGGCGCTGTACCAGAGCAAGGTGGGGACTGATTGTGTCTCCCCCCTCCACCAGCCTTCCTTTCCTGGGAAGGGACACCTCCACCAATGGATGTGAGACATCCCTTAGGAGATGTGTTGAATGAAAGAAGGGTTATAATCAATGCCATAGCGACATCTACTCAAAAAGAATTCTTGGCAAAAATTGTTATCAAAGATAAGCCATAAAACTGGGTAGGCATTTCCAACAGAGAGGGACAGGCCGTCCTCTGATGGAGGAATGAAGCGAGGTGCTCTTGCTATAAAACTGGGATTAGGTCATGTCACCATAGGAAAGGAGAGTAACAAATATGGAGGAGAGTAGGTATGGGTGACCTGTAGTGGGGCCGGGAGTAAAGAAGAGGATGCCGTGAGCTTCCCTCTGATCAATGTGGAAGGACTTCTAAGAAGAAGAGGTGGGATTCTAGGAGCATTCTGGGGGATGCTTTGAAGTAAAACCCTTCTAGGCTGTCACTGAGAAGACCCTTTACCTGGGGGGCCCTATGGGGCTTCACACCTCCCAGCTTTCTTGGCCATTAAATCCCGCCAACAGCAAGGACCACAGGTTCCTTGTTCCCTGTGCAGGGCTGTGTCATCCTCTCTTTTCTGAAGGACTGGCCAAGGGTGAGGGGAGGATCTGAGCTACAAGTCCTGAGCCAACAGTCCCACCACCTCCAGGGTACATGCATGTGGTCCTTAGCCCTGGCCCTTCACCTGTCATTAAGAAAGGATTGTAGGAGAATGTGTCATGGGACCAGGGACCTCACTTATACCACTCACCTCTGTATCTCCAGCACCTAGAAAAGAACCTGGCCTTTAAAAGATTCCTCTATAAAAAGGTGCTAAATCAATGGAGAGGTTCAGAACTCTTCTATTTTGGAAAGTGAAAGTGTTAGTCACTGTCATGTCCGACTCTTTGATACCCCATGGATTGTATGTAGCCCTCCAGGCTCCTCTGTCCATGGAATTTTCCAGGTAAGAATACGAGATTGGGTAGTCATTCCCTTCTCCAGGGGATCTTCCTCACCCAGGGATCAAACCCGGTCTCCTGCAAGTGGGTTCCACCCTGGAAACCCTATTTACTTTGGAAGTGCTTGAAAGTGAAAGAAAGTGAAGTTGCTCAGTCGTGTCCGACTCTCTGCGACCCCATGGACTACAGCCTGCCAGGCTCCTCTGTCCATGGGATTTTCCAGGCAAGAATACTGGAGTGGGCTGCCATTTCCTTCTCCAGAGGATCTTGCCAGCCCAGGGATCGAACCCGGGTCTCCCGCGTTGTAGGCAGATGCTTTTACCACCTGAGCCACCAGGGAAGTCCTTGGAAGTGCTTAGTACATGCAAACTGCATTTTCCCTTTATCCACCCCCAGAAAAGATGAGTCAGGGAGATAAGAAAGGAGGGTAGGCCCAGCAGATAGATTTCTGCTTAGAGAAACAGGTGGACTTCTTGGTCAGAATCAGCTCCAAACAGCTGGAAGGATAACTCAGATCCTGGCTCTATCACCTCCTGCTGCAGAGCTATCTACCTGGCTAGCTCCGGTGGTGGAAGGGTTTGCTCAGGACACTTTCTCTGCCTTGGGTGGTGGGGGATATGGGGGGAGTCCTGTCTCATCACCAACTTCCTGTCTCTGGAAACCAGATCCAGGAGCTGCGGCTAGCAGCTGGCCGGCACGGGGACAACCTCAAACACACTAAGAATGAGATGTCGGAACTGAACCGGCTCATCCAGAGGATCCGCTGTGAGACTGCAAATGTGAAGAAGCAGGTGGGCAGCAAGCCCGCAGAGAGTGTGGAGGCTGGGCTTCACCGTCTGTGATGGAGAGACTGGAGCCCATCCTTGGGTGAAAAGCAGGTGTCCCTTGCCTGACTTGGGACTCTCTGGACCATTGATGGTCCCTCTTCCTCGCCATACCTTGGGACCCGTACACTTCAAGCTGGCACCCTGCTCAGAACTGGAGGGGCCTTGCACTTCTTTCACCTGACTCTCACATATCAGATAAGGAAACTGGGCTGGAGAGAGGAAAGGACTCTCCCAGGGTGTCCAGCTGGTTATTAGGATTAGAATTTAGGTTTCCTTTCTTTTTTCCATCTTTCTCAGGCCTTTTCTGTATGCAGGAAACCTGCCCCATGTCCCCTTCAGGTATGACCCTCCAAGGGCAGGCTCCATGCCTCTTCCTCCCACTGGACACTCAGTGCATGTAGGGTTTGGGGGGCCTCTCCTTGGGACTCTCAGTGGCCAAGTTAAGGTCCTCTTCTCACTGCTCACACTGGGTGGCCTGTGAGGATGATAGCAGATGGAGATTTTTGGGGTTGTCTGCCCTGCTCCCCTTGCCTTTCCAGCTGGGGAACCCTGTCTTGTCTGAAAGCAGAAAAACATCATATCTCTGGGGAGATGACTTTAAGGGGGTAGGGAATCCTTCCCCAGTTGACCCTGACAGGTCAACTCTGCCCAGTGATAGAACTGCCAAACCTGGAAGAGCTGAGCTGGCTCTCCTTCCTGCACCCCCACAGCCTTCCAAGCCAGGTGATGTGGGGAACACGGGGCCTGCTTTCCAACTCGACACGTGGCTGATTGACGAACTCTATGAGGACTGTTTCTCCGCCTGGTAGTATTTGCCATCACAGTGCCAGTGGATATTTTTCAGGCCCCAAATGCTCTGTCTGAGGCCATGGATATAACATCAGGCCCTTAACCTCTTGTTGTATGGGAAGGTTCCCCTAATCCATTCAGGCCAGACTGGGGAGCATTTAGACAGACCCTCCCTGCAGAGTGCTAGAATAGTCCAGAGATGTACACTGTTGGGTGCTAACGGGTAGGAAGGGTCCCTGCTGGGAGACACCCTGCAGGTAGGGGTCTGATCACAGAGGTGCCTTGGCACGCTGTCAGATTCTTGGGGGCTCCAGGTTGGGGTCTCAGTGTGGTTCTCCAGGACAAGGTGGACTTGAAACCAACAGCCACTGGTTACAACCTCACTAGACAAACTTGCAAACATCCAAATCTCTTCTTGCAGTCCTGAAGTGCAACTGCTCTGACAGCTTTTCATGGGCCTTTAAATATCCATCTACAAAAGAAAATAGAAGCTACTTAGATACTGTGTTGGCTTTGCATCAATTACTTGCTACCACCTTGGACCTCATCTGTAAAGTGAGGGGGGTTGGGACCTAATCGTTAAGATCTAAACATTATTCTGGGTTCTGATGGTCTTCCCATCTGTCCTTTGCTTTTCAGTGTGCCAATCTGGAGGCGGCCATCGCCAATGCCGAGCAGCGGGGAGACATTGCCCTGAAGGATGCCCGGGCCAAGCTGGATGAGTTGGAAGCTGCCATGCACCAGGCCAAGGAGGAGTTGGCCCGGATGCTGCGTGAATACCAGGAGCTCATGAGCCTGAAGCTGGCCTTGGACATGGAGATCGCCACCTACCGCAAGCTGCTGGAGGGCGAGGAGTGCTGGTGAGCGGGGCAAGGGAGATGCCACGGTGGGGGCAGGGGGGTGTGGGTGGCTCCCTGCTGGGCCAAGGGACCATTTGGGAGGTGCTCGTGACATGAGCACAGAAGGGGGCTGCTGGTCTCAGCTTCCTGCAAGAGGGGGTCAGATGTGAGGCACAGATGGTTGGGTGGTGGCATGAAAAGAGCCAGTGGGGTCAGACAGATGCACTTGAATCACTCACTTTGCCACATGTCAGCTACGTGGCCCTGCTGTCTGTAAATTTTGCTCTTTACTTGCTCATCTGTAAATGAGGATTGTAACCTCCATAAAATGAGGTTGTTTTAAGGATGAATTCAAAAGATAGGCATATAAAGGCAGTTCAATTCAGTTCAGTCGCTCAGTTGTGTCTGACTCTTTGCGACCCTATGAATTGCAGCACGCCAGGCCTCCCTATCCATCACCATGTCCTGGAGTTCACTCAGACTCACGTCCATCGAGTCCGTGATGCCATCCAGCCATCTCATCCTCGGTCGTCCCCTTCTCCTCCTGCCCCCAATCCCTCCCAGCATCAGGGTCTTTTCCAATGAGTCAACTCTTCGCATGAGGTGGCCAAAGTACTGGAGTTTCAGCTTTAGCATCAGTCCTTCCAAAGAAATCCCAGGGCCGATCTCCTTCAGAATGGACTGGTTGGATCTCCTTGCAGTCCAAGGGACTCTCAAGAGTGTTCTCCAACACCACAGTTCAAAAGCATCAGTTCTTCGGTGCTCAGTTTTCTTCACAGTCCAACTCTCACACCCATACATGACTACTGGAAAAACCATAGCCTTGACTAGACAGACCTTAGTCGGCAAAGTAATATCTCTGCTTTAGAATATGCTGTCTAGGTTGGTCATAACTTTTCTTCCAAGGAGTAAGCATCTTTTAATTTCATGGCTGCAGTCACCATCTGCAGTGATTTTGGAGCCCAAAAAAATATAGTCTGACACTGTTTCCTCTGTTTCCCCATCTATTTCCCATGAAGTGATGGGACCGGATGCCATGATCTTCATTTTCTGAGTGTTGAGCTTTAAGCCAACTTTTTCACTCTCCTCTTTCACTTTCATCAAGAGGNTTTTTCTGATGAGCTTTCTCTGGACAAAGCTGGGCATTTCCCCTGCTTCTTACTGACAGATAAGCAAGAAAGAGGCAGCCCTGGAAAAAATTAAGCAGGGAGATCTCTGAAGGGGATAACTCTCCAGGTCCCTAATTAGGAACACAGATAAACGCCTGATTCGACCACTCCAGTCTGCAAGGGCAGCGTATTCTGCTCACTATCTGCAAAGGGCTTGGAGATATCTGTTCCACAAATTGCCCATGGCCTCAGGACCTTCGGCAGGGAGAAAGGAGATAGAGGAGCAACACCCTTTTCCGGTGTTCAGGGATGGACAGAATAAAAGGGAGCCGTGCTCTGGGTGCCCCATCAAAAGTTCTCTTTCCATTGACTGCTTTACTCCAGCTCTGCCACCTCCATCTCTGCCACCATGAGCCGGCAATTGAATGTCAAGTCTGGTGGTGACAAGGGGGGCTTCAGTGGGCACTCGGCAGTGGTGCTGAGGAAGATTGGGGGCAATGTGGCTTCTTACCACGCACCCAGCAAAGGAGCTGGTACTGCCTTTGGAAGCCGAAGCCTCTACAGTCTCTGTAGAGGGGATCTCTGTATTCCCCTCAAGGTGGCTGGCAACAGTGTTCGGACTGGAGGTTACAACTTCAGGCTTGGCTCTGGGTATGGAGGGGGCGGGGCCAATGGCTTTGCCCGCAGCATGTTTGGTAGTGTGGTCCTGGGGCCTGTGTGCCCATCCATGTGCCCACCTGGGGGCATCCACCAAGTCATTGTCAACAAGAGCCTCCTGGCTCCCCTCAATGTGCAGCTGGACCCAGAGATCCAGAAGGTGCGTGCCCAGGAGCGGGAGCAGATCATGGCTCTGAACAACAAGTTCGCCTCCTTCATCGACAAGGTGGGTCTCCCAGGTGGATAAGACAGTCCAGTGAGATGTGTGTGACCCCTTTCCACCTGGCAGTGCACAGGGCACTGTGGGTGGAAAGGTTGCTCCCGGATCTCATGAAGGGCTCTGTGGTCATAGCACGACCTGTGAGCTAGGTAGCACAAAGGAATAAGTGAATGTGTTGCTTTCTTTTACAGAGAAGGGTGGAAATTTTGGTAAGGGGTAGCCCTACTTTGAGGAAGAATTGATGGGAATCTGGAGGTCAACTGGACCTCTAGCCCTTCACGGCAGATGGAGGGCTGATAGAATCAGCACTATTCAGAGGGAAGGGCTCATGGTACAGAAGAAACTCTTAGCTGAAACAGAGGAAGAGCATCTCCTGGGGCTGGGTCAGGCAACAGAAGCCAGCTATGGAATCTCCTTCTTCAATGAGTTTTCAATGACTGGTTTTGCCTGAAAGGCTACAGAATGAACCCTTGTAAAGGGTCTTGTTTGTATTGAATTCCATGAGTGGGGAGTTAGGACTGGAGCCAAATGTCTTTAGAAAAATCTGTATAACCTGGTAGGGTCCATGGTGTTTTTCCACGGGACTTGGTAGTGCCCATCTGATTCCAGGTGAGGTTCCTGGAGCAGCAGAACCAGGTGCTGGGGACCAAGTGGGAGCTGCTGCAGCAACTGGACCTGAGCAACTGTAGGAAAAACCTGGAGCCCATCCTCGAGGGCTACATTGGCAACCTGCGGAAGCAGTTGGAGACACTGTCCGGGGACCGGTTGAGGCTGGACTCGGAGCTGAAGGGCATGCGGGACCTGGTGGAGGACTACAAGAAGAGGTGAGCGGGTCCAGCCAAGGTCGCGGGTCATATTCCCAGAGGCTCCTGGGATCATCCAATCTCTGTGTCACTTTTTAGGAGGGCAGGGAGCAAGCACCGAGGTCAAGGGCTCACACCCTTGCTCTGACTGTGAAGGAAGGACCACCCCTATTTGATGAGAACTTCCTACCTGGTTGGTGGGAAGGAGTTACTTTGCTCATTGATCCACCAATGGGTTCAGTGACTGGTTTGGGGCACCTGGATATCTTCCTAGGGTCCAGAGAATAGAATGTTAATGAGACAATTCAGGGACACAGGACTGCCACCACCAGCCCCTGCAGTGCTCCAGCAGACCTGTGGGGACTCTGCATCCCCAGCACTTGCCTGGTTAGTGTGAAGAGGGAGTCACCTGGCCAAGGGGATTGAGACCTCTGCTATCTTCTCTCCTTGCCCACAGGTATGAGGTGGAGATTAATCAGCGCACAGCAGCTGAGAACGATTTTGTGGTGCTCAAGAAGGTAAGAGCGAAAAGAGCCTGTGGACTCTGTTTTCCCTTGAATCCCCATCCTAACCAACCCTGCTCGGGACTCTAGCCCTGGCCTTCTTCTGGGAAGAGGCTGGTACCTGAGTAGAGATGGAGTCATATTCTGGCCTCTAGCAAGGTGGAGAGGACACATGCCTAGGATATGGGTGGAGACAGATAGGAGAGAATCATGGTCTGGGAATTGGAAACCTCTGGCTCAGCTCAGCCTTCCTGTGTGACTTGAGGAAATACACTCTGCTTCTCTGGGCTTCATTTTCTCCAGGTGTAACAGAGAAAGAGCAGCCCCTACTTCTTTATTTATCCCCAAAGATGCATAGGAGAGAAAGGCAATACTGAGGGGTTTTATTCATCAACCTGCTTCGCTTGGTGGGCAAAAGATAGGAAGTTACTTGACTTTTAGGGCAAAGACAGGGCACCGATGGGATGTGGGTGATATTGACCAATGACTCTGGGTGCCTCTCGGCAGGAGGCAGATGCAGCCTACACTGTCAAAGTGGAGCTCCAGGCCAAAGTGGACTCTCTGGACAAAGATGCCCAGTTCCTTAAGTGTTTGTACGATGCGGTGAGGACGCCTCTCCCCCTCCCGTCCCCACCTCTTTCCAGCTGAGAGATTCCCTGGCTCTTCCAGGGAGGTGCTAATAAGAAGGATTGAGGATAAGCAGAATTAAGGGTGTTTTGATGGGAAGATGCGAAACCCTGCACTGGGAGGCTATGGAAGTGTAGGATCCTGGTCCCTGGAAGCCATATTCACAGGAAAAAGTCTCATCGGGGCTGTGATAATGACCTTGGCAGTAGGCAGGTAAAAATGACCCCATGAGGTCCTACTGAAGCACAGATTGCTGATACTGTGAATTGCAAGAAATGCCTTCCATGGCCTACTACCCACGTGGGGTGTATCCTGCTGTGTGAGCCTTTTCCTTGGCTCCAGCAAGCATTTCTTCTCTCCACTTTGGCCCATTCTGGCAGGTGCCAGAGGCCCAGAAGTCTGATGGGCAGAGGAGGGAGGTGGGGGAAAGACCCTGACTCTGTCCTCACCTCTCAACTCAGGAGGTGGCCCAGGTCCAGACTCACACCAGTGAGACCTCTGTCATCCTGTCCATGGACAACAACCGTGACCTGGACTTGGACAGCATCATTGCCGAGGTCCAAGCCCAGTACGAGAACATCGCCCTGAAGAGCAAGGCTGAGGCCGAGGCGCTGTACCAGAGCAAGGTGGGGACTGATTGTGTCTCCCCCCTCCACCAGCCTTCCTTTCCTGGGAAGGGACACCTCCACCAATGGATGTGAGACATCCCTTAGGAGATGTGTTGAATGAAAGAAGGGTTATAATCAATGCCATAGCGACATCTACTCAAAAAGAATTCTTGGCAAAAATTGTTATCAAAGATAAGCCATAAAACTGGGTAGGCATTTCCAACAGAGAGGGACAGGCCGTCCTCTGATGGAGGAATGAAGCGAGGTGCTCTTGCTATAAAACTGGGATTAGGTCATGTCACCATAGGAAAGGAGAGTAACAAATATGGAGGAGAGTAGGTATGGGTGACCTGTAGTGGGGCCGGGAGTAAAGAAGAGGATGCCGTGAGCTTCCCTCTGATCAATGTGGAAGGACTTCTAAGAAGAAGAGGTGGGATTCTAGGAGCATTCTGGGGGATGCTTTGAAGTAAAACCCTTCTAGGCTGTCACTGAGAAGACCCTTTACCTGGGGGGCCCTATGGGGCTTCACACCTCCCAGCTTTCTTGGCCATTAAATCCCGCCAACAGCAAGGACCACAGGTTCCTTGTTCCCTGTGCAGGGCTGTGTCATCCTCTCTTTTCTGAAGGACTGGCCAAGGGTGAGGGGAGGATCTGAGCTACAAGTCCTGAGCCAACAGTCCCACCACCTCCAGGGTACATGCATGTGGTCCTTAGCCCTGGCCCTTCACCTGTCATTAAGAAAGGATTGTAGGAGAATGTGTCATGGGACCAGGGACCTCACTTATACCACTCACCTCTGTATCTCCAGCACCTAGAAAAGAACCTGGCCTTTAAAAGATTCCTCTATAAAAAGGTGCTAAATCAATGGAGAGGTTCAGAACTCTTCTATTTTGGAAAGTGAAAGTGTTAGTCACTCAGTCATGTCCGACTCTTTGATACCCCATGGATTGTATGTAGCCCTCCAGGCTCCTCTGTCCATGGAATTTTCCAGGTAAGAATACGAGATTGGGTAGTCATTCCCTTCTCCAGGGGATCTTCCTCACCCAGGGATCAAACCCGGTCTCCTGCAAGTGGGTTCCACCCTGGAAACCCTATTTACTTTGGAAGTGCTTGAAAGTGAAAGAAAGTGAAGTTGCTCAGTCGTGTCCGACTCTCTGCGACCCCATGGACTACAGCCTGCCAGGCTCCTCTGTCCATGGGATTTTCCAGGCAAGAATACTGGAGTGGGCTGCCATTTCCTTCTCCAGAGGATCTTGCCAGCCCAGGGATCGAACCCGGGTCTCCCGCGTTGTAGGCAGATGCTTTTACCACCTGAGCCACCAGGGAAGTCCTTGGAAGTGCTTAGTACATGCAAACTGCATTTTCCCTTTATCCACCTCCAGAAAAGATGAGTCAGGGAGATAAGAAAGGAGGGTAGGCCCAGCAGATAGATTTCTGCTTAGAGAAACAGGTGGACTTCTTGGTCAGAATCAGCTCCAAACAGCTGGAAGGATAACTCAGATCCTGGCTCTATCACCTCCTGCTGCAGAGCTATCTACCTGGCTAGCTCCGGTGGTGGAAGGGTTTGCTCAGGACACTTTCTCTGCCTTGGGTGGTGGGGAATATGGGGGGAGTCCTGTCTCATCACCAACTTCCTGTCTCTGGAAACCAGATCCAGGAGCTGCGGCTAGCAGCTGGCCGGCACGGGGACAACCTCAAACACACTAAGAATGAGATGTCGGAACTGAACCGGCTCATCCAGAGGATCCGCTGTGAGACTGCAAATGTGAAGAAGCAGGTGGGCAGCAAGCCCGCAGAGAGCGTGGAGGCTGGGCTTCACCGTCTGTGATGGAGAGACTGGAGCCCATCCTTGGGTGAAAAGCAGGTGTCCCTTGCCTGACTTGGGACTCTCTGGACCATTGATGGTCCCTCTTCCTCGCCATACCTTGGGACCCGTACACTTCAAGCTGGCACCCTGCTCAGAACTGGAGGGGCCTTGCACTTCTTTCACCTGACTCTCACATATCAGATAAGGAAACTGGGCTGGAGAGAGGAAAGGACTCTCCCAGGGTGTCCAGCTGGTTATTAGGATTAGAATTTAGGTTTCCTTTCTTTTTTCCATCTTTCTCAGGCCTTTTCTGTATGCAGGAAACCTGCCCCATGTCCCCTTCAGGTATGACCCTCCAAGGGCAGGCTCCATGCCTCTTCCTCCCACTGGACACTCAGTGCATGTAGGGTTTGGGGGGCCTCTCCTTGGGACTCTCAGTGGCCAAGTTAAGGTCCTCTTCTCACTGCTCACACTGGGTGGCCTGTGAGGATGATAGCAGATGGAGATTTTTGGGGTTGTCTGCCCTGCTCCCCTTGCCTTTCCAGCTGGGGAACCCTGTCTTGTCTGAAAGCAGAAAAACATCATATCTCTGGGGAGATGACTTTAAGGGGGTAGGGAATCCTTCCCCAATTGACCCTGACAGGTCAACTCTGCCCAGTGATAGAACTGCCAAACCTGGAAGAGCTGAGCTGGCTCTCCTTCCTGCACCCCCACAGTCTTCCAAGCCAGGTGATGTGGGGAACACGGGGCCTGCTTTCCAACTCGACACGTGGCTGATTGACGAACTCTATGAGGACTGTTTCTCCGCCTGGTAGTATTTGCCATCACAGTGCCAGTGGATATTTTTCAGGCCCCAAATGCTCTGTCTGAGGCCATGGATATAACATCAGGCCCTTAACCTCTTGTTGTATGGGAAGGTTCCCCTAATCCATTCAGGCCAGACTGGGGAGCATTTAGACAGACCCTCCCTGCAGAGTGCTAGAATAGTCCAGAGATGTACACTGTTGGGTGCTAACGGGTAGGAAGGGTCCCTGCTGGGAGACACCCTGCAGGTAGGGGTCTGATCACAGAGGTGCCTTGGCACGCTGTCAGATTCTTGGGGGCTCCAGGTTGGGGTCTCAGTGTGGTTCTCCAGGACAAGGTGGACTTGAAACCAACAGCCACTGGTTACAACCTCACTAGACAAACTTGCAAACATCCAAATCTCTTCTTGCAGTCCTGAAGTGCAACTGCTCTGACAGCTTTTCATGGGCCTTTAAATATCCATCTACAAAAGAAAATAGAAGCTACTTAGATACTGTGTTGGCTTTGCATCAATTACTTGCTACCACCTTGGACCTCATCTGTAAAGTGAGGGGGGTTGGGACCTAATCGTTAAGATCTAAACATTATTCTGGGTTCTGATGGTCTTCCCATCTGTCCTTTGCTTTTCAGTGTGCCAATCTGGAGGCGGCCATCGCCAATGCCGAGCAGCGGGGAGACATTGCCCTGAAGGATGCCCGGGCCAAGCTGGATGAGTTGGAAGCTGCCATGCACCAGGCCAAGGAGGAGTTGGCCCGGATGCTGCGTGAATACCAGGAGCTCATGAGCCTGAAGCTGGCCTTGGACATGGAGATCGCCACCTACCGCAAGCTGCTGGAGGGCGAGGAGTGCTGGTGAGCGGGGCAAGGGAGATGCCACGGTGGGGGCAGGGGGGTGTGGGTGGCTCCCTGCTGGGCCAAGGGACCATTTGGGAGGTGCTCGTGACATGAGCACAGAAGGGGGCTGCTGGTCTCAGCTTCCTGCAAGAGGGGGTCAGATGTGAGGCACAGATGGTTGGGTGGTGGCATGAAAAGAGCCAGTGGGGTCAGACAGATGCACTTGAATCACTCACTTTGCCACATGTCAGCTACGTGGCCCTGCTGTCTGTAAATTTTGCTCTTTACTTGCTCATCTGTAAATGAGGATTGTAACCTCCATAAAATGAGGTTGTTTTAAGGATGAATTCAAAAGATAGGCATATAAAGGCAGTTCAATTCAGTTCAGTCGCTCAGTTGTGTCTGACTCTTTGCGACCCTATGAATTGCAGCACGCCAGGCCTCCCTATCCATCACCATGTCCTGGAGTTCACTCAGACTCACGTCCATCGAGTCCGTGATGCCATCCAGCCATCTCATCCTCGGTCGTCCCCTTCTCCTCCTGCCCCCAATCCCTCCCAGCATCAGGGTCTTTTCCAATGAGTCAACTCTTCGCATGAGGTGGCCAAAGTACTGGAGTTTCAGCTTTAGCATCAGTCCTTCCAAAGAAATCCCAGGGCCGATCTCCTTCAGAATGGACTGGTTGGATCTCCTTGCAGTCCAAGGGACTCTCAAGAGTGTTCTCCAACACCACAGTTCAAAAGCATCAGTTCTTCGGTGCTCAGTTTTCTTCACAGTCCAACTCTCACACCCATACATGACTACTGGAAAAACCATAGCCTTGACTAGACAGACCTTAGTCGGCAAAGTAATATCTCTGCTTTAGAATATGCTGTCTAGGTTGGTCATAACTTTTCTTCCAAGGAGTAAGCATCTTTTANCCCTGGGTCGGGAAGATCCCCTGGAGGAGGGCATGGCAACCTGCTCCAGTATTCTTGCCTGGAGAATCCTATGGACAGAGGAGCCTGATGGGCTACAGTCCATAGGACCGCAAAGAGTCAGACACAGCTAAAGCGACTTAGCACACACACATACATATAACTTATGTCACATTATCAATCAACATGTATAAATTTGTAAAAAAATAAACAGATAGTTAACGTGTGATAATAAGCTTATATCTAAATTATACATACTTCCCTGGGAGCTCAGATGGTAAAGAATCCACCTAAAATGCAGGAGACCCAGTTTAGATTCCTGAATCAGGAATAGCCCCTGGAAAAGGGAATGGCTACTCACTCCAGCATTCTTGCCTGGAGAATTCCATGGACAGAGGAGCCAGGGGCCTACAGTCCATTGGGTTGCAAACAGTCAGAAAAAAACTGAGAGACTAACATTTTCGCTCTTTTCATTTGTTCAGTTCAGTTGCTCAGTCGTGTCCAACTCTTATTATGCGTTAGGTGCTAAATCAAGCACTTTGTCTAAAAGTTCATTTTATTCTCTGAGACATCCCATGAGAAAGAAAGTATTATATTCTTTTTAGACACATAAATTAGAAATATACATACATAGACCATTGAATAGGTTTTATTGATGCATTTTTATAGATTTAAAGTATATATGTTAATCTAAAATATTTATGTTTGGCTTTCTGATTTCAGTCTGTATCATGGACTCTAGGCTCATCCACATCTCTACAAATGACCCAGTTATTGCTCCTTTTTATAGCTGAGTAATATTCCATTGTATATATGTACC
>SJYX01023702.1:153845-253182 GCA_006410675.1 Oreotragus oreotragus
CCTCTATTTCTTTGCATTGATCACTGAAGAAGGCTTTCTTATCTCTCCTTGCTATTCTTTGGAACTCTGCATTCAGATGCTTATATCTTTCCTTTTCTCCTTTGCTTTTCACTTTTCTTCTTTTCACAGCTATTTGCAAGGCCTCCTCAGACAACCATTTTGCTGTTTTGCATTCCTTTTCCATGGGGATGGTCTTGATCCCTGTCTCCTGTACAATGTCACAAACCTCATTCCATAGTTCATCAGGCACTCTATCTATCAGATCTAGGCCCTTAAATCTATTTCTCACTTCCTCTGTATAATCATAAGGGATTTGATTTAGGTCATACCTGAGTGGTCTAGCAGTTTTCCCTACTTTCTTCAATTTAAGTCTGAATTTGGAAATAAGGAGTTCATGATCTGAGCCACAGTCAGCTCCTGGTCTGTTTTTGTTGCCTGTATAGAGCTTCTCCATCTTTGGCTGCAAAGAATATAATCAATCTGATTTCGGTGTTGACCATCTGGTGATGCCCATGTGTAGATCTTCTCTTGTGTTGTTAGAAGAGGGTGTTTGCTATGACCAGTGCATTTTCTTGGCAAAACTCTATTAGCCTTTGCCCTGCTTCATTCTGCATTCCAAGGCCAAATTTGCCTGTTACTCCAGGTGTTTCTTGACTTCCTACTTTTGCATTCCAGTCCCCTATAATGAAAAAGACATTTTTCTTGGGTGTTAGTTCTAAAAGGTCTTGTAGGTCTTCATAGAACCATTGAACTTCAGCTTCTTCAGCGTTACTGATTGGGGCATAGACTTGGATTACCATGATATTGAATGGTTTGCCTTGGAAACAAACAGAGATCATTCTGTCATTTTTGAGATTGCATTCAAGTACTGCATTTTGGACTCTTTTGTTGACCATAATGGCTACTCCATTTCTTCTGAGGGATTCCTGCCCGCAGTAGTAGATATAATGGTCATCTGAGTTAAATTCACCCATCCCAGTCCATTTTAGTTCGCTGATTCCTAGAACGTCAACGTTCACTCTTGCCATCTCCTGTTTGACCACTTCCAATATGCCTTGATTCATAGACCTGACATTCCAGGTTCCTTAGCAATATTGCTCTTTACAGCATCGGACCTTGCTTCTATCACCAGTCACAACAGGGTATTGTTTTAGCTTTGTCTCCATCCCTTCATTCTTTTTGGAGTTATTTCTCCACTTATCTCCAGTAGCATATTGGGTACCTACTGACCTGGGGAGTTCCTCTTTTGGTATCCTATCATTTTGCCTTTTCATACTGTTTATGGGGCTCTCAAGGCAAGAATACTGAAGTGGTTTGTCATTCCCTTCTGCAGTGGACCACATTTTGTCAGACCTCTCCATAATGACCCACCCATCTTGGGTTGCCCCACAGGCATGGCTTAGTTTCATTGAGTTAGACAAGGCTGTGGTCCTAGTGTGATTAGATTGACTAGTTTTCTGTGATTATGGTTTCAGTGTGTCTGCCCTCTGATGCTTTCTTGCAACACCTACCACCTTACTTGGATTTTTCTTACCTTGGGCGTGGGGTATCTCTTCACCGCTTCTCCAGCAAAGTGCAGCCACTGTTCCTTACCTTGGATGAAGGGTATCTCCTCACCACCACCCTTCCTGACCTTCAACAGGGGATGTCAATCAAAAGGCTCAGCCAAATTAGACACTTCCCTGAGGTTTTATCCTTCTCTAACTTTCTGTCTTGCAGGATGTCTGGGGAGAATCCCTCCTCTGTGAGCATTTGTGAGTATCCCCGAGACACGGGTCAAGCTGGGGATTCTGACTGGACGGGAAAGCTGGGGACTGCAAGATAATGTGATACCACCTCCAATCATTGTCTCCTCTCCTCTGGGGGCTCCTAGTACTGTCTCAGGAAGGTTCTCTGGCTTCAAAGGAAGCTTATTTGCCTTCTGTCCCAGGGAATCAGTGACTGAGGTCATGCCAACCCCATTTCCTTCCTGTGTCTCTCTCCTGAGCATCGTCATCCCAAGAAGGGGTTGAGAATACGGACCTGTGAGACAAATGGTCCTAGACTCTCTGGGAGGGCAGGGACCATTCAGTCCCGGGCTGTCCTCACCTCGCACAGAGGTTGCAGTGTAACTGGGTCTTGACCCATCCTTGCAGTGTTTTTTGACTGCCAAGGGCAGCTGTGGGGTGGTGGGGGTGGCTCGCTGGGTGATGCTGCCATCCTCTTTCCCCTGTTCTGGGTCCTTCCACCACAGCCGTCATCAGCAGCAGCGCAAGCAGCTCCAGCTCCCACCCTGGATCCTTGGCCAGCACTGACCTTGGGGCCAGCACCACGGCCAGCACAGTGACCAGCAGCTCCAGAAGCCCCCGAAGCGGGCAGACCAGGGCCAAAGGGGCACGAGGGGGAGACCCAAAGGACTCCCAAGACAAGAGCACCCCAGTCGGCGGCCGGGCAAGGAAAGCTGCCCGGTAAAGCCCCTCAGCTTTAAGGGCTTTCTCAGATGCTGGGAGAAGAGATGCTCTTGCCCTGCCACCTCACTTGGAGATGTCTGCCCCGGCACCCCCTTCCCCAGAGTCCCAGGACCACCCGTGGCACATGCGACCACCCACATGCACTGTGGTCTGTCTCACTGTCAAGTTCTGGTTGGCCTCATCCTCTCTCGTTTTCAGGTCCCATCTGGACTTTGTGACTTCCTTTTTCCCTGCTGCCCTCAGCTGCTAGGAGGCTTATGAACACAAGCTATAATTACCTTCTTGGCCCTGGAACACCCCTAAGAACATCTTTAGAGAGAGAGGAGAGGAGGGAGGAAAAAGAGAGGAAGAGGGCGAGGGAGGGCAGGATAGTTTTCTCTATGCTTTGGTGGAGTCAGCAGTTGTCCGAAGGCTTACTTTGCAACCTGGAGGCAGTAGCAACTCCTATATGTTAAGCACGAACTTAACATCGATTGCCTTTAATTCTCATCGAATTATGCAAAGTAGATACAATAAGCATCCTCGGGACAGAAGAGACGCCCCCTTCCTCTGAGTGACTGTGGAACCTGCCCCCTTCACTCCCTGGGTGCTAGGGTCAGGAATTGAGCCCAGGCCTGGTTGACTTCAGGGTCTGTGTGCTTTTACATGCTACTGTCTCTTTAATGAAGGGAATGTCAAACTCACTCTTATTTTGATGAAGGCAGAGACTTAGGTTGCCTTTCTGTCAGTGGGTAGCTGTTTATCTTTGGGCCTTTTTCTGGGGCTCTGTCCTGCTGTAGCTTCTGATTCTCACTTCCTGCTGCCAGGAGCTGTGTTCAGTGAGGGAAGCTTGTTTTTTCTCTGGTGGTACCACCCGGCCCAGAAGTCCTGGCTCTTGTTGTAAATATTCCTAAGGATGGAGACACCCGGTTCCTCCTTGCCTTGACTGAAGGATTCTGAATTTCTGCCATATATTCAATAAACTGTCCTTGAGTAGTATCCGAGGTGCATGTTTGTCAATGTTTCAGTTTCTCCAAACTGCCCATGCCGATGATGATACACTCTACCTCGCTCACAGGCACAAGCCTTTCAGGGACCTGGAGGCTGCTCTGGAGGTGAACTCAGACCAATGGAAGAAACACACACACACACACAAATTCATGCACTCATACAAACCAGGGAAGGGCAGCCCAGTGCAGCAATGCTGAGAAGCGATCAGAACAGGGAAGCTAAGCAAGGAAGGCTTCCTGGAGGAGGAGGAGAGTTTAATCAAATAACTGGAAAAGTGAGAACATAGGTTCTTAAAAAGAATTTAAATCACACCATCACAGTAAGTTTCGGCTTAGGTTTTGTGTGCTGGTCTTGTTGGTTGGTGGGTGGGGTGGGTGGGAGGTGAACAGATTTGGCAGTAGATTCTTAGACATGGCATCAAAAGCCCAGGCAACCGAAGAGAACATACAGAAATTGGACTTCCTCAAAATTAAAAATTTCTACACATCAAAAGGAATTACCAAGAAAGTGAGAAGATAATTTACAGAATGAGGGAAAATATTTGCAAGTCACGTATCTGATTATGGTCTAGTACCCAAAACATTGCTTTCGAACTGTGGTGTTGGAGAAGACTCTTGAGAGTCCCTTGGACTGCAAGGAGATCCAACCAGTCCATCCTAAAGATCAATCCTGAGTGTTCACTGGAAGGACTGATGTTGAAGCTGAAACTCCAGTACGTTGGCCACCTGATGTGAAGAGCTGACTCATTGGAAAAGACCCTGATGTTGGGAAAGACTGAGGGCAGGAGGAGAAGGGGACGACAGAGGATGAGATGGCTGGATGGCATCACCGACTCAATGGACATGGGTTTGGGTGAACTCCGGGAGTTGGTGGACAGGGAGGCCTGGCGCGCTGCAGTCCATGGAGTCACAAAGAGTCGGACACGACTGAGCCACTGAACTGAAGTGAACCCAAACCATATAAAGAACTTTGACACCTCAATAACAAGAAGACAACCCAATTTAAAAGCAAGCAGAGGAATCTAATGGACCTTTCTTCAGAGAAGGCACACAAATGGCCAACAAGCACATGAAAAGATTCTCAACATTATTGCTGCTGCTGCTGCTAAGTCACTTCAGTCGTGTCCGACTCTGTGTGACCCCACAGACGGCAGCCCACCAGGCTCCCCCATCCCTGGGATTCTCCAGGCAAGAATACTGGCGTGGGTTGCCATTTCCTTCTCCAATGCATGAAAGAGAAAAGTGAAAGTGAAGTCGCTCAGTCTGTCCGACTGTTAGCGACCCCATGGACTGCAGCCCACCAGGCTACTCTGTCCATTGGATTTAGGCAAGAGTACTGGGGTGGGGTGCCATTGCCTTCCCCGTCTCAACATTATTAATCATCAGGAAATTCAAATCCAAACCACAAAGTGGTACCACTTCACATTCACTAGGATAGCTGTAAACAAAAAGAATAGAAAATGAAAACCGATGATGAGCTATATGTGAGACTGAACACCCTAAAACTCCTAAAGGAAAGCACAGGCAGAACACGTTCTGACATAAATTGCAAAAATTGCAGCAATATCTTCTTTGATTGATCTCCCAGAATAATGGAAATAAAAACAAACAATGAACAAATGGGACCTATTTATACTCAAAAGCTGAGAGTTACCATTTCCTCCGTTCTTGAAAAAGAATATCATAAAAACAGGACAACTGGCTCTCACGGTGTGCCACCAACAGAGAGGAATGGACACTTGGAGGTCTGACAGTGATAGCTAATCTAAGATGGGGCCTGTGGTCAGGTGGACGCTCACCAGAAACCTGGGCACACAGGTGTAGACACGTGCTCATCAGCCCACATACTCAAGCCTATGGAAGAGACTCAAAATATTTAACCACTGGTTTAATTAGGCACTAACCCATCACAGAAGGTGTCAGCCACAGGCAACTGAGACGGTCATGCTGGTCCCTACTGGCTGGACAGCATTCTGCCTAAGTTTGTATTCACGACCACCCATATGCAGATGTGGGCCCCCACACGGCCTCTGACACCTATGGGAACACGTCTGTGAGCTTGTGAGCAGTGCTCACAATTCACACTGTAAGCCTGGAGACTGGGGCCAAGGAGCAGAGAGCATCATCCAGCCTCAGGGGGACCTGTCAGGCTGGAAGGATGCACACAGCACCTGGGCAATAGGGTTGTGTGCAGAAAGCTGTGGCTGCCCTAGGGAGGGCTCAGGGGAGGTTTCTTAGAGGAGGGGTGTTTTTGTTTGTCTTAAAGGATAGGACCAGTCTGCCTTGGTGGGCAGGAGGCTGGGAGAACAGCCCAGGGCATGTCATCAGGGGAAAGCATGATGCAAGTAAGAAACATGCAATCGTCTCATAAGCACCCCACCCAAGTCCTGAAATTATATTGTCTTCAAAAGAGCAAAACAGGCTAAGGGGAGTAGGGGTCAGATCTGCTGCTTGGAGAGTCAGGGACAGGAAGAAGAGAGCGGGAAGAGTTGAGAAGCCCAGCTTCTCACAGCATGCTTCAGGGCGGGCAGGTACACTGGAAGCATGCGGGGAAGCCAGGGCAGCGCGGAGGCGAGAGCAGCCAGGCAGCTTACCTCAAATCCTGGTTCAGCTACTCACTAGCTGTGCAACTTCCAATAACTTACTTAACTTCCTGTGCCTCAGTATCTTCATCTGTAAAATGGGGATAATAACAGTACCTGCCTCACAGGATTGCAGTGAGAATTATTACGTATGTAGTGCTTAGAGCAGTGTCCTGCAGAGCCCACCCTGTGTGTTCGCCAGTATCATTACCATCATCATTATTATTTACAAGATGCCTCCCATCCACCTCGGGGAGCAGGCGGAGCAGGTATTAGTACCCTCTGTTTTAGAGATGTAGAAACAGAGGCTTAGGAAATTGGGAGACCTACCCTGGTCACATGACCAGGGCCTGGATGCACAGAGTCCTTGCCAGAGGCTTGGGGTGGGCTAGAGAAAGGAGATGACCAGCAAAGCTCAAAGGAGATGGTCTTGGTCACGGAGCTGAGCAAGGAGGAAGTGAGGGGATGGGGCAGCCCTGGAAGGCATTTCTCTGGAAACCAAACAGCAGGGTGGGAGCAGAGCCGAGTGTCTGGGAGGACAGTCTCCCTTGGCTTTTATACCCCGGCTCCTCTGGCATGAGCTCACCTTCAGCCTTGCCAGCTGCAAACCTGCTAAACAGCTGTCCTACCCCCAGATGAATGGCTCTGACCATGGCCAAGCCCCCCAGGGCCTGTGCTCCAGCTGTCAGGCTTGGGACTGAGTGCCCTGCCTGCCTGAAACTATAGGAGGATGTAGGGGGATAAAGGGAGTACTCGTGTGGGATTCACAGACAACATGCTCTTTTGCTGAGTCCATCTGCTGAGCAGGGCTGGCAGGACCGGAACTGATGTCATCCAAATAGCCCAGCTCTGCTGCTGCTGCTAAGTCGCTTCAGTCATGTCCAACTCTGTGTGACTCCATGGACTGCAGCCTACCAGGCTCCTCTGTCCATGGGATTTTCCAGGCAATTTTACTGGAGTGGGGTGCCATCGCCTTCTCTGAAATAGCCCAGCTCATTCCCCCTAATTTTGGAGACAATTATTTGCTCCGAAAACCACCTGCCCCATTCTCAGAACCTCCAGCCTCCCCCACCCCACCCCTACATCAGCTAGATTCTGCTTCCTCAAGCATGTGTGGCTCAGACTCTGTCTGGCTCAAGAGCCCTCACAGGGGTCTTGATGGGTCACATGCACAGGGTGAGATCCAGGGTCCCTCAACCCATGGTTTCCCTTCACTCATAATCACGCCAGCCTGAAGGGTCTTTCCCTCACAAATGCCCTTCCTCCTGCCAGCCCGGGTTGCTTTTACTCCTCCTCAGGAAGACTCTACCCAAGCCTTTTTTCCTTGAAAGACTGACATTCAAACCCCTTCCTCCAGGCAGTCCTTGTGGATTCAGTGTTCCCATGTCTTGCCTCTCCTCTGTGCATTCTCTTTTCCTCTCACCCAGCAAATACCCTCTTGGATTATACTAGATTTTCTAACTCTTCTCTTTCTCAAACCTTCTCTGGAGGCTTATAGGATCCCAGAATGCTGAGAATGGGGAGCCAATGGATCCTGCAGAGGCCAGGGAATCACATGAACACGTGAAACTGATCATTCTCACAGATGCAGAAACAAAAACATAAAGAAAGCGACAGATTATTTGTGTAAATTGATCAAAACATTTAGTTATAAAACCAAGAGCCATATAAATGTAATTCACTTAGCAAGCAATTTAAAATTCCCTTGAACATTCAAGCTAGATGTTCTTGGTAACCTGGGGGTTGAGTCTCTGATTGGACATACTTTCCCTACCAATTCATAGGTGAGTAGAAATGCAGCTCGGAGACCTCCATGCCTGGCCCATCATCTCTCAGAATTTAATTCCCGCCTGGAAAACTGGGCAGGGCTTCCCAGGTGGATCAGTGGTAAAAAAGAATCTGCCTGCCAATGCAGGAGACATGGCTTCCATCCCTGGGTTGGGAAGATCTGGAGAAGGAAATGGCAACCCACTTCAGTATTCTTGCCTGGAAAAATCCCAGGGACAGAGGAGCCTGGCGGACTACAGTCCATGGGGTCGCAAAGAGTCAGACATGACTGAGCAACTGAGTGCACACATACAGACAGGAAACAGCACCCCAGTACCGCAACGGGCGTGAGGGGAAGATGAAGACGGGACATGGGGCATGGTAAATCCCGTCCTGTCTCCCTTACCAGCCTCCCCAAGCAGGGACTCTGTCTCCTCTTGCCCGGAAGTTTGCCCTGGTCTCAGTTGAGTCTGGGGCAGGGCCTTTATAACCTTGGTGAACTACAGCTCTGTGCTGATTTTCTTTAGTATCTCCCTTTATCCCTGCAGGGAAAACACCAGTAAGCACCCCAGGAGCCCCACCTGGGCCCACCCTTCCTGTGAGTGGCCCAGAATGTTCCTCCTTCCTCTTCTGTCATCCACATCAACAAAATTGGGTGTTTCATTCCTAATGGCCAGTATCTAATTAACTAATTTATACTAAGGTGTTAATGACTTGTTAATAGCTTGATGAGATGCTTTTTCCAGGAATGCAGAAACTAAGTTCTCTGAGGGCAGAATGCCTTTTATTGCCTCCCTCAGCACTTGGTAAGTGCTCAGTGAGTGATAAAGGGATCAGTATCAATATAGTTGGGCTTCTCCTGGTGGTTCAGTGGTAAAGAATCCCCCTGTAATGCATGACCCACGGGAGACGCAGATTCGATCCCTGGGTTGGGAAGATCCCCTGGAGAAAGGAATGGCTACCCAGCTCAGTATTCTTGCCTGGAGAATCCCATGGACAGAGGAGCCTGGAGGGCTACGGTCCCTAGGGTCACAAACAGTTGGACACGACAGAAGCGACTTAGCATGCACACATCAATATACTTAATATTTGAAAAATGCTTCCTGTCAAATCTTGTAGCTAGAAACACTTATTAGACAGAGGCTATTATTATTTCTAATGGAGAATTTTCCATTACCAGAGATGGTCTGAACAGAGAGACTCCCGGAGCCTGGGACCTTTGGGAACACCATCTATTCCAGGTCCCTCAACAGCAGATAACACTGTATGGGAGTGTGCTAATCTGGACATCCTGTTGCTTTGGAAAGGAAGGGGAGAGAGGAGGAAAAGAGAGGACAGGCTGATTCCTAAATTCTACTTTTGGTCATTGATTAATATGTATTGAGCACTGAAATACACCAGGCAGCTACCAAGGATTTACATGAATTAATACATGTAATCATCACAACTACCTCATTATAAGTCTTTTTTTGTTTGTTTTTCTTTTTAAATGCATTTATTTTCTATGTGTTTTGGCTATACCATGCAGTATGCGGGATCTTAGCTTCTTGGCCGGGGATTGAACCCATACCTGCTGCGATGGAAGCAGGGTATCTTAACCACTGGACTACCAGGGAAGTCCATCCATGAAGAATTGTGATCCCTTTTACAGCTGGGAAGCGGAGGCTTCAAGAGGTAAAGACGTGCTGGGTGGTAGTGTGGGATTCAGACCTTGGGAGCCAGCTCCCGGAGCCTGGGCTCTTAGCTGGCGCCATCTGAGGCAGATGCAAGTGCAGAGGCTCCCTGAGGATGCACCGTCCCAGCAGTTGGTGGCTGTTCCAGCCACTGTCAATCCTCTCACACCTGGAAAGGATGTCCAGAGGCTAGTCCTGTGCCCTGAGGGAAGATACAGAGTGGGGAGTTGACTGGGGGCCATGGAGCCCTCTCCCAGGCCTCTGGCCCCAGGGAACACGGCAGCCTCCACACGGCAGTCAGTGGACAGAGGAGTCCTGGACTGGGGGCTAAATCCAGGAGTTTAAGCAGGATTTTGAAAGACTGGAAGGATTTGGACCAGAAGAGATGGGGAGAGAAGGTGTTTCAGGCTGGGTAAGAACAGTTTGGTGAACATTTGAAGGTATTTAAGATGAGCCCTGTGGATGTCCTTGGCAGAGCAAAGGAGCAGCCAGGAAGGAGGTTGCTGGCTGGGGTGGAGGTGGGGTGGCAGCTGCAGGGACCCCGAAGGCTGTGCTAGGGAGCCGCCATGCCTATCAGAAACAGACAGCCAGCGAAACCATGGAGGGGACCACCCTCGTGTGAGGACTGGGTTCTAAGGGCTGAGCAAGGCCTTGCGTGCTGCACCACAAACTCCTGCGCTCACGGCCTGACACACAGTGCGCAGTGGAGGTTTACTGGGGGAGAAGAGGAGGGGCGGAGGTGCCTACTAGGGGGAGTCTGGGAAACATCTACCCTCCTTATCAAGGAGGATGCGATGGCACGCGATGCAGGCTTCCGAGGATGCTCATGGAGCTGCCTGCAGAGTCCCTGTCCTTCTCGCACATGGCAAGAACATGCCAAGGGGTGAGGGAGATGGGAGAGTCAGACGTGGCTTCTGCTGGCTCAGAAAGACCTCCAGGAAGAGGCTGAGAGGAGGGAGCAGCAGAGCGAGAGGGAGAGAAGAAAGGAGGGATAAGGCAGGACGGAGACAGGAGATGGGAGGAGAGAAGGGAGGGAAAGAGAAATTCTGGAGAACCACGCAGACAAAATGGCAGGGGGAGGCTGGGAAGGAGCACGTGGTGGGTGGGGTGAGGGATTTCAGGCCAACCCCCTAAACAAAGTGACAGACAGCCCCAGACCAGCCTGGCCCCAGATTCTCTTCTCTTCATGTCCACACTCAGCCGAGAGTCACAGCCCACCCATGGGGCCCCAGCGGGGATCTTTGGGAAATGGCAATCTCCAGAGGCAGAGCCAGTCATGGGCGGAGCTGGGGCTGTAGTCACAGGGGCGATCATGGGGGAGCACTGGGGTCCACTGCGGGAGCCAGGGACGCAGGAGGGAGGGGACAACAGGCAGAGTCTGGGGCAGGGACCACAGGAGTGTCTGAAGCAGGATGCACAGTGCTCCCGGAGCCCCGCTCTGGGCCAGACCCTCACCCCTGGCTTGCCTGGGTGTTGAGGGATGTGATGGAAGTCCAGTCTCATCTTGACAGTAACCTTTATTTCAGTTTTAAACAGATGGTTCCTGACCAAGGTGCTCCACATCTTATTAGCAAATACACATTGGAGGAGAGACATACATGACAAAATGGATGTTCAGGAGGCTTCCCCTGAGACCTCCAGGCCCTGGACGAGCCTCTGTCCACTGTGTCCACATCTCTTCCCAGTGGACTCTGGGAATTTCTCTCCCACCTGCCTGACACCATCCTCCTCGTCTTCTTCATTCTGCCCAGGTGCTTGAAGGGCTAGACATCCCTGGGCGCAGGCATGCTCAGTCACTCAGTCAGGCCTGACTCTTTGCGACTCCACGGACTGTAGCCGGACAGGCTCCTTTGTCCATGGGGTTCTCCTGGCAAGAATACTGGAGCATGTTGCCATTGCCTCCTCCAGGGATCTTCCGGACCCAAGGATTGAACTCGTGTCTCCTGCTGCTCCTGCATCGGCAGGTGGACTCTTACCACTGAGCCACCTTGGAAGCCCGAGACTTCCTTTGCACAACCTCTAGCCTGTCTTATTTTGAGAGTTTCAGAGGGTGAAGCGTGACAATCCCATTTCTCGGAGAACTTACAGAAGCTCAAGGACCCGCTGTGTCCAGGGTTGACTCTGGCCTGTACTGTTCATGTCACTTGCCAGGGAGACGGTCACTCCACCCCTGATACCCCACAGAGAGAGCTACTGTCCTCTGTGGGCTAGGAGATGAGGCCGTGGGGTGGGGTGTGTCTCAGGGGGCCTGGGGGAAGGGTGAACAGCTCAATGAACGGCCCCTTTCCATGAAAGAAGAGGACGCAGCTATGGTTGGAGCTCCCAGATATTCTACCCAGCAACCTTCCCTGTCCAGGGCAGTCCATCTGCTCCCCCTGGTCCCCAAGAGGAAGCCCACAGCCAAGAGAAGATTCACCAGGATAGAGATGATGAAGAGCCAATGACACCCCCCTGGAGAGGCTGGGGCCTGGGGCAAATTACCCTATAACAGCAGGTTAATTAGATAAGACCCAAATTACATGAGCAAGGCTTGCAAGCCCAGCAATTTGATGGTTTCATGTTGTTTCGGAGGTGGGGAGGCTTGATCTCTAGCTCAGCACAGAGAAAATGACTTCTTGCTCGCAGGCAAGCCAAACCCATGAATTAAGCTCTTGACTGGCCAGCCACGAGCCCCAGTGCCAAGCGCATATAAAGGAGGGCACCTGCCAGTCCTCACTGCAACCTGCAGAACCGTGTGGGAATTTGCCTTCGTTCCTCCAGCATCCAAGCTCCATCTCCACCAGAAGCATGAGCCGCCAATTCACCTGCAAGGCTGGAGCTGCTGCCAAGGGAGGCTTCAGCGGCTGCTCAGCTGTGCTCTCCGGAGGCAGCGCATCCTCCTACCGGGCAGGAGGCAAAGGGCTCAGCGGGGGTTTCGGAAGTCGGAGCCTTTACAGCCTGGGTGGTGTCCGGAGCATCTCCTTCAACGTGGCCAGCGGCAGTGGGAAGAGCGGAGGTTATGGATTTGGCCGGGGCCGGGCCAGTGGTTTTGCCGGCAGCATGTTTGGCAGTGTGGCCCTGGGGCCCATGTGCCCAACTGTGTGCCCACCTGGAGGCATCCACCAGGTCACTGTCAACGAGAGCCTCCTGGCCCCCCTCAACGTGGAGCTGGACCCCGAGATCCAGAAAGTGCGTGCCCAGGAGCGGGAGCAGATCAAGGCTCTGAACAACAAGTTCGCCTCCTTCATCGACAAGGTGGGTCTGCTAGGACCTGGGGGCCTGCAAACAGCCCTTGTCTTTTCTTCTTGGAACATGTGCTTTTGGTGCAGCAAGAGGGACTGCGGTTAGAAATGGGAAGGCGCGCAATCCAGGGTGAGCGAATTAAGGTTTCCCGTATAGTCTTCCCTGAGGAAAGACAGGTAGGTCACTCTCTGCTGGCAGAGGCTTGTCAGGGTTACTGAAAGGAGCTCCAAAGAGAAGACAGACCCTTGCTTCTTCCTCTGGAGAGCCGGCTTGGTGCTGTTGCTAAGCCTGGGCCCAAGCAGGCTATAAGCAGGAAGGGGCCAGGGAAGCTGTCCTCCTCCTTTCATTGCAAGCTGATCTCACCCTCTAGTCCTTTGACAGGACTGGGAGCATCAGCAAATGGTCCTTCATGGGTGGCTTGGCCATGGGCTTTAGTTTTGGTGGGTGAGGACCCTCCTGAGAGGCAGAAGAGCATGGTGGGGCCACAGCGCTCTGAAGTCAGACCTGGTTTCCACCTTGGCCTCATCGCTGACCAGCTGTGTGACTTTGTGTGGCTAAGCCAGTCACGTAGCCAGCTGTGTGGACGGGTGGAGAGTCATCTACCCTGTTTATGCCTCTGTTTCCTCATCTCCACCATGGAGATAATAACCTACCTCTTGGGGCCACTATCAGATTTGTGAAAGAAAATACATGTGAAGATCTTGGCATGACGCCTGATGCGTGCTAAGTGCTCCCCAGATGGCGGTTCCTGTTATTATCATTTTTATCTCCAAAAGCTGAAGGAGGGGTGTTGGGAAGGAGCAAAATCAAAGGTCTGGAAGAAGCCTCAAGGGATCATCCAGTCCAGATAGGGCCTGCCTTTTTGCAGATAAGAAATGATTGCTCCCATTTTGCAAGTCAGCAAAGGCAAGGGGCAATGCCATGCCCAAGGTCATCTCCGGGCAAGGGAAGGTGCAGTTGGATGCTCAGCCTCCTGACTCCAGACCCAGCACTGGGCACTGGAGGACTCTGCTGGCTACATGACAGTCAGGCACCAAGGGTGGGTCAGCCCAGCACAAAGCCTATGTTGGAACAGTCAACGGCCATCAAAACCTTGCATCCCCACAGCTCTGGACTCCAGTTTGGAGCAGTTCCTGTTGACTCTGCTCACTTCAGGGGCTGCCCTGTCTCTGTGGCTTCTTACCCCTTAAGCCTTTTCACATCTAGAAGAGCAAAGTATTCTGAGGTTTGGGGTCTAGGGAGGTGGGAGTTGACTGACCTTGGGCTGAGTTGGTCAAACCTCATTAAGCAGTGAAAGTCTGGAGACACGGAAAGAAAGACAAGCATGAAGATAGTCACCTCTGTGAAAAAGGTGGTCTGTCTGGGGTGCCTCTGGGCTCAAACGCCTGGAGGTTTCCTAAATAATTTTGGTCCCTAGAGGAGTACAATCCCATAAGCCCAGGAAGCCAGGGACGATGGGTACATCCTATCAGCCATCCAGATGGGGGGTCCAGATGCGCATTGTGGTGTCCTGGCTGTAGGGTTTTCTCTGTGGTGAGCACTGTCTTATGGATAGACTTGAAAGAGTCAGGATTGCTTAAACCAAACCAAATGCTGGAGGATCTGCTGGAAGCAAGCTGCTTGGTGACCAATCCCACCTCAACACTGAAGCCCAGACAGTTTTCTGATGTCCCGTGTTTCTGACTTTAAGTAACACAACCTTGATCAAAGTAGCTGTGCTCACATACGATTAAGAGAAGTCACATTCAAAACAGAAAGACCAAAAATCAGCCCAAACCAAACAAGAGCAGTGCCTGCAGACCCACCCGCTCTGGTCAGTTTCCTGGCCCAGGGAGGCTACAGTGGCATGGGCGTTCTGTCTGTCCATCTTGCTCCATGAGCCAAGTTTGCTCTAGGGAAGATGGTTCTGAGGAGCAGGACTAGGGGAGTAGGAAGAGGCCTTGAGAAAGACAGAGCTGGACTCTGATGAAGGAATTTAGAACACCCAGGAGTTCTTGGTCCATTGAGCCTCTTGATCATGAAACACTGGAAAATGAAGAGCAGTCTCCTGTCTTTTGAGTGGTCAGCCTTTCCAAAGATGGATGCAGCCTGACTCTGTTGCAGCAAATTCAGGCTCACCACTGCCCTGGACTGGTTTGACCATAGTGGGTTCAGAGTGATAAGATGCATGGGTTATTGGAACATATATCTGGGTTCAGTTCTGGGCTCTGATATTTATTAAACCACTGGACCTTGGGAGAGGTCAACTTCTTAGTTTCCTTTCCACAAAATAAGGTTAAAGATGCAAGCACCTCAAATAGCTGTTGTGAGGGGTAGAGGAGAAAATGCAGGGGGACCACTTTGCCCAGTGCCCTAGAAGTGACGGATGTGATGGTTTCCATGGAGGCTCAACATTTCTGGGCATTGGGTTTCAGGTGAGGTTCCTGGAGCAGCAGAACCAGGTGCTGGAGACCAAGTGGGAGCTGCTGCAGCAGCTGGATCTGAACAACTGTAAGAACAACCTGGAGCCCATCCTTGAGGGCTACATCAGCAACCTGCGCAAGCAGCTGGAGACGCTGTCTGGGGACCGGGTGAGGCTGGACTCAGAGCTGAGGAGTGTACGGGACGTGGTGGAGGACTACAAGAAGAGGTGAGTGGGGAGGGGACTCCCTGTAGCTACATGACTGTCCCTGCCCCTTTTCACTAGGAGTGGGCAGCTACCCCAGCTTGAAGTTTTTGGAGGGAGGGGGCAGTGTTCCTTGTCATACCAAGCAGAATCACCCCCAAGAAAGCTCTGGGTGGCCACACAAAGGACAAAGTCTATGTTGTAACAGTCAACGGCCATCATCCCTGATCCTCCAGCCTGGCACTTGGGACAGATGGGTGGTTTCCTTCAGGATGTTCATGCCACATGCTCGTCCTCATTTTTGAAGCTGAATCTCCAACAATCTCCTTCTTCCAAAATTGGTGATCACATCCCCTCCTCCAGGAAGCCTTCTTGCCTGGCTGACCCCACAGGCCCTGGGCTCTGCAGGCCCTCCAGCATCTGTGCCCTCTGTCAAGCACACTGCCCCCAGCTCAGGATCTTCCCTGGGCAAGCGAGGGTTCTCAGTGAGACATATTAACCAAAAAAGCCCTGGCATTCCCACAGGTATGAGGAAGAAATCAACAGGCGGACAGCAGCAGAGAATGAGTTTGTGCTGCTCAAGAAGGTGAGGGGGTAGGCCGGTCTGGGGTCTGGGGGCTGACCTGGGATCTGGTGGAGCTGAGCCTGCCAGTGTGCTCTGCTTTCAAAGAAAGTGAACTTATTCCAAAATGGTGAGGGGAAGGCAGGGGGAAAACCACAATGCAAGAATATCCAGAGAAGGGAAAAAAGACAGGGTGGGGGCATTCTTGAGTGCTTGGTGGGGGCAGAATTCTCCCACAGTGGAGAGCAGCAGAGGACAGCACACCCAAGTCCCCTGCAGCTGCAGGCCTGGCTTGGATGCCACAGGAGGACTGAGAGCAGCCTGCTGGAGCTTCTTTTCCTAGCGGGGCACCCCATCCCTACTGCCAAGAGAGCCTATTCGCAGGATGGGGCAGGGCTGGGCCCTCTGCTCCTTCCTCCCCTTTCTCATGAGCCTCCCAAAGAGGAGAGGTGGCTAGTTCCCTCTGGAAGGGAGCAGCCTGCAGTGTGTGTTGCCTTCTTGGCTGCAGTGGTGGTGACCTGGGGATGGCTGGGCTATCTTTCAGGATGTGGATGCAGCTTATGCCAATAAGGTGGAGTTGCAGGCCAAGGTGGACTCCATGGACCAGGAGATCAAGTTCTTCAAGTGTCTCTATGAAGCTGTAAGTCTATCTCTCCATTCCACCCCTCTGAGGGCTACCGTTAGGGTAGGACTCTATTCTGAGACACCCAGCAGGGACACCCAGGCCTCCATTTCAGCCCTGAGAGGCTCCTCATCTCCACTCTCTGGGTGGGAGGGAAATGGTCCTGGCCTTACCTCCCTGGCAGCGGGACTCTGTCTGGGGCCTGGAGGGAGCTCACTATGCACCATGAGCAGCAGTCTTGGTTTGGAGCCTCTACATGGCATCACTGGGATTTGTTCACCTTATGAGGGAGGTTGTTGACCTCCATCAGTCACATCTTGAGACCATTGCTGATTCCCCTGCAGGAGATCGCTCAGATCCAGTCCCACATCAGCGACATGTCTGTCATCCTGTCCATGGATAACAATCGCGACCTGAACCTGGACAGCATTATTGATGAGGTCCGCGCCCAATATGAGGACATTGCCCTGAAGAGCAAGGCTGAGGCTGAGGCACTGTACCAGACCAAGGTGAGCTGGGCTGAGGCTAGGCCAGGGAGGGTGACCCCCTTAGACAGGAAGCCTGGGCCAAATCATTTTCAGAGCGGAGACAATATCCAGTTAAGTGTCCAGCATGGCCTGTCCCCATGACATCACCAACCCCAGCCACCATGCACTCCCACAACACACTCATCACCCCTAACTACGGCTCTGTTCTTTGGGTCCCCAGTTCCAGGAGTTGCAGCTGGCAGCCGGCCGGCATGGGGATGACCTCAAAAACACCAAGAATGAGATCTCGGAGCTCACCCGGCTCATCCAGAGAATCCGCTCAGAGATTGAGAATGTGAAGAAGCAGGTGACGTGGCTGGTTGCCTTTGCCTGGGGCAGACGGGAACAATTGGTGGGGGGTGGGGCGGAGGTGACATATGGACTGAGGGTGTCAGCCTCTCAAATCTCTGCCCAGGAAGGGAAAGGGGCCAAAGAGGTCATCACATCAAACCCTTAGAGCAGGCATCCCTGGGGTGTCTCAACTGCGGCTCAAGTGCCGGGGGTATGGTAAGCACTTGGGAAATAATAGTTGATCCTAGAGCACCTACTTCCCCATGCCCTTGTCTCTGACCCCACACACCTGGGCAGCTACTGACATTGTACCTTCAATACAATGTTCCAGTGGTCTCTTCTCCCAGACTTTAAAGTTAAGAGCAGAAGGCCGAGCTCTACTCTCACTCACTTTGTATTCGCAGCATAGGCTGGCCAAATAAATGACTCTGCAAGGAACTGAGTGGTGCTGAATCTATCAGGGCTGCAGAATGCACTATTTTTCATCCACCAAAACACAAGGCAGTGAAGCCAAAGCTAAGGAAGGACTTGCCAATGCCAGAAAGGGCTCCAGCTAGAAGAGGAACAGGGAGGTCTGACAGGTGGAGGTGGGCGTGTCTGCTTCAGAATCTCAGAGAATGAGAGGGACTTGGATGTGGATGATTCCAGGGAGCCCTTCTGGTTTCCAACTCTCCAATTCCCCATTTAGGCTTCCAACCTGGAGACTGCCATCGCTGACGCTGAACAGAGGGGTGACAATGCTCTGAAGGACGCCAGGGCCAAGCTGGATGAGCTGGAGGCCGCCCTGCACCAGTCCAAGGAGGAGCTGGCCAGGATGATGCGTGAGTACCAGGAACTCATGAGCCTGAAGCTGGCCCTGGACATGGAGATCGCCACCTACCGCAAGCTGCTGGAGAGCGAGGAGTGCAGGTAATGGGGGACGCTACAGCAGGAAGGCCCCGGGGGTTGGGGAAGGACCCAAGGAGAAAGCCCAACACATCCTAATCTAGAAAAGATGGGTTCTTGGGGAGTGAAGAGGTGGTGATCTAGGGAAAATAATAGAATTGATAATACCTACCCAGACATGAGTGCTTACTTCATACCAGGCACTGTGCTACATGGATTGGCTCATTCAATCCTCACAACTTCCCTGTGTGTACCTGGGCACATTCCCATTCCTGCCAAAAAAGAAAAAGAAAAACGCATTACTTGTTCCATCTTCCTTAACTGCCCAGGTCCAAGATGAGCTTGTGAGAGATGGGCGGCCACTCTAGCATCCCCAGTGCTCTTGGGAGAAGGGAAAGGATCAATGCCTGGGTCTGACCTTTGGGAGGTGTCATGCTATCTCTCAGATGTTAAACCTCATTAGGTTTAACTTGGATGGTTGCCTGGTTACCCCGAAGATTCAAGGTGTCCCCCATAGCTTCTCAGGCTCTGTAGAGGAGCCCTGGAATTTCCATAGGCGTCTACTGAGTTCAGAAACCCACGTTAGTCTGGTGGGGGCACTAGCTTTGAGGTTAATAGATTGCAGGTTGAATGACTGCTTGCTCTTATTTCTCCCCTTGTTAACAGGATGTCAGGAGAATTTCCCTCCCCTGTCAGCATCTGTAAGTACCTGTATGCTTGGACCTAAAACTGTACACTCTGTGGACTTGAAAGGGCCTTAGTTATACCCCACGTGTGGAGATGAGCAATCTAAGGACCAGAGAGGGAACACCTTTGGCTGAAATCACACAGCCAGGTAGCAGGGCATGGCCAAGCAATCGGGCCTCCTGACTCCCAGCCCAGGGCTCCTTCCCACCTCACTATCTCCTTGTTCCCAGGGGATGGCAGCTAGGAAGGCTCTCACCGTGGGAATGGGGAAACAAAGGACATGGTTCAAGACAATGAGTATGGAAAGGCTCTGTAGAGGAGCCCTGGAATTTCCATAGGCGTCTACTGAGTTCAGAAACCCACGTTAGTCTGGTGGGGGCACTAGCTTTGAGGTTAATAGATTGCAGGTTGAATGACTGCTTGCTCTTATTTCTCCCCTTGTTAACAGGATGTCAGGAGAATTTCCCTCCCCTGTCAGCATCTGTAAGTACCTGTATGCTTGGACCTAAAACTGTACACTCTGTGGACTTGAAAGGGCCTTAGATATACCCCACGTGTGGAGATGAGCAATCTAAGGACCAGAGAGGGAACACCTTTGGCTGAAATCACACAGCCAGGTAGCAGGGCATGGCCAAGCAATCGGGCCTCCTGACTCCCAGCCCAGGGCTCCTTCCCACCTCACTATCTCCTTGTTCCCAGGGGATGGCAGCTAGGAAGGCTCTCACCGTGGGAATGGGGAAACAAAGGACATGGTTCAAGACAATGAGTATGGATGAGAGGCCTGGAGAGCCAGGTTGCGAGGTTATGATCAGACCCGGGCTGGGGGACTGATGGACCTAGGAGGTCATGTTGATGGTTGTTAGATCTCTAGGTTTCTCACCAGGTTAAGAGTTAAATTGTAGCTTCCCAAAGATGCCCCTGGAGGACAGCTGGCAGGAGGCAGGAGGAAGAGGCTGGAAACTGAGAAGTTTAGAGAATAGGCTAACAGAAGAGGCAGGAGGTGTCCAGAATGACACAAGAGTCCATGGGTACCTGGACCAAAGAGGTGGATCTCGGAGAGTTAAGAATCAGCTGAACTGAGTATAAGCTGGGCAAACCAAGGGTAGGGCGTGGGGGGAGCAGTCTCTGCCATATTGTCCCCAGTGGGGAGGGCGTTGACTGTGACTGGGTCCCCCAGCCAACCTGTTGTTCCAAGAAGAGCCGCACCTGTCCTGGGGAAAGGCGGCCTCCCCTGGCCCAGCCCCTAGCTGTGCCTGCGGGCTGCTGACCCTGCTCTCCCCCCGCAGCCATCATCAGCAGCACCAGCGGCAGCGGCGGCTACGGCTTCCGACCCAGCTCGGTCAGCGGAGGCTACGTGGCCAACAGCGGCAGCTGCATCTCTGGAGTGTGCAGTGTCCGTGGCGGGGAGAGCCGAAGCCGGAGCACCACCACCGACTACAAGGATGCCCTGGGGAAGGGCTCCAGCCTGAGTGCCCCCTCCAAGAAAGCCAGTCGGTAGAGTCCGCTGCGCTCCCGCCATCCCTGCATCCGGGCTCTGGCTCGCGCACACGCGCTCGCTCTCCCCAGCCCATTGTCAGCCCCACCCCCACCCCGCCCAGCCTGCTCTTGTACCTCCGGTGCTGGCCTCGGCCGCCCACTTCTCCCAGACTGCGTCTTCCTGAACCTGGACAGGTGTGGACAACTAAGCTTGGTGAAATTCCTCCTTGCACACGCTGGAGTTTGCCTCCTTGGCTGTGGTCCCTGAACCATGCCTTGGGCTTCCAGCCTTTCGTCCTCTGCACAACCTTTGACTCGTTGGCTGATTACTCTGTCTGGTTCCGTGGGTCTCAGACCCAGGCCCTCTTCTTACACTGGGGCCTTTGTCCCAGCTCCTGCTTGTGGTAGGAGCTGGCTCTGCGTTCAGGAAAAGGAGGGCTGAAGGACAGACGACCAAGCGAAACCATCCCCACCCCACCCTGTCTGGCTCACGACTCATTCTGAGTGGACCGAGTACAACTCAGGGACTCTTTCTTCATTATGTCCTGCACCCACAAGCAGGGAAGAGGAGGCCCCTTCATTTCTCCTTTCTCCTTAAAGACCCTCCCACTGCATCCCCAATAAACAGCACGATCTGATGGCTTGGTCTCTGAGTGGTCAAGGTGCGCGCACAGACCTCAGTTCAGATGCTCATGTGGGCACACAGGCACGTGGACACACACATTACACCATGGCATATCACCTGGGCAGGTTAATCTTCTCTGTAGAGCAGAAAAGAAGATGCTTTCTGAGCCCACATGGCAGAGCGGCTGGGAGCGCACGTTGGGCTGCAGGGACATGAAGTGTGGAGAAGAGCTGGGAAGAGAGAGGGAGAGGGCGTGGGGGAAAGAAAGGGAAAGCATAGTCAGCGTGTGTGTGTGGCCTGGTTTGCAGCTTTCAACAAAAGCTTTGCCTGTGTCCACTGGCAGAAATGGTCCTGCTCTTGTCAGAGACTCTGGTCTCTTTCTGAGAACTGCTTGTTTCCTAGACGGTGGGAGCTTGGCAGGCAGTTGTATGCATTTGTTCAACCTGTGCCTCACTCTCACAGTCCTGGCCTCCGGGCAGGGTGGTGGATCTCCCAAGAAGGGTGGAGCTGGTGGGGACCCAACCCCCTGGCCCCTCGGTTAGAAAATCTCAGATAGGGAACAAGTTTCCAGAGCCTGAGCCCAGGCTGGAGTGGAGTGAGTTGGGCTGGGCAGACTGAGATTTAGTGACTGTGCAGTTGGCACTTTCCCAGACACCTGTCTGTCCTGCTCCCACCGTGGTGGAGGCCATTCCTGCCCTGTGGTGGGAATGGCTGTAAGGAGGCAGATGGATGGATTCCACAGTAACAATAGAGAGCTGGCAGACCTCAGCCAGGAAGTCCCTGGAGTTCACAAGGGCTTGCAAAGATGGAGGAGGAGGGATTGGATAACAGGATGGATGGGCTAGGTTGGCAGATAGGACTTGAGAGTAGTGGCTAGGGCTTAGAGCAAGGCCACAAGGCCAGGCTTGAACCCCCCACCACCCAGGAAGCGACCATTGGCCAGGGCTTCCAGGCTGCCCTCAACCAGGAAGTCAATGCCACCTTTCAGCAGGTGTGGGTAGAGGAGGGGCAAGCAGATGAAGACTCGGAAGCAAGTTTTGCTTCTCTGGTTGACAAGGTGAGGCTAGTGTGTATGTGTGCTTCCAGGACTGGGTAGAGACGTTGCCACTTCCTCAGTAAAGGAGTCACACACACCTGCTGTCTCTGCCACTCTCCTCCCTTTGCAAAGGTAAGGACTGAGGTGAGACAGCAGAAAGAACTTTCCAGTTGAGAGGTTTAGAAGAAATGATAGATTCTCAAATGTGGGGACAGAGACTGTCTCTCTAGATGCTGCTGTTTTATCACTCCCTCGTCTCTTTCTGCCCCAGGGCTCGTGGGGGTCTTCTGGGTGGGCAGGGTGATTCTGGGTTCTGGGTCCATTTTCTAGAACAGTAGATCACAGTGCTGGAGAGTGAGGGAAGCTTCTTGCAGGAGGCAGTCGGGAGCCATGCGCTGAGGCCCCTGGTCGGGACTTAAGTTATCAGCTTGGCAGGTCTCAGAGTGGGATGGCTGGGCTGAATGTGCACTGCAGACTTGGTATGGGGAACATGAGAGGGCTCTGGGGAGGGACTAATGGCGATGACTAGCAAGTAGGGTGGCCACTGCGTTACGTGAGTCCACAAAGTCATTGGATTGTGGTTACTAAGAGCAATGGTTCTTGACATTGGCTGAAAAATAACCTGGGAATTTCAAAACAAATTCTGTTGCCTGAGCCTCTATTACAAGTCACTTAAGTCAGGCTACTGGGGTGGGGTCCAAGTTTCACTGGTATCTTTTTTCTTTTTTTCAATGTAAAGACACACAATGTGCTTTTATTTACGTCTAAATCAGTGAAACAAAGTATTCACTGCAAGGTACAAACTTTTTTTTTTTTTTAGCTTGAAAAGAACAAAACCGTCTTATATTTGAACTTTTGAAATTAGTGAAGGGATTCTAGGGAGCGGCTTGAGCTGAGAACCGCTGGTCTAGGATGTGTTCTTAGGGATCCAGAAAGGAAGAATGCCGTGATCGATTAGTAATAACTACCGTGGCGGCCCGTGAAGGGAATCTGGGCATAGGATGCCCTCTCTCGTTGGTGCTCACCTGTGGCTTCATGGTTTGCCGAGTACTTTCACACCCATCATCTGAACAGCACTGAAAGTGAGGGAATGCCACTCTTGTCATTTTACATACAAAAAAACTGAGGATCAGATCCTCTGTCTATCAACAACCATCCTAGGCTGGAGAAGGCCTCAGAGGTAGCCTGTCTCTTGCCTAAAGGACTGAGTGGAGACTGGGGGCCGGGCTCTAGCTTAGCACACGAGTCTGGACTGGAGTAGGTGGTTGACAGTGCTGCCGCCTGCCTGCTCCCCCGTCCTGCCAGGTTCCAGGGGGAGGTCAACCACAGGTCAGTGCGGAAGAGGGCTCAGGATTGCCCTGACACATCGCAGCCCCCGCCATCCTAATGTGAGGGCCCTCAGCGCTGCCTAGCAGGAGCTGCTTAATCTTTTTCACCAGTGAAGGAACTGAGACCCAGCGAGGAGCAAGGGCCTCATCTGAGATCACCTAGGTCATCGGGGCGGAGCCAGGCTCAGACCCCAAAGTCCTATGATCTATCTGGTCAACACACTCATGGCAGGAAGTCATCGGTCTGCAACAGGGGTGAGGGCACTGTGCCCAAAGGTGGGCAGGTTAGGGACCCGAGAAGCCTTGGGAGTATAGGGGATTCTGGATGGTCAGAGAGGGGTGAGCACTTTACAGCCTTCAGTGGCATCAGTGGACAGACCAGGGCAGGTGGGCCTGTGGCAAATCAGGGCGAGGAGGCAGCAGAAGGGGCAGCAGATGGTGCATCATGTGGAGCCTTTTGCTTCTGCTCCTGGAAGCCCCGGAGGGGCAGAGGGAAGAAACGGGGTCCCTGGAGACAGAGGAAAAGAGGGGTAGGCTCACTGTAACAGGGATGAGGTCCAGGGTCCTTCCTACCCTCGGGGTGTGGAGGGAACTTCAGTGGAGCTGAAGGCCCGGATAGAGGTGCTGTGTAGGGGTCCCATCGGGGGTGGCTCTGGGGGTCAGAGGTGTGACTGAGTCGGTTCTGGTCTCTCCAGGATGACACTGAGCTGAGGGTGCCCTTGGAGTGCCATGGCCTGGGTTTCCTCTGTTGCTGAGCTCTTTCCAACTTCCCCACTCCCAGGATCACGTTTCATGCCCACTTCCCATGCACACACACCAAAACTGAACCTCAGGAAGGGAAAGTGATGGAGCCTGGGCCAGGTCGTTGACCCCAAACATTTCTCCTGGGGGTTTCCTGCCTGCCAGAACAGTTCATTCTGGACCCCCAGACCCAGCTGGTGTAAGACAAAGGCCTGGTCACGTGCACTCAGAGTACGAAGTGTGTTTCTAAGTCAGGGAGTTCCTCAGGCTACAGGCCTGCAGGCCTGCAGGCCTGGGGCTGAGCTTTTCACAGCTTTCCAGGAGGGAACCAACAGGCCTGGGCCTCAGACACGTCCATGTTTCTGTCCACGGGCAACAAGCAGCTCCTGGGCCAGGCTGCATCATCCCAGTAGAAGAACATGATGGCCCTGGGGAGGGAGGCCCAAGTCCTAGTTCCTCAGGCTACAGGCCTGCAGGCCTGCAGGCCTGGGGCTGAGCTTTTCACAGCTTTCCAGGAGGGAACCAACAGGCCTGGGCCTCAGACACGTCCATGTTTCTGTCCACGGGCAACAAGCAGCTCCTGGGCCAGGCTGCATCATCCCAGTAGAAGAACATGATGGCCCTGGGGAGGGAGGCCCAAGTCCTGGAAGACCAGGAGCCCTGTAGTGCTCTCTAGCTGGGTTCCCTAACTAGAGGGCCAGGTCCAGGGCCCAGGACACTTTAAATGGACACCGAGAGTGGGAAGGGGATGACTAGGGGGCCCGTCTAACACCTCTCAGCCAGTCTCTGAGGCTGCAGGGAGGAACTGGAATGATAGGAGGTTAATCACTGGGGGATGACGGAGACGTTGGGGCAGCTCTTAGGCTGGAGACTGGTTTAGAGACAGCCTAGAGACTACTGGCCGGCTCCACTGTGCAGGATGGCTTGTGTCAGAGGGAGCCTGGAGTGGAGCTGAGGGGCAAGGGCCGGGCTTAGATGGATCCCGAGGGTACAGAGGCTGTGGTTGGCCATATCGATGGGAGAAGAGTATAGAGAGGAGCCATCACGTATTCCTTTCCTCAGATGCAGAGAGAGAAGGCCTTTGATACTTGGCAAGTGCCCCTTGCTTTCTGAGACCCTGTCTCTGCTCCCCTACCCACCAGACTCATCTCCTCCTCCCAGACCAATGACAGGGACTGAATCGTCTTCACCTGTGTACTCCCGTGCCTGGCACACCATTTGCGCTCAGCACAAGTGGGTGAACTAAGTTCCCCCAACCTCCAGCACACTCTGACTCCAGACTGCCATGGTGGGTCCTGACAGGAGCTGGTCCTTGGTATAACTCACTGAAGGCCCTGCAGCAGGAAGGCCAGACGTATCAGCGGCCCAGCTGGGGGACAGTCGGGGGCTGTGTGAGTCAGGCTGGCTGTAGATGTGGACATTGGCACCCTTGGGACATCTCTGGAGGGCAAGGAGAGCAAAGGGGGTTCCAGATGGCATCCAGGGGTCCTGCCAAGGGGCTGAAGCCTCTTGACACTGACCTCCACCCTGCTCCTCTTCTTCATCTGTGGAGCCTCAGCCCTTAGCCCCTTTCCTATACTTTAGGCCTGGAGTAGCAGGTAGGGGTCCTAGGACAGGATTTGGAAACCGATGTTTATGGAGCCCTAGCCTCAGGCTGGGCACCTCTCTGAGGCAGGTGGTGCTGTTCCTAAGACAGACATGCTAAATCCAAGGCCACTGAGCAGTACCTGGAGCCAGGATTCCATGAGCTCTGTCTCCCAGAGCCCACACTCTTTCCACATGGCCACCCTGCCTCCTGGCGTGGGAACGGCCTGCTTCTGCCCACCCAGCTGCTGTGCATTCATTCCCACCCTACCCTGACCTCCCACGGGCTCCCTGCCCATTCTCTGCTGGAACTTTCATAGTATTCTGTCATCTGAAGCCTGATGTCTCTGAGTCCTTGGCACTGGGCTGGGTTCCCTTTTCACCTCCTGATTGCCATTAAGTCATCTCAGTTTTACATTCTGCCGGCTTCCTCCAGAAGCTGTGGCCCCACAGTCAATCACAGTGGCCCATCCCCTCAATGTTGGGGGTCTTTAAGGCAGTACCTTGATCAAGCTCCTCTGGATCCTCGTCTCCTATGCTAGAGGCAGCCAGGGGTGGTGGCAGCCCTGGATCAGGAGCAGGTGGGGGTGATGAAGAGGTGATGAGTGCTTAGTCCCTCAGTCCTGTCCGACTCTGTGCAACCCCACGGACTGTAGCCCGACAGGCTCCTCTTTCCATGGAATTCTCCAGGCAAGAATACTGAAATGGGTCGCCATTTCCTTCTCCAGAGGATCTTCCTGACCCGGCGATCGAATCTGTGTCTCCTGCATTGCAGCTGGATCCTTTACCATCTGAGCCACCAGGGAAGCCCTGAAGGTGGTGGAGGTGGGCTAAGTGGACAGGGGTGGAAGAGGCTTTGGAAAGAACGGAGCTGAAGCAGACTGGAGCGGGCAGTTTTTCTGGGGAAGCATCAAAATGAAATCCTAGATCAGCAAGAAGAATCTGGAGATACAAGAAGGAGACAGCCCGGCTGTGCAAGTTGGTGCCTGTGGTCCCTGTCGTTTGCCCAGATTGGCATGGTGGCCAGTCCAGCCAGCTGAGGATGGCTGCCACCTCTGCCACCACCACGACAGAGTTATCTTTAGTTCTCCCGAGCGTCTTCTGAGGAGACTTGGGAGGCCGCATGCCTCACCACTTGCCCTTGGAAAAGTTCCGCTTCCTCTCTGACCACCGCCCCTCCAGCCATCCAGGACCCTGGCTCCCTATCATGCGTGTGTTCTCCTGCCCGGCAGTGAAGACTGTTTCTCCTCTGGCTTCCTCACCTGCTGCCGCTCAGGGCTGGAGATCCTTGGGGCCCATAGCCTAACCCCACTGGCCCAGATCTCATCAGCTGAGGGCTTATCAACACCACCTGAAGAGACGGGACATTTTCTAGTCTGAGAGTCTCTCTGCCCTAGCTATTTCTGTCCCACCGTTCTAGACTAAATACAATCACTGCGCACTGCCAGGGCTGGTGGAAGAGGGAGAAAGAGCCATCCAAAAAGGAAGAATAGGCTGCAGAGCAGGTAACTGAGAAGCACAGAGAAGCCAAGCGTTCTTTCCATTAGGGGAAACAGGAAAGAAATTTATGCTCCAGGAACTAGCTCCTCTCACCTGGTCCTGACCCTTTGTTTGTTTGAAGAGCACATAGATAGCCTTGGAATCCAGCCAAATCAGGAAAGAGGGGCCTCCAGGTTGTCATAGAAAATCCTCGAAGCAAATAAGAGGTGGGTGAATCACGGCTTTGACTGCCCAAAGGACGGATGGGACAGGCTAGATGGTGGGAAGATTCCTGTCTGACTACCCACCCACCACCCACCCCCAGTCCCCACATTTCAAGTCAGCAAATAGAGCGTCAAAGCAAGGGGCCCTGTGCAGGCTGAGGCAGGTTTGCAAAAGAGGGTTGGTGGGGACACCGCACCCTCTGGAGCCAGAAAGATTGGGGTGTTCTCTCTGCATGTCCTCAGCTGGCAGGTCAGCCCAGGCCCAGCATTCCCTCTGACACCATTTCCTCCACAGTCAGAGGTGGTGGGGGTTGGGTACCACCCTTTGAGGATCATTTGCAGTTTCTCAGAGGCCCTAAGAGCACTTGATTAATTGCCCCCTGCTTGGAAGAGGTAAGTGGTGAGAGTGTGAACAGTCCAGAGTCCACGATTCAGCAGGATTTCAAATAAGATGCTAAGGCTGCCAGCTTCTAATTGGGCCAAAATGGGATCAATGATCATTGACTGCCTTTATTGTTTCAAAAAAGAAAGGGACCATTTAACAGTAGGAGGCACATGCTCTCAGAACAAGATCAGCCCTTGAGTTTAAACAGTCAGCCACACAAGAAACTTATTGCACCATACTTATCTTTCTCCCTTAGCTGCAGACCAGTGAAAACTGCTTCAGCATTTATTGTACAACCTCTTCCTATCTCAGCCCCTCATCCAAATGAGCATAAAAGCACTCTGTCAATGCCACGACATTGAGAAAATCATCAAAAGGAACAATAAAGGGGAAGTCTGTAGAAAAAGAGTATGAGCTGCAGGATGAAAGGAGTGATGACAATGATGATCCTGCAGAAGGAATGTGGCGAGAGGGGAAGGGAGGAATGGGTTCCTGGTCTACCCTGCAGGGCTGCGCCCACACCAAGAACCTTGTCCCCTATGCCTGCTTCCTCTTCTGCAAAAATGAAAATAATAATAACTACCTCCTGTTATTGTAGTGGCTGAGACATAAAAATGCCAGGCCCATAATAAGTGTCAGCTGTCATTGTTATTGTTACTGTTATTAGGAACAATGATAGCTAGCAAACCACCGATAACTTTTAGAGGTTCACTGGGACCCCGATCCTAATTTGATTTCTGAGCAACGAGTCCTTTCTTTGGTGTTTCCCCAAGATCGGTGTGACGCTAGTGTAAAGAACCCGCTTGCCAATGCAGGAGACGTAAGAGATGTGGGTTTGATCCCTGGGTCAGGAAGATCCCCTGGAGGAGGGCATGGCAACCCACAGTATGCTTGCCTAGAGAATCCCACAGACAGAGGAGCCTGGTGGGCTATAGCCCATAGAGTCTCAAAGAGTTGGACACAACTGAAGCGACTCAGCCATGCACACATCAGACTGATATATTTGAGCCTGTTTCTGAAACTGCCTACTCCAGGGAACTAATCCAGGTCTACAGAGCCCAGGCTTCCTTCTCAGTCTCAGCCCACCAGAATGGAGCTTTTACCCCTGGGCTTTTTCCTAAACCAAACCCCAAGAGTTTCCTCCTAAAACTCTGCCTTTCTCCTAACATGTAGATGTTGCTAAGTTTGTGGTTTACTTGAAACAGGACTGCTACACTTCCCCCAGGGCCTCCTGGTTATTTATTGGCAGTCTCAGGGCTGGAGGTATCTTCTCCAGGGTCCCTGGTGGGACCTGGGAGCCTGGGAGGTCCATGTCTCCCTGTGCAGTGACCAGGACAGAGCTGTCTCCAGGTGAACTTACTGTTTTGATGAACTTGCCGGGAAGACACTGGCAGAGTCCTGCCCGCAGAACTCCTTGCTGCAGCTCAGCCCACCTCTGCCTCACTGAAGACCTGTCTTTGACTGGGCTGGGAATGGCCACTTTTCATCCCTGAGGGCCAGCTGTGCCAGAAGTCACTGCCAAAGCTGACTTCCAGTGATGAGGGTCTCAGGGGCAAGAGCAGGCAGGCAGGGCTTGGGCTAAGAGCCAAGCCTGGGAATGGAAACTCCATGACACCGTGATTGACTATTCAGGGCCGATGTCTGGAAACTGGGCTATGAGCCAGCATGGGTAAGAGGACCTTCTTTTTTTTTTTTTTTTTGGTAAAAGTTTTCAAAAGCCCTAAAAATTAGCAAAGCATCTTAGCTCAGAGACTGAATTAACTTTCTATGTTGATTTATTTCTGGCAAAAGTCAGATACCTTTTAATGGAAATATAACCAACACATACACATATACAGTAAAAGTACTTTGTAAATTGAAACAATTCTCTATCATCTTTTATTCTGCTAAACCATCTCACTCATTAATGAATTGACTGAACTGAATATTTCTTTCCTTTTTTGACTGGGGAAAAGTAGTATGTCTAATATTATTCATTTATGACTTAACTAGAAACTTAAAAACAGCTTCAGTGGCATAGAACCAAAAATAAAGGTAAACAGTTTTTAGGGTCTTTTAAAAATTAAAATCTCTGACATAATTTCCCTCCAATTTGATTTGTCTTCTTGCGAAGCCATTACATTTTTTTTCAATTACATCTTTAATCATCTCACTGAAAATCTTCATTGTTGAACACATGACCAATGAGATTATCTCAGTTTGCTGGGGTAAGAGAGTTCCAGAAAAACATCTACTTCTGCTTTATTGACTATGCCAAAGCCTTTGACTGTGTGGATCACAATAAACTGTGGACAATTCTGAAAGAGATGGGAATACCAGACCACCTGACCTTCCTCTTGAGAAACCTGTATGCAGGTCAGGAAGCAACAGTTAGAACTGGACATGGAACAACAGACTGGTTCCAAATAGGAAAAGGAGTATGTCCAGGCTGTATATTGTCACCCTGCTTATTTAACTTCTATGCAGAGTACATCATGAGAAACGCTGGGCTGGAAGAGGCACAAGCTGGAATCATGATTGCCGGGAGAAATATCAATAACCTCAGATAGGCAGATGACACCACCCTGATGGTAGAAAGTGAAGAGGAACTAAAAAGCCTCTTGATTAAAGTGAAGAAAAAGCGCCGAAGAATTGATGCTTTTGAACTGTGGTGCTGGAGAGACTCTTGAGAGTCCCTTGGACTGCAAGGAGATCCAACCAGTCTATTCTAAAGGAAATCAGTCCTGGGTGTTCATTGGAAGGACTGATGCTAAAGCTGAAGCTCCAATACTTTGGCCATCTCATGCGAAGAGTTGACTCATTGGAAAAGACTCTGATGCTGGGAGGGATTGGGGGCAGGAGGAGAAGGGGATGACAGAGGATGAGATGGCTGGATGGCATCACCAACTCGATGGATGTGAGTTTGAATGAACTCCAGGAGTTGGTGATGGACAGGGAGGCCTGGCATGCTGCGATTCATGGGGTCGCAAAGAGTCGGACACACTGAGCGAATGAACTGAACTGAACTGAACTGAGAGGAACAAAGCCTGGTGTGAGAGAGGGAGGAGGGTTTGGAGATGGGAGGGGGAGGGTCCACCAGTCACATTGCTGAAGTCTGCAGATTTGGAAAGTGAAGGATAGGGAGGGACAATGGGTAGGATCTGGGTACAGGAGGGTCAGAGACAGTGGTGTGCTGGTTAAAGCTTAATCAGTTCTTTGAAAAAAAGTGTGTATACATAAATACGCACACAAAAATATATACACACAAGTGCATATATGTACATATGTATGACACATACATGTACATAAACAATTTTATATTTTAGTGATACATAAAGTGTTTTTATGGGGTTTCCTGGTGGCTCAGTAAAGAATCCGCCTGCCAATGCAGGAGATACTGGTCTGTGGTCCAGAAAGATCCCTTGGAGAAGGATATGGCAACCCACTCCAGTATTCTTGCCTGGAAAATCCCATGGACAGAGGAGACTTACAGCCTACAGGTCATGGGATCACAAAAGGGTCGGACACCACTTAGCAACTGAACAACAGCAACGAGGTGTATAACATGCAATTTATAAATAATAATAAAATATTCAATACTCTTCATTATAAACTATAAAACCTCCTGAATCTCATGAAATACTTGCAGTTGATTTTGCCTAAGCTCCCGCCTAACGGCCAGCCTGTTAACCACAACTTACCAACAGGTACAGTTCCAAGAGGAACATTAGTTGGTTCATATTTTCATGCTAATGGTTAAGATTGAAGTGGAACAAGGAGCATGGTTTTAGAGCTTTCCTTGCTACCCAGTGATGTGAATGGCTGAATCAGGGAAAAGTTTTTGAATCTTGGAAGATTATTTGGTTGGCTTTTTTTTTTTTTTTTCGCTATCCATAGTGTAATGGTTTTGAACATGACACACTTTTAAGTTTAATCTGCATAACATTTTNAGCATGGTTTTAGAGCTTTCCTTGCTACCCAGTGATGTGAATGGCTGAATCAGGGAAAAGTTTTTGAATCTTGGAAGATTATTTGGTTGGCTTTTTTTTTTGCTATCCATAGTGTAATGGTTTTGAACATGACACACTTTTAAGTTTAATCTGCATAACATTTTTACTATCACTTCATTAAACCTAGACCAGAGCCATCCAACAGAAGTGCAATGCAAGCCAGACACATGGTGTAAAACTTTCTGGTAGCCACACTAGAAAAATTGCTGAAATTCTAATAATGTATTTACTTAACCTGATATATGCAAAATATTATCATTTCAACATGTAACCAATATAAGAGTGATTAGTGATATATTTGATATTTTTTTCATACTAAGTCTTCAAAATGCAATGTGTCTTTTACATATAAAACAGTTTGAAATGTGAACCACCCACATTTCAAGTGCTCAGTAGTCACGTGGGGCTAGAGGCAGCTGTGGTAGACAGCATAGTTCTAGACAATTAACAAAACAATCAAATTTGTACACACATGTATTGATATATATAGGTATGTGCATATGTGCACACATATATGTAGTATATTTATATAGATATATAATCATTTTTTGTATACCTAAAACAAATATAATGTTATATGTCACATATATTTCAACTTAAAATACAAAAAGTAAAAAATGAAGAACAGTAAACTCAGCTCTGATTTGCAGTGTCTGATGATTCCTTTGGTGTGACTCCTCCCACAGTAGTGGTTTCAAGCTGCCAACATGACGTCAGTGATCTCAGAGCTGCAGAAACGTGCAACAGCTCATCATTGTACAGTATAGGATTGGCCAAAAAATTCCTTTGGTTTTTAAGTAAAAATAAAAGACACATCTTTCATTTTCACCAAGAACTTTATTGAACAACCTATTCATCATTTTGTTCCACTACCTTCTACCATTTTTCAGTTAACTTCATAATTCCATTTTCCCAAATCTTTTTATCTTTTTGAGTGAAGAATGGTTCTGTGCCTTTTACAATCTTCCAAGGAATTGAAAATTTTTTACATTAAGAGAATTTCATAAAGACAAAAATAAATGAAAATCTGAAGGTGCGATGTCTGGTGAATACAGTGAATGAATCAGAACTTCTCAGCCAACCTGTAACAGTTTATGTCTGGTCATCAAAGAAGCATACGGTCTTGCATTATCCTGATGGAAGATAATGCATTTTCTGTTGACTAATTCCTGATGTTTTTTGTAGAGTGCTGCCTTCAATTGGTCTAACTGGGAACAGTACTTGTTGGAATTAATCATTTGGTTTTCCAGAAGGAGCTCATAATAGAGGATTCCCTTCCAACCGCACCATATACACAACATCACCTTCATTGGATGAAGACCAGCCGTTGGTGTGGTTGGTGGTGGTTCAATAGATAACTGCATGTGGAAATATGATCGAGAAGTTTTTTTTTTTTTTTTTTACCTTATGTATGTGGAACCCAAACATCAAAGAGATTAACATTAGCTGGTGCAAATGATTTTCAGCACTTGATTTGGATATTTTGAGTATATCAGCTATCTCCCGAATGATATAATGTTGATTGCTCTCAGTTAATGTCTTGATTTGATTGCTATCAACTTCAACTGGTCTACTCAACAGTGGAGTGTCATCCTGTGAGAAATTTCCAGCATGAAACTTCCCAAATACTTTTGAAGTGCCCAACCAGTCGCAGCATCTTCTTCATACACTGTACAAACGTGGGGTTTTTTTTGTGTTTCGGTTACATTTTTACCTGTCTTGAAATAATAAGGCATAATACACCAAAAATGTTGCTTTTGTCATCCATCCTCAAAATTAAAATGGCTACACAAAAAAATTCACCAAGTTTGATAATCCTTTTAAGTGCATACTGATATGACAGCTGTCACAAAACAATCTAATAAAATTATTTTGAATGAAGTTAAGGACAACTAAGGTGTATGGCACCCCACTCCAGTACTCTTGCCTGGAAAATCCCATGGAGGGAGGAGCCTGGTAGGCTACAGTCCATGGGGTCACATAGAGTTGGACACAACTGAGTGACTTCACTTCCTAAACTAAACTAAAGTGTTACTTAGAGCCATTTTATGGAAAAATTTGAACAAAATTTTTGGCTAACCCAGTATTTCCACTCTACAGATTCCATAGATGTAAATAACCTCAAGGGCTTAGAGAGTAGTAAAATAGTTAGGAAGTTATCAGTTTTAAGCCTTTTTACTTTTGCTTTTGATTTAATTTATTTAATTGTAAGTATATAATTTAATTTGAATTACAGCTGTGTTTGAAAACCAACTCAGAAAGCTCTTGAAAATTTATCAATTGGCTGTTATAAGCCAGTAGAACTTGGTCCAGCATAACACTAGTCAGAGATCAGAAAAAAGGGAGCTTTCAAATAGGACATGTGAGTTTTTAGCAGGGATCAAAATGAGATTTTTCTTTGTTAAACAAAACAGACATTTATTTAATTAATTTTATGAATCACCTTGACTGGGCCACAAAGTGCCCAGACATTTGGTCAAACATTAATCCTGGCTTATTGTGAGGGTGTCTCTAGATGAGATTTACCTTTGAATCTTTGGTAGGCTGAGTAAAGCAGATGTTCTTCCCAATGTGGGTGGGCCTCATCCAATCAGTGGAATACCCAAATAGAAGAAAAATGATGAGTAAGAAAAAAACTTGATTATATCAGCTGGAACATTGATCTTCTTTCTAGGACTGGAATTTACGCCATGAGTTTTGCTAGATCTTAGACCTTCGGAGACTGGAACTATACCACTGGCTCTCCTTAATCTCCAGCTTGGCAACTGCAGATCTCGGGACTTGTCAGTCTCCGTATTCATGTGAGCTAATGCTATTCACATGTACGGATAGCTGGTGCAGGGTGGGAGTGGTGGTGAGGAATAGAATGAACACAATAGGACTCTGGCCCTCAGAAGTCTTGTGGTCTAAGGGATGCTCAGAGACCTACAGAAACAATAACAAGTCAGGCTATAATGGTGGCTCCAAGGGTTGTGGACTCCGGAGGTGGAGAGTTAAAAGGACATTTGCTTCTTTCTCGAGGCCGCTGCCTCTTTTCGCACTCATTGGCCTTGCCTGTTAAATCAGAGGACTGGGCTGAGTGAACGGCTCCTTTCCAGCTTGCAGAGTGAGTCTTCTTGCATGATGAGGGGGAGTGGTGGCTGCCTGGATGGAATGGCATTTGTGTTGCCTTGAAAAACACCTTTCTCAATGCACAGAGATGTGGAGCAAGGAAATCGTAGGTATCAGGAGCAGTTAAGGCAAAAGTAGAGGGGCAGGAACAGGAAGAACCCTTCAGAAGGAGGCAAGTGCCTGGGAGTGAGGGCAGAATGAGGAAGGAAGACCAAAGAGGGTAAGCACCAGGGTGTTAGGGGTGGAAGGTTCTTAGGGTTTATTCAGAGAGCTACTAGATGAGGAACCTAAGGCTGAGTGGGCAAATAACTTGCCTAAGGTCACAATGGCACCCCACTCCAGTACTCTTGCCTGGAAAACCCCGTGGACAGAGGAGCCTGGTAGGCTGCAGTCCATGGGGTCGCTAAGAGTCTGACACGACTGAGCGACTTCACTTTCACTTTTCACTTTCATGCATTGGAGAAGGAAATGGCAACCCCCTCCAGTGTTCTTGCCCGGAGAATCCCAGGGACAAGGGAGCCTGGTGGGCTGCCGTCTATGGGGTCACACAGAGTCGGACACAACTGAAGTGATTTAGCAGCAGTAGCAGTAAGGTCACACGGCTAGGAGATGGGAAAATCAGATCCATGTGAAAGGATATAAACAAGGATATATGTAATTAATGCATTCATGTCCATACTCACCCATTTGTATAATTATCCCACTTAGCACTTATTTCCAGATGCTTGAGTGTAGGAGAATCATTGATGAAAACAAACCTAAAATCTTTCTCTTTGTACAAAGATGCTTGGGTTCAGAATTCTCAAAAAGGCATCCTCAGTAAAGGCCATGGTAAACGAAGAGAATACTATAAAATGCCTATGAAAAAACAGTGAAAACTCCTGACAGAATTACTAGCTTGCATTAGCCTCTGAGAGAGGGCCCAGGTATTTGGACACATCAGTTTTACATCTACTGTCATGGTAGGGAGATCCCAGAAACTTCTCTTCATATCCTAGCCCATAGCTCAGAGACCCTGAAGGATCAAGCCAAATACAGTCAACAAGTTTCACCATCTGGAGATTTCTTGAGAGCTCCAGGCAGCCTCCCCAGGCACCCAGGTAGCACTGATCACTGAGCCAAAGACTAGGTTTCCAAAGCCTCTCCAGGCTGGTAATCTAGGAGCTGGCAGAGACCATCTTGCTCCTGCAAAGATACCCAGGCTTTGGTCGGCAACAACCGGCAGGCCAGGCTCAACTGGAGTACTCTTGGACTCCGCAGAGTCCCAGGTCAGAATGAGGCTGCAGACAGCACTCCAGCTCCTGTCTATAGCCTGCCCCTGTCCCTTCCTACCCCTGGCTCTGTCCTCGCTGCAAGGGCCCCATGTAAATCCCAGCCTACACTCCCCAGATCCAGTTGGAGCTGCAAGCAACCTGGAGGAGTGCCCACCAGCAAGGCAGTCTGTGCTCTGAGGATGGTGCTGGAAAGAAGGCCACGCAGGCTGGGGTTACGGGGCAGAGAATTCCAAGGTCTTGGTTACTTAAGCAGATCTAGAAGAGGAGTGTGACTTCAGACGAACTTGTCCCTGTGGGCTTGCAGACTCCTTGCTCTGTGGGGAGAGGGTGACTGGAAGGGGCCAGAGCAGGGCCTGCCGGAGTGAGATCCAGAGCAGGAGCCCTTCATGTCCAAGTGTAAGGTGCTGGACACAGGACTCACATTCGTGACACCAACTGGAGCAGAACTAGGAACCTGGGCCAAGCTCTGGATGTCGAAGGCCAGGAGACTGGAGCAGACCAGGGGGTGATGCTGAGCCCATCAAGGAGATGGGAAATAAATACAGAGAGAACACTGAAGGTAGAAATAATGAGAAGAGCTCCTGGAGGAGGGCACAGCAGCCCACTCCAGTATTCTTGCCTGGAGAATCCCAGGGACAGAGGAGCCTGGTGGGCTACGGTCCACGGGGTTGCAAAGAGTTGGACATGACCGAGGCGACTTAGCACATGGTACACGACAATAAGAGCTACTGTCTACTGAGGGCTTCTTGTGTGCCAGACGATGGGCTAGGATCTCTTAAGGATATTTCCTTATTCAGTCCTCAACAGCAGCACCGTTACCACCCCCGTTGTATATAAATAAACGCAGGGCTGGAGAGATGGCTTTTGGCCACCAGCTGGAAGCAACCCCCACACTCTTGTACCCTGATGAGGTACAGAATGCTCGAGTGGGGACAAGAAATTCACTGTCCCCATCTGGAGTCTGCTGCAGGGCCTGAGACTGTCTTCAGGAGCCAGGTCTGAGAGCGTGGCACTGGAGAGGCGTTTGAGAGCAGTGGAGGACCCCATATGGGACCAGTGATACGGGGCTGGGAAGGCAAAGGGTGAGGTGGCAGCCAGCCCTGTGGACTGGGCAGGGCCGCCAGATGCAGTCAAGGCCACGCAAGGCTCGTAATGCCCATGTGATTAGGGCCGCCCCTGAGGGCTGGCCAGCCTGGTCATGGTTGTGAGCCTGGTGCCCTGGGGAGGTAGCAGATGCCTTAAGATGAGTAGCTTTTTAGGAATTTCTTCTGAGGCCAGGCAGAGTACTTCTCAGCCTCTTTTCATTGTCTCAGCATCTCTAGATAGGTGCTACCTGTCTCAGGTGGGGATGGGCTTTGGAACCTCAGCTGCCTCCATCTTCTCTGAAAAACACCTGGGCTGATCTGCCCACAGCCCGTTGTTTTGACTGCCTGGTCAGAAGCTGCCACTTGCTACGCTCACCCTCTGAGGGCTGTAATTTGGCTTTCTAAGCGCTTATTTGTGGTTTCCAGACACTCAGTGGTGTAATTACAGAAATGGACTCTCCACCTCATTGACTCTGGTTCAGGTGTACCTGCTGGCCCGTGTTCACAGCCGGATGTTCTGAGAAGGTAAAGCAGCCCGGTTATGGCTCTGGCCCTGTCTCTCCTAATTGCCCCCCAGGGAGCTCCTCACTTGGTGAGCGCTGAGCCTCAGAAGCAGAGAGCAGGACCTGGCTATATGGCTGGAGAATGGATACAGGAAGCCAGGAAACAGGGGCGGGGGTCTCTTCCTGTTCCAAAGCAGAGATGGCTGGCAGCTAGTGCTGCTGGCACACAGAGTCATTTAAGGCCCTTTTGTGGTTCTGGTGCTGTTTTAATGTGTATTAAAAAAGATGTCACTCAGTCAACAAAGTTGCCTTATAATATAAATATATTAAGCAAGCTAATTTTTAAAAAATATTAAAGAGTATAACAGTACAAGCAGTTTGGAAATGTGGGCAAAATCCTGATGGTGGCACTTAAATGACTATAGTTTGGGAAATTCTTAAGAAATTGTATCCATACTGTGCTCAGGCACTCAGTTGTGTGTGACCCCATGAACTGTAGCCCACCAGACTCCTCGGTCCATGGAATTTTCCAGGCAAGAATACTGGAGTGGGTTACCATTTCTTTTATTAGAGAGGAGCAAAGAGGCACAGGCAGAAAGGCCAGAAGTCTCAGCCCAGGGCTGGCTTGGCCAAGGGCGCCGAGGCCAGCTCCGGGGGCAGTGAGAAGTGAGGTCTCGCACGGGCTGGCACAGGGCAGACAGCTTGGGAGGCACCCAGGTAATTCTTCCCGGGAGTTGGTGTCCTCTGAGTCACAGAGAGGGTGACTGAGAAATGACCTCCATATAAAAATATTTCGCCAAAGGGAGAGAAGAACTGATCTTCTTCAGTGTAGCTCCATAGAACAGAACAGGATGTTGGAGGGGAACTGATTTCAGCTTGCAGTGAGGAAGAACTCTCTTCTAGTGAAACCTGTCAGAAATGGGCTGGTGGACCTGGGGATATCACCCTCCCTGACCTCCAGTGGGGCTGGGGAAGGGCGCCCTCTCTGGCCCCTCCCAGCAAGTTCAAGACAACCCTCCAACAGGGGAGGTGGAAGATCACCAGGGTTCTCAGAATCAGGCTGAAGACCAGGTGGGCAGGGTGGCTCCTTGGCCATCCTTTCCTGGTGCCCAAGGGGAGATGCTTGGCAGGCCGATTGAAGGCGAGTCCTGGTAGCTGGGAGTACATGAAGGAGAACAGGAAGACAGAACTCTGCAGCCTGACAGAAGGTGCTCTCTGCTTCAACCCTCAGGAGATTTTTTTTTTTTTAACTTTAATTTTGATTTGGGGTATAGCCGGTTAACCACATTGTGCTAGGTTCAGGTGAACAGCAAGGGGACTCAGCCATACATATACATGTGTTCATTCTCCCCCAACCCCTCTCCCAAGCTCTCAGGAGATTTTTGAATGCAGATCCTGCATCAGACTCGTCAGGATTTCTGTTCATGGAAAACAACCGCAGCCTGGATCTGAGTGTGTCAACTTGAAGCATGTGGCCAACCTGCTGCCAACCTGAGGCTCTGCTGGAATCGGGTATAGAGCAAGGCAGGTAATTGATGGAGCTGACTCACCAGGTGAGGCCCAATGGTACCATGAACCCGATGTATGGGAGTTAGGATATGCATGCTTCTTCAGGGAGCAAACCTAAGACAGCACCTACTCTCCTGTCCACAGCTCTCAGGGCTGCCCCCATCCACAGGGAAACCGTGGCCCAACTGCTCAGTTATCTGTAGGGATGTGGGGAGGTCACAGGCCGTGGGAATACTCACTGGGTGCAGGTCAAGGGGAGGGCATGATTCCGGAGCGCCCAGAGCTATGTAAGCTTGCACTCCCAGCTGAGGTCATTATGAGATAGACCTATTGGTCATGCCCCGGTTCTCCTCCAGGACTAGACCTCTGTCCCAATTCTAACACAAAGGTGTTCTCTGTTCTCACCAACCAGGAAGGCTATGGGGCTTTGGACAGATGGACGGAGCCCCTGCTATTTGAGGAAAGCCCTCTGGGGACTGTCTGGGGAAAGGATGAGGCTGGGGTCCTCTCAAGGAGCTAGTAAATGCCTCCTTCTCAAGCAGCTGAACCCTGGGAAATGTCAGCATCTGTCTACCAGGTCAGCATCCTCAGGGAGGCAGTGATCAAGCTCATCTACTAGGGAAGACACATTTCTTACCAGCTGGCAGAGCTTCTTCCCTAAGACCCATCATCTTCCCTTTCTTGGCCTCACCAGCATGAAGACCTGGAGCTGGCAGGTGATAAGGGGAGATCCCAAGATGGGCAAAGGGAACCACGAGGCAAGTTAACTGAGCTGCTGAGGAGCCAATCCTCTCAAAAAGACAGAAAGACAGCCTGGCAAGAAGGGGTGATCTTCACCAAGCAGGCTGTGCCCACCCCAAGAGGCCCGGCCCCAGGGTGGAGCAGGCATGGCTTGATGGCTCACTCTCATCAAATAGGAAGCCAAGACTGGGCCTGTTCCAGCCCTGGTTTTCTCTGCCCTCAGCCAGTGGGCGGACTCCTGCACCTGTCAGTCTGCATCAGGCATGGTCCCTGCTGAGCCCTGGGCAATTCGATAAGGAGAGGTTGGAGGGAAGATCAGTCTGGAGGAAGTTGGACTTAGGGACCTAATCCCTACTAAACTCCAAGCGGAGAGCAGTGGATGAAATGTGTACAGATCCTGGGGCAGAAAAACATACCCGCAGAGGACTGTCTGTAGGTGGGGAATGTAACCTAGTCCAGGGCCAGCTGTGTATTAACACAGCTAGTGGGATGGACAAGTAACTGAGCTGACCAGTGAGCCTGGGCAGTGGGCAGATTTTGGCAGGGAGCCATGAGGAGCAGAATTCAGGAAGAGAGAGGGCCAGGCAGGGCTGGGTGGAGGAGGCAGGGAAGATGTCTTAAAATTGGGAGAGGATAACCTGGATGTGGAGGATACAGGGTAGAGTCCCTTGGTCAAAGCAGAATTTGGATAGCAATGGGATATCTGTTTCCTGTTGCAACTGTAACAAATTGCCAAAACCACAGATTTTTTTATTTCATGGTTCCAGAGATCAGGGTATCTGAAATGAATATCACCAGGCCAAAATCTGAGTTAAATTCACCTATTCCAGTTCACTCTAGTTCACTGATTCCTAAAATGTCAGTGTTCACTCTTGCCATTTCCTGTTTGACCATTTCCAATTTACCTTGATTCATGCACCTAATATTCCAGGTTCCTATGCAATATTGCTCTTTACAGCATCGGACTTTACTTTCACCACCAGACACATTCACAACTGGGAGTTATTTCTGCTTCAGCTCAGCCTCTTCATTCTTTCTGGAGCTATTTCTCTGCTCTTCTCCAGTAGCATATTGGGCACCTACCGACCTGGGGAGTTCATCGTTCAGTGTCATATCTTTTTGCATTTTCATACTGTTCATGAGGTTCTCAAAGCAAGAATGCTGAAGTGGTTTGCCATTCTCTTCTCCAGGGGACCACGTTTTATCAGAACTCTCCACTATGACCTTTCTATTTTGGGCTAAAATCAGGGTATTGGCAGGGCTGCATGTCTCCTGGAGGTTTGAGGAGAGACTCGGTTTCTTTTTTGCAAAGACAGCCACAGTCCTTGGCTCATGGCCCCCACTCCCTTCTTCAGAGTTGGCAACAGTAGCCAAATTCTCACTTGACATCACTCTGACCTCTTCCCTCTCCTGCTGCCTCCCTTCACAGTTAAGGGCCTTTGGGATTACACTGGACCCACCCAGATAATTTAGGATAGTTGTTGGTCATTGTTTAGTCACTAAGTCATGTCGGACTCTTTGTGACGCCACGAACTCCAGAATGCCAGGCTTCCCTGTCCTTCACTGTCTTCCGCAGTTTGCTCAAACTCCTGTCCATTGAGTCAGTGATGCCATCCAACTATCTCAACCTCCATCACCCCCTTCTCCTCCTGCCCTCAATCTTTCCAGCATCAGAGTCTTTTCCAGTGAGTCAGCTCTTCACATCAAGTGGCCAAATATTGGAGCTTCAGCTTCAGCATCAGTCCTTCCAGTGAATATTCAGGGTTGATTTCCTTTAGGACTGACTGGTTTGATCTCCTTGCAATCCAAGAGACTCTCAAGAGTCTTCTCCAGCACCACAACTTGAAAGCATCCATTCTTCGGCACCAGTTTTAAGGTCAGCTGATCAACAACCTTAATTCCTTNAGCATCAGTCCTTCCAGTGAATATTCAGGGTTGATTTCCTTTAGGACTGACTGGTTTGATCTCCTTGCAATCCAAGAGACTCTCAAGAGTCTTCTCCAGCACCACAACTTGAAAGCATCCATTCTTCGGCACCAGTTTTAAGGTCAGCTGATCAACAACCTTAATTCCTTCTGCACCTTAATTTACCCTTTCCCTGTAGATCACCATATTCACAGGCTCTGGGGATTAGGGCACGGACAGCTTCAGGTGCCATTGTCCTGCCCACCATAGACAGTAGGAGGGATGATGAGGAAAGGGGACCCAGAGGAATGTGGGGGTGAGTTTAAGGCCAACAAGCAGCTACTTTATGTTTCTAAGCAAAAGAAGGCCATGCTTCAGCGAGGGACTGGGGCTAACCTCTGTTCAAAGGGTTATCCTGAGATCATTTTCCAGACTCAGAACAATGGAGTTGCGTCCTGGCTGATGGCTTGCAGACCATAATGTGTTATTGTTCTCTGCTGATGGCAGTATGCCAACCTGAAGGAGGCCATGGCTGGCGCCAGAGTGAGGGGGCTTAGCCCTCGGGGATGCCCAGGTCAGCTGGCGGCTGGAGGCTTCCCAAGAGGCTGGAGAGATCATGACATTCCAGCTGAGAGGCATGGAGAGCTGCTGGGTGTCTTCTCTGCTCTGAATGGTGAGGCTGCTCCTTCTGGGCAGGGCTGGAGGGTGAGGAGGCCGACAGGTAGGACAAGTCTTTAGGGCAGTCTCAGGAACTGGCTGGGACTCCTGGGCTGCTGAGAAGGGAAGCAGGGCATGGTGGAGGCAGGAGAGGGTCATCGTGAAAGGAGCTTTTGTTTATTCCTTGGCACATACCATGCCTGTGGAGGTGGTGGATCAGTGGAGAACACGGAGGCCTAGAGATCCAGGCAGTTGAGACGTTCCGTCTTGCTAGGGCATTGTGGTACTGACGGCTCTAATGGTTCCTCCAGAACTTTCTCATGGGTAGGGCTAGAGGTTTAGAAGCTATGATCTAGTTAGAAAGAGGCAATGGTATGGCAGACCCGTCTCAGAGCTGGTTTGCTTGGGAGCACATGGTTTTTTATTTAGGTGGTACGTTTTTTTCGGGGGGGGGGGGGCTGTCTGGAAGTCTTGGCTATGGAGCTTCAGGGCTGGGAGAGATGAGAAAGATGAGAAAGGAAAGGAAAAGCTGAAGATTGAATCAAGACACCAGTCCACACATGAGGTTGTCAGACATGTCTGGGCCCTCTGGAAGAAACTCCGCTAGAGGCTTGTGAGCCTTTGTCTAGGGTCTGGTGCTAGGGAAGCAGGCAGAGGAGCAGCAGTAGGTGAGAAGTGTGGCGGCAGGCCAAGCTTCATCCCTAGGAGCACTGTGTAGAGTGATCCCATTTCACTGGAACCTTGCCCCAGGGTCCCAGCTGCTTCACCCCAGGTTCTGACAGCTCAGAGAGGGCAAGGGTCTCTCCTAGGATTCACTCCCCTATCACCCCTATCACCACTAAAGGCTAGAGCTTCTCAGGGTTGCTGGAAGATGCTGAGAAAACTGACTGCCAAGTCATCTAGCAACAGTCAAAGGCCCTCTGTGATTGCTGTCCTCACAGGCTGGCTGGGGACCAGAGCCTTAGCGAAAGGCCTCCTCTTCAGGGTCAAGTCAGGGTCACGGGCCACCAACCTGAGTATCCACAATGGTGGGGACACACAGTTGTCTAGGTTCCTATCTAGGCTCTGTCACTTACCATTTACTTAACTTCTGTGAGCCTCAGTTTCCTTATCTGAAAAATAGGGTTAATGAATAATAGTCCCATCTCCTGGGGTGAATGGGGATTAAGTAAATTGATATCCCCAGAACCATGCCTGGCACACTGTCAGTGCTCTGTAAGTGTGGCTGTTGTTACTGTCTTTTATCATGCTACGAAGTACATCCTGGGCACTAATCCAACCTATGTACTGAGCTGCTTTAGGATCACGGAGGGTTCAGAGTTTCAGAGAGACAGTCCCTCTAGCAATCACCAGATACGTCTCTAGCATCTGGAAGAGACTGTCTGAGAAAGTATCTGGGTCTTTGCCTCATGTTTTGTGGGAAGTCAGGACAGAGAGAGAGAGACAGAGCCAGCACTCAGCATAGCCGCCCCTCTTAGCATGAAAGCAGGGGTGTGGGTCGCTCGGGAGTGAGGGTGTGGATGGACGCCCCTGGCTGGGGAACAGAGTTGAGACTGAACGGCCGTGGGAGACTAGGGCTGGGTGACTGGGGTGGGGAGCCCTTGAATATGCTTCAGAGGATACGATTTGTCCAGGGGCAGCGGAGGGCACGGTGGGGCTCCGAACACTGGCACACAGGAGTGACGTGCGAATCCTCACTTGGCAGACGTGGGGGCGGGAGAGGGGCAGGAGAGAAAGGGCTTCCCGTCAGCCACTCCTCCGCTTCTCGTCTGTGGTCAGAGCCTCAGCCTGTGGGACCTGGCAGCCTGGCACCAGGCGGGTGGTGTGGGTTGCCCTTCCTGCGCCTGGCAGGACTCAGGCTTGTCCTCAGAGCCCGTGTGTCCTCCATGGGCCTGTCCCATTATGGCTGTCTCCCCCTCTGTAGCCTAGTGCGTGGCGCCCCCACGATTGCTCACAACACATGTGCTGGATGAAGAAATGACCAAATGACTGGTGCACATGTTCCTGCGCTCTTTCTTTTCTCAAGTATCCTGACACGGTGTCTCTCTTGGGAAAACTAACCTGTTTTCATGAGCCTTGGACAGTGCCTGTTGGTCCCGTGGACAGCGGGCAAGGCCAGCAGTTTGTGTGCATAGGGGATGTGAAGGAGCTGAGAATGCATGCAGAGAGTGCAGCTGGGATGGGAAGGCGTCCATTTGCCCCCGGGACTGTCCAGTCTCCAGGTGTGTTTCGGAAACCAGCCCTGGGAGGGGTAACATCTCCAGCCTCTGCACTGTGGCCTTTTTTTTTTCTTCTCCATCATATCATCACCATCTGCACTCATGCCCCAGTGATGGAAGCTCAACACCTTGAGATGGAAACAAGACTCGGTCCCTGCACCTGGCCCTCCGTCCTTAGGATAGGGAAACAGTCCACCAAGCAGCTCTCTCTCCATCTTTCCATCCCCGGGTGTCAAGTTGCTACTATGCTGGGGTTAGAAAGAAGCAGGGGGCAAAAAAAATCCATGGGGGAGGTTAAGGGTTAGAAAAAGTTTCCCGGTATGCCTCTGACCCCATAAGGATAGAAGCCTGGTGTGAATGAATCACGTCCCCGTCTCTCCATTGTAGAGAAAGTCTAGACACCCAGAGGATGGAGTACACCCATACCCACGTATAAGGAACAAAGCGAAGGCCAAGAAAATGGTAAAAGCCCTTCTTTGCAATTTTAGATTCATTGATGCAGAGTTCATAGCACAGTGTCTGGTGTACAGTAATTTTTATGAGTGTTTATTAAAAGAAAAATAAAACCTCTTTCCATGAGAAAGCAAAACCTAGAGGTTTTCCCTGCTTATCCCTTTTTTAGTCCCTCTGACTAATTTAAGTATTTGTTGATTTCTAGCCCATAGTTTCAATCAACCAAGGAGGATTTTCAAAGACTTTGGTATGCCATTGGCAAAACACCCTTCCAATGAGGGAAGAACATTCCACAGACCTGCAGGGACCTGTCGGAGGGAGGCTGAGAGCTCTGTTGTGTGGCTCTCACCGCACAAGAGCCAATCTCTCAATCAGTCTGAGAGGTGGGGGCTGAGGCTGCTCCCCACAACCCCCTGCATGTGGGCCCCACCCTCCCTGCCAACCCTGGCCAGCTTCAAATTACCATTCCTCCTCCCGTGAGCGAAGACCCTTTTCCTGCTGCTTCTGTCAACACCAGTGAGGGAAGCCAAGATGAGATGTTGGGCTTCCTGTCCGGGGTTCCAGCAATTCAAAGGTTGGATTAAGACCAAGGCACAGCACAGGGTGACGCCATGGGCTTTTGCACCTATGCTGAGACCCACAATTTGTGTCATGTCCAAAGGCCCCCCTTGTCACATGACCCAAATAATGGCAACAGAGTACCCTTCCACAGCTGCCAAGAGAGATCAGTTCCTTTTCTAGTAGACTTCTGCATTTCTACCCGGGCCTATACTCAGATGTGGGCTCTGGAGAGCCCTAGAGAGGCAGGGTGGCACCCGCAGCATCACAAGGCAGCCGCCACCAGAGGTGGTCACGTGGAGAGGGATGGAGGATCCTCCTCATCCCACTGTCCACAGAGGGGCCGTCTCCTTTCTGCCCCTGCATTTCTGAAAATTCTGAATCTGAGATCAAAGCTGGGACCCAGAGTTCCCGCCGACTTTGGGTGGAGGCAGAATTCTTCCCTCAGTTTCTCCCCGAGGCTAGTGCTTTGTAAGAAGTTGCGCGGGCTGGCTCTGGGCTCCGTCCGCCCTTCCCCATCTTGCTGGATCTGGCTCCATGCACTCTCGGATGAGGCTGCCAACCGTCATCCAATGAATAGATGACTCATGCCTCAACCATTGTTCCCCACTCTTTGTGCTGAACATGCATGGGATAGAAGGTCTTCAAAAGTGGGGACACTGCCTCTTTCTTTCTCTCCTGGAGGGAGCCGTGGGAGCTGGGGCTGAGGGTGGGAGGTGGGGAATGAAGAGAAGTTCAAGGAATGGAGAGTCATGAACTCTGTCCTCAGAGGATGCCCAGGCTAAAGGGGATAAGAGATCTACTCTCTGGATAGGAAGCCAGGGACAGAAGTGGGTGGACAGGACCCTGGGACTCAGGATGGGGCAGGGGAAGGCCTTCCACCATGACCTAGGGAAGGGAGATGACCTTACATCTGTCAACTGAATTCAAAAATATTTGCTGAGCAGGACTGGTGTGCCCAGCTGGGCTGAATGTGTGGCGATGCCAAGGCAAGCCAGACGTGCTCCCTAAACTTGGGGGAGTCTATTGTCTGGGAAGACCTGCAGGTCATATGCAAAACCATTTCCCATTAAATTTATCCATCGCATGGTCTTCTATGAAAGGCACCCAAAGAGTGGTGGGGGCCTCACAGAGGGATCCTTGGGTTGGGATCATGGGATTTGCCTAGTCTTTGTTCCACTGTTACCCGGACCAATCCTACTCCCTGCTTGGTGTGTCAGCTGTGTCCCTGTGGATGAAATGCTGCACATATTCTGTGTTCTCATACCTCGCGAGGATGGACAGGGCAGTCACCCGTGTCCCCTTCTGACACGGAGACCAGCAGGACCAGCCACTGCAGTTCCCTCAGTCTTGCACTCGTCTCTTGCTGGAAAATGATGCCTGGAGAAGCTACTTACCATGTCCTGCCAAGCCTTGATGACTCTCTCTGTAGGTGCCTGCAGAGAGGCTCAGGGAGCTCTGTGTAATCTCTCTCTTCCTGCCAGGCTGAAATTCCAGGCTGGGGTGGGACTCTCCCGCACTGCAGTGTTGCGGGTCCCTGGTTCCCCGGGAGAGCATCTCCACTGTGGCATTGTGGGGGTGGAGGGGAAGGAGTGGCGCGGGGGCGGCCCTGTCTGCTTGGGGGAGAATTCCCACAGAGATAGGTGCTTTTCCCCCAGCGAGGCACCCAAACACGCCCGACCACATTGATTTGCCACCTACACCCCTTTGGTCCCTGGCATCGGAATCTGAGCTTGGCCCAACTCCAGCCCTTCTCAGACTGGCCAGAATGCATTCCTGTTCCCCTGAGTCCTTCTCCTTCCTGGACAAGGAGGAATGGAGAGAAAAGAATGTCCCAGTGCCTTGGGAGGGTGGGGCTTCCCCAAGGGCAGTGGAGACTAGACTCAGGCCAGGTGTTGGCGGGGGGCGGGTAGGAGGGACCATGCCCTGATGGCGACTTCCAGGGGAGAGCTAGGAGTTCCCAGACGGCTGCTTCTGTTCTGTCTGGGAGTGAGGGTCCACCCCTATGTCTCAGGAACGCCAAGATAGTCGTGTTGGTTCCGTGAGAGGCAAGTGTGAAATTGGCAAGCTCTGTAAAAGTCACCTTTGAGTGCCTCAGGAATTCTCTAGGGAGGGAGGCAGCAAAACCTCATTCATTGCCCAAGACTTATAAGGCCAGCTCTGGCCATTGATCCATCTGTCTGTCTGGATTTACCTGGCCACTGCTGCTTTCTCATCGCAGCCTCAGGTGAACAGTCACCTCTTGGCTGATCCCCAGTGGCTCCAAGTCATTTTCCCACAGCCGTAGCTGCCTTGTGGCTGACTGCAGGCCCTGACTAGAGGTTCCTAAGCCATGGCTGGGTCCTTATTCCTTTACTCTTGAGAACATAGCTGCTCAGTCCCGCGGCTTCAAACCCATCCCCACCCTACCCCTGCCTCCAGCCCTAGCCTAGGGTTCTCCCCTACCCCAACAACTCTTAATGACCCAAGCACTGCCTGAGATTTCTATTTCTGTTCTGACGAGGCAGATACAAGACCCCACTCAGGTCTGCAGCCAAAAAGAGGGGGTGTAATTTAAGACAGAAATTTGTAAAACCAACCAGGCCCCTTTTCCTCCATCTAATACCATAGCCCACCCAGACAAGTTTTGCTGAGAGGACTAACTGGAAGCTGGGCTGAGGGTGCTTCCTAAAACAACTGGCAGATAGTCGGGCCAGCTGCCTGGTTACCCAAACCTGCCCCTTCTAGTCTCTCTGGCAGGATGATCCACAGATTTAGAACTCCTTTTCCATCCCCCTGGCCCTGAAGGAGGGTTCAGGCTGGAGCTGAGAGAAAGCCCAGCAATTCCCGCTGCTTGGAACAGGGTGGTTTGCCGTTATAACAGGCTGGCCGACTCTCGACATGTTCCTGACGAGATTAGGAACTCCTGCAGGTATGTGTTTGTGGCGGCCTTAAGCCTGTATCAACAGATACGATGACTCATTTCTTCCCTAGTGGAATCACCAAGGGCTTGCTGGAACACACCTGGGGGGCCGGGGAGCAAGCAGAGCAGCTCCCCCTGAAGAGAGACGTGACTGCCAGGCGGAGTCACAGGATTCTGGGGGAGGGATTGATGGCAAGGGGGCCCTGGGTTTGCTAAGCCCCCTCTGGGGCCTGCCTGGGCCAAAGGGCAAAGGAAAAGTTCAATGCAGCAGCAAAGGCTGAATTGGGAGGCGTTGTGGTGGAATGGGTCTGTCCCTGCAGAGAGCAAAGTGGGATAGACTGGGGGCTGAGGGTGTCCCACAGTCTCTGTTTCTGGAACTTGGCTCTTGGGGAGACTTTCTGGCCGAAATCTTGCAGGAGAATCTGCCCAGCAGGCTCTGGTGTAACTGTGCCTCCTCTAAGAAACAGAGTTTTGCAGTGTGTGATGGAAGTCTATTTTCCTCTCTGGCACAGAGTTGAGCGATCAGGCCACAGCTGGCTTTCCAAGGGCTGAAGTCCCTGAAGCAAGCTCTCCCTAAAGGAGTAAGTGGAACAGACCACTGCCAGTGGGGGACTCGCTCTGCTCCCCGTTCGTGGACAGTGTGCAATGTGCTGCGATGTTTGATGACATTCCTGATCCTGGAAGGATCCTTCAGGACCGTGGCCAAATGCCCCCTTGCTTCCCAGCACCCTTCTTTGGGCTACTCACAGCCCTAGGCCCCGGTTGAAAGATTTGCTGGCAGCAAGACATCAGGGCTGCGAGGCAAGTTTATCCCTAGCTGAGCAGAGCCTGCCAGGAAGACAGCGTTTGCACCCCACACCGCTGCACAGGTGTGTCGGTGAGCTCACAGCTGCCCCCAAGGCATGCCCAGCCCACTTAATCATTCACAGCTCGACAACTCTCCCGCCCAAACCAGGGCTAGAGGATAAAAGCGGGGCGTGCGGCTCCCAGGTAACAGAGCCGCCTTCCGCGTCCTGTCCCGCGCTGCTCTTTCTCTCCAGCACCTCGCGACCGCTAGTTCCCGCTACTCTTACTCCACTAGGAACCAGCGATCATGTCTCGCCAGTCAACCGTGTCCTTCCGGAGCGGGGGCAGCCGCAGCTTCAGCACTGCCTCTGCCATCACCCCGTCCGTCTCCCGCACCAGTTTCACCTCCGTGTCGCGGTCCGGGGGTGGCGGCGGAGGCGGCTTTGGCAGGGTCAGCCTCGGGGGTGCTTACGGTGCAGGTGGCTTCGGCAGCCGGAGCCTCTACAACCTGGGGGGCTCCAAGAGGATTTCCATCAGCGCCAGCGGCGGGGGCTTCAGGAACCGATTTGGTGCTGGTGCTGGAGGTGGCTATGGCTTCGGAGGTGGAGCCGGGAGCGGATTTGGCTTTGGCGGTGGAGCTGGCGGTGGTGGCTTTGGGCTCGGTGGTGGAGCTGGCTTCGGAGGTGGCTTCGGTGGTCCTGGCTTTCCTGTGTGCCCCCCTGGAGGCATCCAAGAGGTCACCGTCAACCAGAGTCTCCTGACTCCCCTCAACCTGCAAATCGACCCCACCATCCAGCGGGTGAGGACTGAGGAGCGGGAGCAGATCAAGACCCTCAACAACAAGTTTGCCTCCTTCATCGACAAGGTGAGAACTGATTCTTGGTGGAAAACCACCACGAATGTGGGGTATGTTGTAAAGAAGTAGGAAGAGGGGAGATTTCCTGACCTTGTACAAATATCTTCCTAAGTTTTTCTCTTTGTTTCTGTGTCCTGGATTTGTGGGCCACTTTCTTAATTAGACTGGCAGCTTGGAAGAGAGGGTCTTAATTCATCACCTTCAGAGTTGACCCCCTGAAGGCTCTTTACTGACTGTTGGGAAGAGAGGTGCATTCTGTGCGCCGTGTAACGGGGCTTCTGTGCGCCGTGTAACGGGGCTGATTACATAGAAAGGTGGATCTGTTCACTGGACAGTGGCCTGAGTGCCTTTACAGCCACCCATGCCCTGGGCCACGTCCGCCCAGCCACAGCCAGTGCTATTTGTGCCCTGAATAAGCGTCCTGTCTTCCCTAGAAGAGTGAGTTTAGATGCTTCACTCTGGACCTGTCCTCTTCCGCCCAGGTCCAAGCACTGCCCATGGGAAGATTTAGGGGGACAGCATGAGAAGGGAGGAAAACTGAAAAGTTGATCATTGAAACATGAAATTCAGACGTCTCCATCTTCAAACTCTGCCCCCTCCAGGTGCGGTTCCTGGAGCAGCAGAACAAGGTCCTGGACACCAAGTGGACCCTGCTGCAGGAGCAGGGCACCAAAATCGTGAGGCAGAACCTGGAGCCTTTGTTCGAGCAGTACATCAACAACCTCAGGAGACAGCTGGATGGCATCCTTGGGGAGAGAGGCCGCCTGGACTCGGAGCTCAGGAACATGCAGGACTTGGTGGAGGACTTCAAGAACAAGTGAGCTGGGGTAGAACGGAGACAGGGCGAGTCTTTGCACCAAATATACTTTATAACCAGACCGCTGCTTATGCCTTTCCCAAGGACTGAATACAGATATGTTTCATGGACATCTAAAGTGGTGGGGAAAAAATCAGGTCCATGTTTAAAAAGTTCTAGCTGCAAGCTCAGTCCCTCTGCAAGATACTTAGTCTCCAGCCAGAGTAACAAGCTCAGTGCCGTTGGCATGACCTGGTGAAAAAAGCAGTCATGTAATCCTTGCTTTGAGGGACCTTCCTCCCCAATACACTCAAAATGCACAACATGGACTTTTTGATGGATTCCCCTCAAAGCACGAACTGATGGTGTAACCTAGGTTGGTCTAAGTACTAAACAATTTCTTTAGTCCTTATGAATCAGCAGCTGGGCTGCTAGTTTTTTGTTTTTCAAAGGCCATGAAAGCTGAAAAATTAAGCACTAGAGAAATGGACTAGATGTGAAATTTGAATGAAGCTATATAGCTTTTCTACAGGAATGTTCCTGAAAGTGACTGAATTACAGCATTAATAGAATAGCTATCTGCTAGGCAATTACAGAAAAAACAGTATCCTAATGGGTAGGGAGTTGTCCAAAGGTTCTTGCTCCCGGTGTCCCTCCCTCTCTGTCCATATGATGTGAGAGGCCTATTCCAGGGGGAAGGTAGGCTCACAGTTGACTATGTGAGTACAGGCCCTAGGCCTCATCCTCTGATAAGCACTTCCCATTCCTTTTTACCACCAGGTATGAAGATGAAATCAACAAGCGAACCACTGCCGAGAATGAGTTTGTGATGCTGAAGAAGGTATGTGGGTAGCAGAGAAACAGTCACCTGTGGTTATGCTCATTTAAGGTATTGCTCATTTAAGTCAGAGTGGAAATGGGGTGCAGTGCCAACCATCCATGTTTCTCTAGGATGTGGACGCTGCCTACATGAACAAAGTGGAACTAGAGGCCAAGGTCGATGGACTGATGGACGAGATCAACTTCATAAAGATGTTCTTTGATGCGGTAAGAAATGTCCCTTGTTCAGGAGCCAGAGAGATGGTCACTGGGACATCACCAGGGATTAGGGTCTCTAGGATTCAGTGACTTTCAGTGGTTCCTGTGGCATGGGCACGCGTTTGTCTTTTTTACTCTCAGTACTATTCACACTCTATTACTCAATAAAGCTAATTCTCGCTCTCTCTTTTTAAAGTTAAACTTAAAGCAAAAGACCTCTACAATAATCAATCTGCAGAGTGAGAGTTAGAGTGAGGCATTAGAACTCCAGGTATACTTTTCCTGGCCGTCTCCCTTTTCTGGAATACCATCCTGTCTCTGCTAACTCCCAGCATGGCAAACCACACCATCAAGTTCTTTTCAGATCAGTTTTGACCTAAGAAGAGTCAAGTCTGAGAGGTTACATGGTAGGGGTTTCTTGATGTTCAGAGTTATTAAATTTAAAATATAAATTTAGTAGTGATTTGAATTATTAACTGACCTAAGTTTTTCATTAATAGGTAGGAGGTTATTATTTTTTTCCTCAGGTTGACATAGAACAATGAATAGAAGATTTGAATGGAATGATATTAAATAATATGGACTCACATGACTGACTTTAAATCTCCCTGCAGGAGCTGTCCCAGATGCAGACACATGTCTCAGACACATCTGTGGTCCTGTCCATGGACAATAACCGCAGCCTGGACTTGGACAGCATCATTGCTGAGGTCAAGGCCCAGTACGAAGACATTGCCAACCGCAGCCGCACAGAAGCTGAGTCCTGGTACCAGACCAAGGTGGGTGCTGTGGCGAAGTGTCCTGAATGAGGGAAGGACACACGTCAGGTATTCCAGGCCTTGACCAAAGGCTAAGGATGGGGCTCCTGAGACCTGCTGAGGCCTATTGGGAGGAGTTATGAGACATGCAAACATCTGCCACATAAACTCAAGAATCTTAAAGAGAATCTCACTGTTTCACACCAGTGTCTACAGAAAAGCAAAGGGGCTAAAGAGGAAATTAAGACCAGCTCCAGGCTCCCAAAAACTATGCCACCTACCACCTTGTGGTAGCTCCTACCTGTGAACTTGGGGAAGTGTTTCCACCCTCGTGTAATGGACTTTCTTCTTTTCCGTTGGCATCAGTATGAGGAGCTGCAGCAGACTGCAGGTCGCCATGGCGACGATCTCCGTAACACCAAGCATGAGATCTCTGAGATGAACCGGATGATCCAGAGGCTGAGATCCGAGATCGACAACGTTAAAAAACAGGTAGGGAAAGAAGGCAGGGAAGGAGCTTGAATTATTAAGGGGGAACCGACTTTGTTTTGCTTTCTAAACATATACGCACAGAGCTGGAGCAGGTACCAGCACTGCAGTATTCCGCCATCCACAGTGACCAGGGCAAATGTGCTGGCTTCTCTCTGCAATCTCAGAAAGAGACACCTCAGGCCCAGGTGAGCCTCTGGAATGTCCCACCCTTCTTTCCTTCCCCTCTAGTGTGCCAACCTGCAGAATGCCATCGCTGACGCTGAGCAGCGTGGGGAGCTGGCCCTCAAGGATGCCAGGAACAAGCTGGCGGAGCTGGAGGACGCCCTGCAGAAGGCCAAGCAGGACATGGCACGTCTGCTGAGGGAGTACCAGGAGCTGATGAACACCAAGCTGGCCTTGGACGTGGAGATCGCCACCTACAGGAAGCTGCTGGAGGGCGAGGAGTGCAGGTGGGCGACACGGCTGACATCACGAATCCACAGTGGCCTCACGTTTGATAAAGTAGAGCTTCTACTCCACTACTGGGTGTCAAAACACACACACACAAGTGGCCACTACCTTGTACCTGATGATTATCCATCATGAATCCAATGGTCCGATCCAGCCCAGTCTGACACGTGGACATACAGCTGACCTACACAATGTGACCTCAACTCACTTTTCTGACCCACCACCAGTATTCTTCGATGCTGCCTCTCCTTCAAACAACGAAGCAACCCCACACACGTCTTTCTCATTCTTCAAGTGCTTCCTCCTTCAGGAAGCCTTTCATGATTGCTCCAGTTGAGTTAAACTCATCTGCCTTTGGATTCTCAGACTACTGCATTTTCTTCAGTCTTCTGACTGAACTGACTGCCCATCGCCTACTTCCTCCTTGACGTACTTCCGTCCAAGCCAAGTCTTCTCACAGGATGCAGCTCCTATAAGGCAACAACTGCTTCATACATATGTATAGTTCCCACAGCCTCTTCCTCACATTTTCCATGTAATGGGTAGAGGAGAGTGTGAATTATAATCTTCCCTTGGTAACCTGTTCCTAGGCTGAGACCTATTCTTTTAGGAAGTCTCTCCAGAGAGCTATGTCTTTCTCTAATTCAAGCAGTTTTTCAGGCATGCAGTCTCCTAGCTCAGAGAACAAACTCTAAACGTGACTATTGGAGTTATCCACAGAGATTACTGCTGTCTTTTGGGGGGATTTTAACTCTTATTTCAATTTTCCCCTTTCAGACTGAGTGGAGAAGGAGTTGGACCAGTCAACATCTGTAAGTAACTCTGAACAGACCTTAACAATGATGACAATACAGGGTGTTTGGTGTGACTCAGAGTCCCACTGTTTCTAGCTACCAAACATGCCCATCTCCCAAATGGTTGTTTAATATACTTAGTGAGAAGCAGGTGGTACAGGCACAAAAACACAGGTTGAGACAGGAAGCAACAGAGCTCATGTCTTATCTCCTAATGGGTGGGCCCCGTATCTTACCCGTCTTGGACTCTGTCCCCCAGCCTTGCCCTGACCCCCATTCCCTTGGGGGACTTGGCACCATCCCTTGCCTACTGTGTTCACCAGCTTTCTATTAAGGAGCTTCACTAAATGACTTAGTTCTTCTGGGCTTCATCTGCAGCTGTCTAAAAGGGGCCACGTACAGTGCTAACAGCAGCAGGATCAAATAAATTAGATGCATAGGACCAATCTGCCAGACTGGTCTCACCAAGTTTTTCCCTCCTTTCTCTGCAGCTGTCGTCACAAACACCCTTTCCTCAGGCTACGGTGGAGGCAGTGGCTTTGGAGGTGGCCTGGGCGGCGGCCTGGGCAGTGGCCTGGGCGGCGGCCTGGGCGGAGGGCTGGGTGGAGGCGGCAGCAGCAGCTTCTACTCCAGCAGCAGTGGGGGTGCTGGCCTAGGTGGTGGGCTCAGTGTTGGGGGCTCTGGTTTCAGCGCAAGCAGTGGCCGAAGCTTGGGCTTTGGCAGTGGTGGGGGCAGCAGCTCCAGCGTCAAATTTGTCTCCACCACTTCCTCCTCTCGGAAGAGCTTCAAGAGCTAAGAGCCTGCAGCAAGTCACTGCCTCCCAAGCCCAGCAGCCGGCCGTGACATCCACCTCTTCTAGGTGGTGTCTCAAGCCAAGTTTTCTCCTCTTCTGGAGTCTAGTCAATGAAGCCTATTGCAGACCCACATTCTTTGGTTCCTGGAAGGCCCAACCCCCAGTCTCTAGCCTGGTGTGTCCTGATTCTATGCTCTGCTCCCAAGCAGCCTTTGAGTCTCTATAGCTTGGTCCTCGGTGACAGAAGAATCCACTGTTTTCCAGTATCTAAACCTTCAAAACGGAGTCCTCACCCCAATCCCATCTGGTCTGACTATCTCCAGAATGTGTTCAATAAAATGCTTTCATAATATAAGCTGTTCAGAAGAACTGTTTTTTCAAGATCTACACCCAACCCAGAGATTCACTGAGGGTCCATCTGTCCAGATGTGATTGGTTCCTTTGATTCACAGGGGGACAGAATAGCCTTGAAAGAAAAGTGAGCATTGTGGGTGGTCCAAAGACTCCAGGAGGCATGAGAGGTGGATGCTAAAGCCTCTGGGATGAAGGAGTCTCTGGAGGGCATGAAAGGGAAGATTCCTTGACTTGTAGCTTACATAGATAGTAGAGCAGCTTGTTGGAGGGGGGCCCATTCAAGTTGGGCTCATTTTGCGAGTTGGCTTAAGTCAAATTTGTAAATAAGGAATTTGTTGTCTTGAAGCCTCCAAAAAACATATAGATACCTTTTATAGATGTTGGTCCTGTTCCAATAATGTGGGTGCTTACAGGGTCAGTAGCTTATAGTTCCTTAATAGTGTCAGGGATGCAGGGGCCTTCGAATGAGCAAATAATTTCAGGAATTTAATGGAGGTGGCCAGAATTTGCACTACGTGTGGGATCACAGCCCATCCTCTTCTCATGAGCTTGTCTTTGCTGATCCTGAATGAGGGGGTTTAATAAATCTCTTCGAACAGGAATTCATCAGTGCAATGTCATGCCTGCACTTCTGGTATGCATTTAAGATCTTGCCTGCAAAGACTGTGTGATGGCAGGGTTGCTGAGGTACCCCATCAGCATGTGGGAGGAGATGGATTGTGTCCCTTCAGAGATGAAAGCACTGTGACAAAGAGGCTGTTGCAATGGGCACTGAACAGAACATTTATCAACCAAATCCTCAAGACTGAAATATTTACCACTTGCTGTTTGAACAGAGCCAGCAATTTCAGAAATATTGGGTAGGGACCTTAACAGGTATGACAATGGCATTAGGATTTTGGTAACCCACTGTGAGGCATCTTTATTCTTTCCAAGTTTAAAAATAGGCCAAACTGAGTTGTTGAATGGAGAAACAGTGGGCATAATCACCCCTTCTCTAAATATATTCCCTATAATGGGTTTCAATTTTGAAGGCCCTGTTTTCATTTACACTGGAGCATATTAATTATACCCAAAAGTCCATGAAGCCCTATTGTTACAAGCCAATTTTCAAGTGTGGAGGACTTAATTTAATTTTAGTGTGTTGCTCATTGAATCAGAGTGTCCATGACTACTGTAAGATATATTGGGGGCGGGGAGCAATGAATGGTAAGATCATGTGAAATTGAGGCAAGTCAGTAGTTCTGATAATTAAGGTGAGGCGTACTTATTTGCTGTCTCTTTGGTGTTCAATGAATTCTTCAAGATTACAGGGGAACCTTGTTTAGATGTAGTGAGATTATCAGTACAATTCGAGGGCTCCTAATTGTCCCATCATTGTCTCCAAATGACAGTATGGATTAAGGCCATGAAGACTGGCCAACTGGTGTATTTCCACAGACATTAAAGTCAATTTAGAACCTATGTGGTAGAAGTGCAGAGCCAGTATACATCCCTTTTGATCTTTTTAATGTATAATTTTTTTGTAAATTTCGGATTTCCAATTGGATCAAATTGTGTGTGTGTGTGTATTTGTCTCTTTGTTTCCTCCCCCTGTTTTCAGGTTTATTTCTTTCCTTGCTTCCTCACTCTGATTCTCTTCCTTCCTTCTTTCCTTCCCCCCTCTCTCTTCCCACTTTCCTCTTCCCTCCCTTGCCGTGCCCCCTCTCTTTTCTAGGGTTACTAGATTTACTTATGAGAAGAATTCTTGCTACCTTGCTCATGTCTATAAATGCCTTCCTTCAGAAGGCCTCAAATCAGTATCATCAGGGTTTGAGACTTTTCCCACAGTTGGTTTAACCCCTTACTTGTGCCACCAGGATGCCCAATGTATTTTCCTTGGGAAAATACAATTTTGTATATGGGGAAATACAAAGACAAGAAGAGGATTTTCTTGACAACAGAAGCATAGGCAGCAGCAGCAGCAGCAAAGCATTTTGTAGGGCTCTCACACACTACTTGCCTTTAAGTGTGTGGCCTCAGTATGCTACAGTGTAATCGCTCTTCCACCCAATGAGTGATCACCTGATAGGATCATATATTGCACAGTCTTTCCCCTGAGTACTTCATAGAATGCGGGCCAACGCCTGCTTAAGACACTCAAAAGTCTTCGCAGAACAAGAGTCATTCCCTTGAGCTTGGCGTCAGTCATCGTTTATAAAGGAATCGAGAAACACAACTCAATATGAGACATACAGATAGGTCTGGACTGAGACACATGACACTTTAAGGAGGGCTCCTAACTGTCCCATCATTGTCTCCAAAGGACAGCAACTGAAGCTTCTGATATAGGTCAGCTAAGTCTATAACAGAGGCCGTGATAGAATTCAGTAAATGTAGCACAAAGCAGTACAGCTCAAGTGCAAGCTTGACAGACGGTGGCAACACAGCTCAAAGAGCCCACTAGCCATAATGCAGCAGCTCAAAGTGCAGACTGCCTTGCTGCAAGCCGAAACAAGGAAAGAAAGATCCCAGTGATGGCAGTCGTCATCTAGACATCTTGCTCATAACACTAATTATTGTGAACACCCTCACTCAAGATGCAGTTCCACTGCTGAGACGGATGACTTCACACACACACACACAGATGGTATGAAAATGACAATACTCACATAACGAGGCATTCTGGAAAGAGCAGGGCAGGCCTTCCAAGTGGGTTCACTATTGTTTAAAAGAGACCAGAGTGGGTTTTTTATGGTGATTAGGGATGGGGCCAGGCCAAGGAACCCCGCACATCCTTCGAAATTTCCACTAGTTATAAAGGAGGGATCACCCGGGCTTTCTTACCAGTTTTCTCAGCTGTAGGTAGAAGGGGAAGGGGGATGGGTGGGGCTTAGAAGCTGTCAACATTCATCAGAGTAGAAAGAATGAAAGTGTACAATCTATGTTCATACCAAAAATATAAATAAATCAGAAATGAATAGCAGATAACTGGCTATACCCCCAATACAAAATAAAAAATTTAAAGGGTGAAAAAAAATTAAAACCTTCTGCTCTGCAAAAGATATTGTGAAGAGAATGAGAAATCAAACCACAAACTAGGAGAAAATATCTGCAAAATACATATCTTTTTAAAAGACTGTTATCTGAAATATAAAGAGGTCTTGAAACTCAACAATAAGAAAACTAATAACCCAGTTAGAAAATAGACTAAAGATCTTAGCAGATATTTCACCAAAGAAAATATACAGATGGCAAATAAGCATATGAAAAAAATGCTCAAATCATATTTCATTAGGGAAATTCAAGTTAAGGTAATGAGATACTACTTCACACCACTAGAATGATAAAAGTCCAAAACCCCGAGAATACCAAATGCTGTCCAGAATGTAGAATAAGAACTCTCATTCACTGTTGGCCAGAATGCAAAATGATACAGCCACATTGGAGTCAATTTGGGCATTTCTTAAAAAACATAGTCTTACCGAGCACCCCAGCAATTGCACAAATTAGTATTTATCCAAGTAAGCTGAAATTTTGTTCACACGAAAACCAGTTATGTGATGTTTACAGCAGTATAGATTCATCGACTGTAAAAAATGTACCACTCTGATGTGGGATGTTGATGGTGGGGAAGGCTATGCATGTGAAGGGTCAGGGACTATATGGGAACTCTGTACTTTAAGCTCAATTTTGCTGTGAACCTAAAACAGCTCTAAAAATTGCGGTGTATTTAAAAAATGATTCAATCATTTTTGAAAACATAGACAATTACTTGTGTGTGAGTGTGTGTGTGAGAGAGAGAGAGAGGGGAATGGAATTTACTATGGTTCTGGTTACAAACACACAACATGCGCCTGGCTGGACTGGTTGTACATTTACTGCTGATGCAACTACATTCCTAGGTATTTATTTAAGCAAAATGAAAATGTATGTTAACACAAAGACTCACAAGTATGCTTACAACTGTTTTATGGAAGGTAACTTCAAACTGAAAATATTTTAGGAAACCATCAGTCAAAATGGGTAAAGAAACTGGTTTGTTTATACAATGGTACTTCACTCAGTAATAAAAAAGGATAAACTACCAATATTCACAGCCATCTGGATGAATCTCAAAAATATTTTGCTAACTGAAAAAATCTAGACACACAAATATATACATGTATATTTATAAATATGTGCATATAGGCTATATGATTCCATTTATATAAAATTCTAAAATAAATTGATTCAAGGTGTAAATACCACACAGTGATTATTTAAGGGCAGTTCAGTTCAGTTTACTTCAGTTGCTCTGTTGTGTCTGACTCTGCGACCCCATGAATTGCAGCATGGCAGGCCTCCCTGTCCATCACCAACTCCCAGAGTTCACTCAGATTCACGTCCATCGAGTCAGTGATGCCATCCAGCCATCTCATCCTCGGTCGTCCCCTTCTCCTCCTGCCTCCAATCCCTCCCAGCATCAGAGTCTTTACCAATGAGTTAACTCTTCTCATGAGGTGGCCAAAGTACTGGAGTTTCAACTTTAGCATCATTCCTTCCAAAGAAATCCCAGGGCTTCTCCTTCAGAATGAACAGGTTGGATCTCCTTGCAGTCCAAGAGACTCTCCAGAGTCTTCTCCAACACCACAGTTCAAAAGCATCGATTCTTTGGCACTCAGTCTTCTTCACAGTCCAACTCTTACATCCATACATGACCACAGGAAAAACCATAGCCTTGACTAGACGGACCTTAGTCGGCAAAGTATTGTCTCTGCTTCTGACTATGCTATCTAGGTTGGTCATAACTTTTCTTCCAAGGAGTAAGCGTCTTTTAATTTCATGGCTGCAGTCACCATCTGCAGTGATCTGGGATCCCCCCTCAAAATAAAGTCTGACACTGTTTCCACTGTTTCCCCATCTATTTCCCATGAGGTGATGGGACCGGATGCCATGATCTTCATTTTCTGAATGTTGAGCTTTAAGCCAACTTTTTCACTCTCCATTTTCACTTTCAGCAAGAGACTTTTTAGTTCCTCTTCACTTTCTGCCATAACGGTGGTGTCATCTGCATATCTGAGGTTATTGATATTTCTCCCGGCAATCTTGATTCCAGCTTGTGTTTCTTCCAGTCCAGTGTTTCTCGTGATGTATTGCAGTGGGCTTAAAGAGAAAGAGCACAAAAGAATTTTCTAGAGAAATGGAGATGTTATATATCTTGATATTGTGTAGATACTGAAGTGTGAAAATTTGTCAGAATTGATTGAACGCTACACTTGAGTTCTGTGCTTTTCACTGTATATAAATTATACCTCAAGAAAAAAAAAGTTAAGACAAAGAATATTTCATGTTTCAAGTTTCTAAAGGGGAAATGAGAAAGAAAAAAGTAAATTGGGAATAGAATCTAGATTAGCCAAATCAACAGTTTCTGCCACAGAGTCCAAACTTTTCTAGCCATCTTAAGCACTCTTCTGGGCCTATCAGAAAAACCCAAGGTATTTTCTGGGAGTGGCTGAGGAAAGAGCAGAGGAAAGGAAGTTAAATGTATCAGATCCCTCTGAGGCCTCCTGTGTAGTGTTAGTTGTGCAGACTTGTGTATCAATGATTTATCACTAATTCCAACCCCAGGCCTAAAATGAGATTGTAAAGGATTAACAAATGGAAGTAGCCACTGAATGCCAAGAAATCTCAGAAAAGACAGAGGCATGTTTGCTTTCTAGGACACTCAGATGATTTTGAGAGTAAGAATCACTCCAGATCATCCTGAATTGGTAGGAGGAATTATCCAGTGCATTCATAATCAATCAATATTTTCCCTTTACTAAAATAAAGGGAGTTTAATCAGAAGACAGAAGTAGTAAGACATCAGGCCTAAGGTGGCATCTCATCCACTCATGTTGTTTGAATCAGATACTTGGTATGTCTTATTGAAGTTTTGAAGTATTTTCACCCAACTATATTTTTCTTTTAATTACACAGTGTAGTGAGGTGGCTGCTGCAGAAGTGAGGAGGTGAAAAACCAGAAGCTCAAAGAGGAGGCAGAAATAAGAAGGAAGACAGGGGTGTGAGGGAGGCAGTGGAGAGAGAAAGAAACGAGCCCACTGGGAGTTCTTGGACACTTTCATGGTTCCCTCCTTGGAGCCCTGGTCTGACCGTCTTTAACCCCTGTTTTTTCTGAGAACTGAGGACACATGATGAAGGAGCATCTGGCTCCTTGTCCTCTCTCCATGCTCTTTTTTGTTGCTTATCCTACCCATGCTTCACACTAGCCCTGGAGTTCAGCCTGTTCTCTCCCCATCCTTACAGCTTCTCTAAAACACTTCTCACCTCTAGCATCACTATTGCCTCAGAGCATCAAAATGCCTCACTCACAAGATATCCATTGTTCCTCCAACTGGTTTCCCCAGTTGATTAGGGGAGCCAGGGGTTGTCTCTTCATCCAAATATGCCCTTCAGTCCCAGCCCAATGATGTACTTATCCCTGACTTACACTTTTAAGTGCAAACACCTACCCAATACCAGTATAGGGTATTGTATAGGGCGAGTTGAAACGGAATGGACACTTTCAAAAATGTGTAAGTCAGTAACTAGGTTTTAGAAGAACATGTACTAAAACCAGTTGAAGGAAATAATCAAGTGGTTTTTTTTTTTTTTTTTCTATAACTGTACAAACATTCAGTTTGTGTCCCTCAGGGCACATGACATGCCTCAATTCTATAAGACTATATTGCACCCCAATTCATTCCAGACCTTTTGCTACATATTACTTTTGGTTGTTGAAATGGCAGCCACAATGCTTCCCTTCATCTCCTCCAGGCTATGAAGAAGAGGTCTGAAAAATACAAGGTTCTTGACTTATCCTACTGGAAGTCACGTGGAATGACATCTCGGGATTTGGGACCGCAGTTCCAGAAGTCAATACTTTGAACTGAGCATCACACTGAGCATGGTGGAGGTGTTTTTCCATCATCTCTGGACCCCAAGATCAACCTATGGTTGAGCCCCAACCTGCTGGAAGAAGGAGTTGATAGAAACTATCTGTAACCGTGGTTAAAGCCACACAGATATCATATCCAGATATGTGACCTTTCACTGTGTTCTCTGCCAAATATGGGTAGTCTGTGGGTGTGAAAATTGAGAAGGGGGACATTCTACCATACATGTTCATAAACAGCCTGGTTACTAAGTAATATAATTTTGAAAGTTTCAGTATTTTCTGAACCACTCTGTAAATCATAGAAGGCTGCATTTTCCACTCCAACTTTGGTGCTGAGACAAGTTGGGACCCGGGACCCTTTGTTTGCACCCGGACAAACAGCTTCCATGGCAACAAAATACAAAGAAACTAAACGAGATTAAAAATAACTGTGCACATGGGCCGTTGAGGCAAATTATGAACAATTAGATACAAAAAAGACCAAAAACACACCTCAGCTGCCACTTCTGGAAACCTAGAGCAAAAGCAGAGTGTGTGTGCTCTCTGCACACAACATCACCAGAAGCGAGGGAGGCAAACCACCCAAGCTAGCCCTCCGACGGAACCTCTGGGCACACCCTTACTCTCACCGCCTCTAAGGAACCAGCTGGCTCTTGGGCTGACGAGGACTCTTATTACTTGTTTTCACTCTCCCCTGCTGCAGTAGGAGCCCCAGAAAAGCTTTGCCTGAATTTTTTGTCTGCCCTCTGACCAGTTTCTACTGATTAAGGAGGCCAAGAACCCTGAGCAGCAACAGAGCTCCTGTCCCCATCCTTCACACATGTGGCTGCATGTGTTTCTCTGTCCATGGGTGCTCCCCAGGGACAGGATTATGTCTGGATTCCCTTGGAAGGACATCATCCCACATTGGGGTTTGTAGGATTAGGGTTAAGAATCCTACTCTGGAGTTTGCAGGATTAGGCACTTAGTCTTGAGATTTTGATGGAATGTGACAATGGCCTGTTCCTCCTTCTCATCTGTCAGCTCCACCCAGGGAGGCAGAAAGACAAAACAAATCCTCTTGATGCAGACTTGCCACGGGCTCAGGCTTCAGGGGATCCCTCTTGCCTTTCACCATGCTGGGAAAAAAATGGCAGAGTACACACAGGTTAATCCCTAGGCCCTAGAACAAAAGCCTTCCTCATTCCATGGCCATCAAAGACAGCACCAGCCTGGATGGAGGCTCCCTGGGCACAGAGTAAAGCCTGGACTTGGCAGCCTGCTGGGGAGGAGGCTGGCTATTGCCGGAGTTACTCACGCTGCTTTGCTTTAGTTGCTCTCACATAGTTGCCTGAACGATCACTCTTTGTTTTAATCTCATTATGACGGTCTGGCTTCCCCACCCTGCTCCTCTGAGAAAATATAACTCCCTTAGGCTCCATTATGGGACACGATCCGGGATCACCGAGGAAATTTCATCTGGGAAGTCAATTCTCTAACCATCCAGTGGGTCCCCACTGCCTATGAATACAACCCTCCCCTGGGCACTAAAGCAGGGGAAGGGCACAGAGGACCAGACTCGGTAGGAGGAAAAAGGTACAGTTCAGTCCAGGAGGCAGTCTGAAAATGGTTAGGGGACACAGGGCACCTCCCACACCCAAACAAAGACAGGGAAAATCAGGGGCAAACTTGACCTTATAAGGGTAGTGGGACTGGGAAAAGAGGGACAGGAATGGATCTGTCACAGGGTCTCTCCTCTCTGACTCCCCCCTCCACTGAATTTCTTGTCTGGCCTCTGATCAATTTCTACTGATTAAGAAGGTCACCTCCACTGTCTCCGGAGCCCTCATCATTTCTCATGAGCCCTGTCAGTGGACCCCACTCAGGGTCAGGGTCCCTGGAACTGGTTCCCAGGACATCATTCCCTGGCAGGTGGTGATGGAGATTTTGGGGAAAAAAAGATTTTATATATATATATATATATTAAAACATATATATAGAGAGAGTATATATTAGAGCACATGTATGTTCTAATATAGTAATCTAATATAATATATTAGAATATGTATATCATATTAGAACATATATATATATATATATATATGACTAATACATCTACCAGTAGGAGACATACTTGTGTCAGAAAATGAAAGAAACATGATGCTTTACATTGCTGGTGCTGTCTAGTACACAGGCCAAACTTCGCATTGGATAATATGCTGAAGTTAAACTATCCTCTGATAGGCCCCTTACTAACGTGGCACAAACCAGCAATGCTGGTTGCATTTTCTCCCCCTTCATAGACAAGTATAGGCTGCTCTTGTGCTCAGTTCTTGAAGTGAATGTGAGGTTCCTTCTGCAATTGAATTCTATGCTTCATTTGAGGGTGAGTCTGCTCCCATCCTGGAAAAGACACACACTTAGTCCTAAAAGAAGAACAGATCTGATCACCTATGCTGGCTGATGGAAGCCTGTTCCGGTGTGCACAGCCCAGACAAGGACCCAGCAGAGGGTGGCTCAGGGGAACTTGACTCCACAGGAAGGAGAGGGCGGCTTGCCAGGCTTTTTCCAAGAACTCGGATTCTCCCTCCCTCTGACCACAGGTTTTCTTCCAGCCTCTTGGGCAGGGAGCCTCATCCGCCCTGGAGTAGAACTCTCCTCTGACTGCTGCAGTGAGTGCCAGCAAGCTTGCAAATCATACTTCTGATCTCGTGCCTCTGCCTGGCCTCTGGCAACACTCAGCAAACTTTTATCTGTGGCTTTTGGTCCTTACTAATGTGGTACAAATTGGCAACGCTGGTTGCATTTTCTTCCCCTTCATAGACACTTACAGACTGCTTCTGTGTTCAGTTCTTAAAGCTTCTTGTGGATCCCTGAACACACCAAACTTCTTCATACTGCCATTATAACGATGATATTAGCTCATCTTGATTGAGAACTTACACGCATAGTATAAAGACATTTACATTAATTATTTCACATAATCTTCCCAGCACTGTGAGTTAAGTACTATTTTCATCCCCAGTTTACAGCTCCAAAAATGAGTAATTTGCATAAAACTGCACAGGAGCCTGTTAGCCTAAGTACCTTGCTTATCTCAAGAGCTCTTGCTCTTAGCCAGGGGTTGGCAAATTTTTCTTTAAAGGGCCATCTAATAAATCTTTTAAGCTTTGCTGGTCATACACCATTCTGTTGCAACCACTACTCAACTCTCCTATTACAATATGAAAGAAACAGACATGGGACATTGACATAGACACAGGGCATTGGAAAAAAGGGATGTTGCTCCAACTTGACTTGCTAGCCCTTCCTACCCATCCCGGCCTCATTCATGTCAAGCTTAAAGTCTTTATCCCAAGAAAGTAGCTCTGAACACCATGCCATGGGAAGGAAAACTTCTTTCTCAGAATTGGGTGGAAGAATACTTCTTGGTAAGGCATTGTGCAACCAGGGTGGAGGAAGAGGAGCTGCTTCCATGGCCTTGAGAAGGTATCTCCTTCCTGCCAGATGCTGAATAAGCACTTCTTTGGGTAGGGAATGCCCTGCTCCACTGGAAACTGCCTCCATAACACTGGAGAGATTGAATTACTTATAAAATAGTTGCAAGAGCTTTTCTCTGGCTCATCTCAGTGTGGGAGTATGTCTTTCCTCCCCTGGCTGTCCATTTAATCAGATAGTCCTATAAAACACCCTGTCTACAATTGTTCTCAGTACTCCTCCATAGTGCTTAATTTATGGACTAAAACAATCAATCTCCTTCCCCCTTAAACCAAACACCATGATCACTTGACAGCCTTCCCTCCCTCTAAGAATGTGCCTAGAGATTTAAGATTTCAAGCACCGAGATTAAGAATACAAATTTGGAAGTTACTTTGACATCATCACACCTGTAAAGACACATTTTTATGATTCACTGTTTCTATATGCCCCTCAACTTTCTGTATACACCCCATTAAGGTGTCTGATCTTGACTCTTAAGAAATGTCAGAATCTATGAGAATATAAATTCAGTGAATTCCATTAATGATTTTTGTCCTACTCATTTTAGATTCTTAAAATTAAGTTCTAAGTGAACATTCTAAAAAACTGGAGAAAAGGGTGCCCGTGAATTCCATTTGGTAGGGGAAAAAAAATGTACACAGTCACCAGCTTAATGGGAAAGCAAACACTGAGGAGGAAGGTGCAGGCATGGGTAGAAACCATGAGAAGTCAGCTTTTTGGGCAGAGTGGGCTTGGGTGATCTCTTATCCTGCATCATGAAACTGCCAATTCCACACAAGACAAGCTTGTTCTTATCCTGTAAAAACTCATCTCTTTTGTCCCTCTTGCCTTTCAAAGGAGTGTTATGTCCCCAGAGTAGCCCCCAGTTCCCAGGCCAGGCCACCAGAAAGGCAATCAGGAGATCCAGAAGGACATGTTCAAACATGGCCCCAAACCACCACAAGACACTTCTTGCTCAGACCACAGGGCAAATGCCTATTAGACCTCAGAGACAGTTCAACCTGATGGGAAGGGTGGTGTGAGTGGAGGAGAAAACCTGTGTGGGAAGGGGGCAAGAGAAGAGTGTCTGAGTAAGCAGAAGGAGGGGACAATTATCACAGATCAGCTCCTTGTCTCCTTTGTTTGAGAACATGACTAATCCATGACTTCAGTGAATTTACATCCAGTGGTATTGTGTTGGGATCAAGTCAAGGCTAGAAGCCAGAAGCATTTCTCCATGACTAAAGGAAACCAAAGAAGCAATATTCATACTTCATACCTTTCTAGAGGCAGGGGGTGATCTCACTATTTGTAAAGCCCAGCCCTTCCCAATCTGGAGGCTCACCTTCCAGGACTGAGCCCGGCCCATTTTTTCCATATATAAGCTGCTGCAGGGAAGCTCCTCTCATAGATCTGCTCCTTTCAGCTCTGCCTTCCACCTCTCACACCCTTCTCAACCTCTTCTTCTTCAGGAACCATGTCTTACAAATCCACTGTGAAGACCCAAAGCATCAGCCGCAAGGGCTTCAGTGCCGGCTCAGCCAGAGTCCCTGGCGTGTGCCGCTCTGGCTTCAGCAGCGTGTCCCTGTCCCGCTCCAGGGGCAGTGGCGGCCTCGCTGGAGTGTGTGGAGGAGCTGGCTTTGGCAGCCGCAGCCTCTATGGCCTGGGGGGCTCCAAGAGGATCTCCATCGCAGGGGGCAGCTGTGCCATCGGTGGTGGCTATGGCGGCAGAATTGGAGCTGGCTATGGCTTCGGAGGTGGAGCCGGGAGTGGATTTGGCTTTGGTGCTGGGGCTGGTAGTGGCTTTGGGCTCGGTGGTGGAGCTGGCTTCGGAGGTGGCTTCAGTGGTCCTGGCTTTCCTGTGTGCCCCCCTGGAGGCATCCAAGAGGTCACCGTCAACCAGAGTCTCCTGACTCCCCTCAACCTGCAAATCGACCCCACCATCCAGCGGGTGAGGACTGAGGAGCGGGAGCAGATCAAGACCCTCAACAACAAGTTTGCCTCCTTCATCGACAAGGTGAGCTGGGAGCATGTGCCCCCAATGGGGATTGCAGAGTCCCCAAGAGAGACCCAACCAATGACCTACCAGAGGGAGCCTCGGGATATTCAAGAGAGAGGGGGCTCAGGCTAGCTCTCCACTGGGATGCAGGGCAGGCTTCATGTGGACCACAGGCAGAAGGTGATGGTAACCATTTACAATTACTGATCTCTTAAATGTCTTCCATAATTGTGAGGGAAGCATTCACAATTCTTGATAACCCTGAAGCAAAGAAATGAAATGAAAGAATGGAAAGAGTTAGCTTGATCTGTTGAACAGTGTAAGAAATAAAAGAGGGAATTACAGTGGAAAATGTACTTCAGCCTTAGTTGAGCTGGAGGGTGTAGGGGCAGAAGGAAAGAAAATTTTTTAAAAAATGGAAATTCCAAGGGAAAAAAGGACTCAAAAATATGTGAATAACCATAGAAATACTCGACTTGTAGAACCAGATCATAACCACTAAGAGAGTTTATTTTAGAGGGACTCATACTCCAAATAGGAAACAGGATTAAATCCAATTATTAATAGGATTGGAATTTAATCATTAGATTATAGACATTTTAATATCCCTTTAACGGAGATACACTCTTTAAAAACCTCTGTGCAGTATATGAGAGAAATATGATTTTTAAATTACATTTGTGATGGTGGTTATCAAAAGGAAGAACAGAAAGGTGAAAAGTCACTGACAGATGTCTCCATAAGTGAGAGGGAGGGGACATCTGAGAGCTCCCTGGGGAAAGTCGGCCATGAGACCTGTGTGGTGTGAAGCTAAGGAGTCAGGGGAGCAGACCTGTCAGCCTCTGTACAGGATCTGGAGCAGCCCAGCACCACCGGACCACCAGGTCGGCCTGGGGCTTGTCAACGCACAGATAACCATCTTGTCTTCCTGCAGGTGCGGTTCCTGGAGCAGCAGAACAAGGTCCTGGACACCAAGTGGACCCTGCTGCAGGAGCAGGGCACCAAGACCGTGAGGCAGAACCTGGAGCCTTTGTTCGAATGAGATACGCTCTTTAAAAACCTCTGTGCAGTATATGAGAGAAATATGATTTTTAAATTACATTTGTGATGGTGCTTATCAAAAGGAAGAACAGAAAGGTGAAAAGTCACTGACAGATGTCTCCAGAATTGAGAGAGAGGGAACATCTGACAGCTCCCTGGGGAAAGTCGGCCATGAGCCCTGTGTGGTGTGAGGCTGAGGAGTCAGGGGAGCAGACCTGTCAGCCTCTGTACAAGACCTGGAGCAGCCCAGCAGCACCAGACCACCAGGTCGGCCTGGGACTTGTCAACGCACAGATAACCATCTTGTCTTCCTGCAGGTGCGGTTCCTGGAGCAGCAGAACAAGGTCCTGGACACCAAGTGGACCCTGCTGCAGGAGCAGGGCACCAAGACCGTGAGGCAGAACCTGGAGCCTTTGTTCGAGCAGTACATCAACAACCTCAGGAGACAGCTGGAGAGTATCCTTGGGGAGAGAGGCCGCCTGGACTCGGAGCTCAGGGGCATGCAGGACACGGTGGAGGACTTCAAGAACAAGTGAGTTACAGGAGAGAAAACACCTTAGATTCCTGAAGCCCACATTTTAAGGTAATTAAATGATCAGATTCAAACAAGGGCATGATCTTAGTAAAACATGTCCATGAAAATGAAACCACAGTTCTTCCCTAAAGACAAACTGGAAAACATAAGGGCCATGCAGGTAGATGGGGAGAGTAATGGAGTAAATAATATAGTGACCATAAAGTTCACCTTTGAAGCTTGTTGGTGGGAAAGTCCCATTTGCATATATCCATTCTGGGAAGATGAAATTCCAAGCTACCTTTTCTGCATCATCTTCACCCCTGACTCAGTTCGATTTTATCCTTTCTAATTCCAGATATGAAGATGAAATCAACAAGCGCACAGTAGCGGAGAATGAATTTGTGAATCTGAAGAAGGTGAGAGGAGTCCGACCAGGGGTTCCGGTCTCTTTGCTGAAGGGGAGGACGCTGAGAAAAGTGTGTCAGGGAGGCTAATAGAGCAGGATTCTGGGCAGGAAGGCTCGTCTGATCTCAGCCTGTCGGCTTCTTCCCCAGGATGTGGATGCTGCCTACATGAGCAAGGTTGAACTACAGGCCAAGGCAGATGCTCTCACAGATGAGATCAACTTCCTAAGGACCTTCTATGACGCCGTAAGCATCTTTTCATATTCTTCCTTATTGATTATACTGAGATGTGCAAAGGGTGGAAAATCTCTGGCTGGGTACCTCTTTAAACGGCATGACCAAAGATGATTGAATGATCTCTTGTTCTGCAGGAACTGGCTCAGATGCAAACCCACATCTCAGACACTTCTGTGGTCCTCTCCATGGACAACAACCGCAACCTGGACCTGGACAGCATCATCGCTGAAGTCAAAGCCCAGTATGAGGAGATCGCTCAGAGGAGCCGGGCTGAGGCTGAGTCCTGGTACCAATCCAAGGTGAGTGGTGAGGTGGCAGCTGATGAGGAATCCCTGTGCCTCCTCTGTGAACATCAGTGAGGCTGTAGACTTCAGTGGGGAAACTACAACTCAAAAGTGGAGGGGGGGGCCCTCTCAAAAGTCATGTACCCTGATCTAACAGGGTAGATCTTTTGGGTAATTATGTCCAAATCTAGTAGGTCAAAGATCTAAATGTAGGACAAAAGCTACTGTAGATAAAGGCAGAGTGATCTTTGCTTCAGATTTACCCTGATGCTGGTTCTCAGCAACAATACAGAACGTTGCTTGTCCTGAAGAGAACCAGTCAGTGGTACTACCAAAGACAATATGTGATGGGTACACAGTGTCAGTGGCCTAGTAACACCAATTCTCATACAATGTCTTGTGGAGAAACCATTACTTTTGACTTGAGAAAACCTTGATTAGTGTCCTGTGAAGCCCATGGACAGCCCCCTTGTCTCTCTCTGGTTCACAGTATGAGGAGCTGCGGGTGACGGCAGGCAGACACGGGGATGACCTGCGCAACACCAAGCAGGAGATCTCTGAGATCAACCGTGTGATTCAGAGGCTGAGATCTGAGATTGACCACGTCAAGAAGCAGGTATGGAGGGGTCCATAGAGCAGAAAAGCATTGTTTCCTTCCTAGACCATCAGGCATCATCAACCATCATGTGGGAAATTTCTGGGCAATGAGGGAAAAGCAAGAAGAGCTCCCTCAGGTTAGAGATACGGAGCCCAACTTACAAGCAGGAAACAAACTCAGGACAGACCAGTTCCCACTGGTCAGTGGGACAAAGATACAGTCTAGAGGCATTGAAATGAGATTATGAAAGGGGAATGACTGATTTTGGAATACAAGACACGTGTAGGCAAAGAAAATTTCAGGTCAGAAAGTGTGAAGAAGACTGCTGCAATATACTCAGATTCAATATGAAAAAGAAGCTGAGAAAAGGCACAGGACAAATGAGGGTTATCCAAGACTGTAAATGGAAGGAAGGCAAGGTCTCAAGAGTTTGAGATGAAATCGTCTTCTCAGTGAGAATGTTTGTGGTTTTATAGAAGTTATGTACATCCACATAAACTTACCCAAGCTGTCAACATTCAAAACAAGGCAGTAGTTCCATTTCTTCCCATGTCCTCTGGCTTCATTCTGCTGTGGCATCTCCCAACCCCATCCTCATTGATGTGGTTAACACAAAGGGAAATAGGTGTTCATTAGGGACACTGAGACTAGTTAAGGTTTGTAGGTTGGAGAAATATTGGACAATGAATCAAACCTGCATTTCCATGAGGTCTGGGCTCTAGAGCTCTTCCTCACTGGGAAAGCAGAACTACGTTTCCTCTCCCCTGGAGTCCAGATTCAGGTTCCTCTGCCCTCCTCCCCTCTAGTGCGCCAGCCTGCAATCCGCCATTGCCGACGCCGAGCAGCGTGGGGAGCTGGCCCTCAAGGACGCCAGGAGCAAGCTGGCTGACCTGGAGGACGCCCTGCAGAAGGCCAAGCAGGACATGGCCCGGCTGCTGAAGGAGTACCAGGAGCTCATGAATGTCAAGCTGGCCCTGGACGTGGAGATTGCCACCTACAGGAAGCTGCTGGAAGGCGAGGAGTGCAGGTGAGTAACTCACACAGCCTCCGCAACCACCTGGCTCCATCTCCAAGAAGTCCTGCCAATGAGCCCGAGTGGAAGGCACTCTCGTGGTGGTCATAGTGCTTCTCCCGGAAGAGCGCCGAGAAGGCAGCTCCTGGGGACTCTCCTCACACGGAGGTTTCCCACGCCGGGCCAGCTGTGGCTCCGGCTCTCACCATGGCTGTGTCTTCTCTCTCCTAGGCTGAGTGGGGAAGGCGCTGGACAAGTCAACATCTGTAAGTACCGTCACCTGCCCCATCCCTTGCCCTTTGTCCCTGTGACTGGACTCGGTGTGGCAGAGTGAGCTCACCATCTGTCCTGACCTTGTCCCTTTGCCTCCACAGCCGTGGTACAGTCGACCGTTTCCAGTGGCTACGGTGGTGCCAGCGGTCTTGGCAGTGGCTTAGGTGTAGGCGGAGGAAGTGGCTACTCCTACAGCCTTGGAGGTGGCTTCAGCTCTGGCAGTGGCAGAGCCATAGGGGGTGGCTTCAGCTCCTCTGGAGGCAGCAGTTCCACCATCAAATACACCACCAGCTCCTCCTCCTCCAGCAGGAAGAGCTACAAGCACTGAAGTCCTGTCATGGGCTCAAGCTCCCTCTCCAGCTTCACTGCCCTCTCCTCTAGTTACTTCCTCTCCTCTGCTCCCTTCTTCTCTTACTCCTTGAGTTAGAACTGAAATTACCGATTGCCCTCATCTTCTCTCTCCCCAAACCTGTTACCCATGAGGTTCCACTGTTCAGCACTGGAAGGTCACCGCTTGGGTCCTATTCCATAACAGGCCAATCCTAGTTGCTTTCCACTGGCCCAGGAGATCCCATCTCAGAGATGCTGTGTTCCTCCCTTGCAGTGATCATTAAAGTACAAGTGACTGGTTCTTTGATGTACAGGGTTTATATCCCTGTGGTGCTTCCTCTGCTCTTTTCTCACTCGTATTGCTAAATAAAGCGGATTTATCATATAATGTGTGGTTTCACATAGCCTTTCTTTGTCACCAGTGGTTCTTGACGTTTTCATCTGATAAATGCCTTCTCGGGAATGAAGCATATGCCCAGGCCCCATGTGCTTCACTCTCCCTGTTTAGATAAATTCAAGAAACAGCAGTTTGGCATCCTGATGCTCAGCAGTCCTCCCATAACACTTGGGCATGCAGAGTGGGAAGGCTCTGGTCCCATCATCATGGTAAAGTCTGGCTTTACCGCTCAGATCAGGTCTCAGCAGTTTAGTTTCTCTGACTTGTCTTTATGGTTCTACCTCCTTCTGCACCTGTTGTTATTCATCATCCTTAGAGAATCATGTTACAGTTTAATTAGATCAGAAAAACATTGACTAGAGGGTAAGATGTTTGATATATTCTAAAATGCCCCACGACCAAGAAACTGTGCCTGACAATATGTATCAAGGGTAATTCAAATGCCCACATTCCTGAATTGAAAGTATGCTTCTAACAATGTATCCTGAGGAAACAATACAAATGCGAGAACTTGTACTTCTTGGATGAAAGTGAAAGTGAAAATTAAGTCGTGGCCGACTCTTTGCAACCTGATGGACTGTAGCCCACCAGGCTCCTCTGTCCATGGGATTCTCCAGGCAAGAATACTGGAGTAGGTTGCCATTTCCTTCTCCAGGGGATCTTCCCGACCCAGGGATTGAACCCAGGTCTCCTGCATTGCAAGGCAAGCGCTTTAACCTCTGAGCCACCAGGGAAGCCCATATGAATCCCAATAAACTCTCTACCAGGAAATATTGGAAACAGTGGTTAATTTCAGGATCCACAGACTCAGAAACAAAATGCAGGTGCTAATTTTTTGAAGTGTGAAAACAAAATAGGAATGGGAAGGCCTTCTTCCTCACCCCATAAGCCTCTCACAGAGACTCAAAGAAGTCGAGTCTTTGCTGCTCCAAAGAAATGGTCTTGAAACCTCTCTCAGCTGTGTCTTGGCTTCCTTTGACTTCTATGAAAGGGAAAGGAAATGTCAGGATACAGTGCAAGGTAGAGCAATCGTCTTCTTCCTGAGAGCCAGTCACTGTTTTGTCCATGTCCCTAATTCCAGGTCTATACCTCTGGAAAATCCCACCTAATACCTTTAGGAATTAAAGTTCCCTTCTGAGGAATCAAGGAGATACAGGAGATTCTAGAAATCAAGGAGATTCTAGGAATGGGGTGAAATATATACAAAGATGATCTTGGAGCATCTTTTAGTGACAAAAAGTGAAGAAATAGTAAAAAAAAAAAAAAAAAAAGACACTGTAAGAACTCTTAGTAGCCAAAGTGGAACAACTTGAGCCATAAATAAATAGATAGAACATAATGCATTGGAATAAAACACAAATTGTGAAATAATTATTCGTGGAACCTACTGATGTGAATGTGGTTGCTAAATTAATTAATAAGGGATAATGTCAAGTCTTATGCAAAAGAATTTCCTTTAATTACATATGTGGTTCCCATTCAAAGAAGTAGTGAACAAGTACTCCCTGCTGTGTGGGCTGGGCACAATGAACTCCTTCCAAAGAGTACAGTCTAAAAATGGGGGGAAAGAGTGACTTTACTGCAGAGAAATCAATCAAACACTTTCTCAGCCAGGTGATCAAGGCTAATACTAACAGTAATAAGTTTTTTTCGTAGCATGTATCCTGATATGATGTGATGAGAAGTGCAGGACACCTCTGTGGTCTTCCTCCCAAACACCATAACTCCAGTCTATTCATGAGACAACATCAGAAAAATCCCAATTTTGGACATCTACAAAACACCTGGGCAGAGTTCCTCAAAACGTTCTAGGTCATGAAGGCAAGAAAAATCTAACAAAGTGTGTTACCCAAAGAGGGTCTAAGGAGACACACGACCAAATGAAAAGTAGCTATTATGAAAAACACTTAGGCTATGGGGTATCAAAGTATCATCTGTATTTTTTACTAAACTGATTTTCACACAAAATCATAAAGCAAGAAAGGTAGAGAAAGAGTCACAAAGAAAGAGAATGACAGTTGGAGGGACAGAGATGCAGAGAAACTATTGAATGACTTACGTAAAAATAATATTGATAATCTCGTGTTGATTTTAACTCCATCAATGTATTTTTTTAAGTTGTGTACCTTCTAAATTTTCTCATGTCGAACCTTGTTATTTCAAAAGAGGAAGTGTATTCCCCACAATGTCCTCATTCTATGACATCTGAGATTAAATGTGGTTATACTTTCTGGTATTAAGGAAGAAAAGATTCAATCTCTTGATTAAGGTGCATGAGATTAAAACTTTCAGAATGATTTCTTCTGCCCATTGAGGACTGAATAAGAAGAAACATATTTCTTTTGAAACAGCAAAGACTTGTTTTTGAAGCAAGGAAGGAATCAGTAGTACCAAAGGTGGTTAGATATTGGATTTGACTCCTAAGGAGGCTAGCCAATTGCCTCCTTCAATATCAGATCTGTACACCTGGAAAATACAGAAAATACATCTTTTAAGTAACAACCTGGAATAGAAGAATTTTTTCCAATTAGAAGCTGGAAAATTCACCTTATCTGAATCATCTGTGATCCAGGATGATCACTTGCAAGCCATACAAGGTAGATTCTAGCTATGTTGGCGAGAATCCCCAGCACAGATTAATGAATGACATCACAGCTCATGGTGGGGGCAGAGGGTTCAGCACAGCAAGAGGAGGGAACATTTCTACAGGTCCTGATTGCTCTGCCTGCTGCATGCACCAGGAGGCATCCCTACGGAGTCCCATGATAGCTAACTCGTCATTATACTTGGCCTTGAGAAAACCTAACAGTAGACCTCAGGACGAGAGGGAAAAGGTGTTAAGGAGTCCTTCCCTGACAGCAGCTGGATCCCTTGGACCATGACTTTCTCTGGGCCATCCTTTCTCTTCAAGGCTGTCACTTGCTGGACTCCAAGGGTATTCCTTTAGCACTGGAAAGTGAGTAGGGGAGGAAAACCATCCTCTTTGGGTCTTGGAGGCTGGTCCACTCAGATGTGCTATTTCCCAACACTCTTACTGTCCCCAGACTCCACACGTAACTATCGGGCCCCTTCTTGAGCCCCCTGCCATCTGTATCTGTACTCTCTCACATAAGAAAACTCCCCTCCATCAAAATTGAGTAATGGAAGACCAATCTTTTCCTGCTTCTGTTTGCAACTGCAAGACTAGAGTTTATCTGGTTCTCGTGAAAGTTTCCCTTCATCCCCATTTTCTGTCTCTCCATTCCTCTTGCCTAGTCTGATTTTTTTTCATAGCACATGGAGAGTGTAACCACAAAGAAATCAGAAATTGCATTTAGTAGACCTTTCTCTTGTCTTAATATTAGTACTGTTATTTTGCTACTGTCATAGGTTTGTTGTAGGATAGAGCAAATAAGTTAATATGTCATTCAGAGCTAAGCTTTTCAAAGGTAATAAAATAAATACAGTTTTAAAAATCATCCTGTTTTCTTCTATTAAAACTTGAAATATAGCTACAAACTTCTGATTAAGTTTTTACATATTTCAACCTCTGTCTTTTGAAAAAGACTTCAAATCTAGAAGAACCCAGTAATGAAGAGCATGCATAGCATGAAAATTCTAGCTTATAAATATCACTTTCCAATAAAGACACCAGAACTACTCACAGAAATGGCTAATTCATGTCTATTTTGAGATAAGTATAAGATAACCTTGAGACAATTGTTCCTATCAACAAAGAAGCTTTCAGAGTCTAATGGGGCTCTATCAAAAAGACGCAGGAGCCAATCTGAAGAACTCAAGTGGCCTAAAATGGGATGGTTTATGCATCAACCCAATAAAAACACCAGAACTACTCACAGAAATGGCTAATTCATGTCTGTTTTGAGATAAGTATAAGATAACCTTGAGACAATTGTTCCTATCAACAAAGAAGCTTTCAGAGTCTAATGGGGCTCTATCAAAAAGACGCAGGAGCCAATCTGAAGAACTCAAGTGGCCTAAAATGGGATGGTTTATGCATCAAAAGGATTAATGCCTGCAATATCAAATATGTTTTTTCAACTGTGAGTTTATAATTATACAAAACCAAAATAACAAGCTAAACTTCCTTGATTGCGTTTGGAAATTAGTGTGGTCCAAAATCAGTATTATAAAAAATTCAAAAGTACAAGAAAGAAGCACTTATTCTGCCTTTCCTGTCTGAATAATATACATACTAGGTTATCTAAAAAGTAAACACTAAATATTCCATCTTTATAGATGACTCCCAGTTGATAAATGAGGAGGAGGGATATTAAATTCAAAATTGTGAATTTGCAATGTCTAAAGAAATAGTCAATGTGGGAATTGACCAATGAATGTTAAAATATTAGATGACAGATTTACTCGGCACTTTCTAATGAAAGGATAAGGCTGGAACTACAGCTAAACTACAGATCAGTCTTAACATCACTAAACTGGACAGCTAGTATTATGTGCCTTACAATTTCATGCAATATAAAGCACACAGGACTAGCTGGGACATAATTTTTCCTGAAACATGGAAGATTTACTCGGCACTTTCTAATGAAAGGATAAGGCTGGAACTACAGCTAAACTACAGATCAGTCTTAACATCACTAAACTGGACAGCTAGTATTATGTGCCTTACAATTTCATGCAATATAAAGCACACAGGACTAGCTGGGACATAATTTTTCCTGAAACATGGAATAAATCTAATTTGCCCATAGAAATAGTACACAGGAAAAACTGGGATTAGAAGTTATGTGACACCAATAGGAAACAATGACCCAAATCCAGAGTGTAGATATACTAGAGGAAAAAAAAAAATTTGTCCACAGATGAATGACATTCAAAAGGGATCTATTATAGTATGAAAGTGGAGAAGGCGATGGCACCCCACTCCAGTCCTCTTGCCTGGAAAATCCCATGAACGGAGGAGCCTGGAAGGCTGCAGTCCATGGGGTAGCTAAGAGTCAGACACGACTGAGCGACTTCACTTTGACTTTTCACTTTCATGCATTGGAGAAGGAGATGGCAGCCCACTCCAGTGTTCTTGCCTGGAGAATCCCAGGGACAGCAGAGCCTGGTGGGCTGCTGTCTATGGGGTCGCACAGAGTCGGACACGACTGAAGCGACTTAGCAGCAGCATAGAATGAAAGAATCTTAAGAGACCCAAGAATCTACTAGGATGTTGCTTCAAGTAAACCAGCATAAAAAAACATCTTTGAAATGATCAGAAAAGTGTGAACATAAATGGACAATTTCATTATGAAGCAACTGTTGCTATTGATATAAAACTGTTATACAGTTAGATCAAAAAGTCATCCTTTCTTAGGCATGCTTGCAATTACTGACAATTGAAATGACTTAATGTCTTAATTTTCTTGACAATACATCAACAAAAAAAAATAGAAGATTTCAATAAGAGAAGCAGGAGAATTAGATGAGACAATACTGAAAAATATGGATAAGTGTTTAATCTGGGAGACTGGTACATGGCTGTTTACATACTATTCTCTCTCATTGTATCCACTGGACTTTCAATGATACAAATTTTGATTAAGCAGTAAAGGAGGTTGTTCCACTGAGAAAAACACTAATATATTTGGGAATGAAATTTCTGATGATGGTAAATCTGATGTATTGTAGACAACTTTCAGGTGACCCCATCAGGCTCAGGAGGGGGGCCCTGAGTAATGATGTCTTCATTGAACCCAATAGTTTCTATGCAGTGCAAGAAAGGAAAAGTAATATTTCTAGCAGCAATTATTGCTTAATATTTTAAGTGCTATGTGTTTAAAATATAAGAATGAGAGACTTCTGACCGTAACCAAACGGAGGAAACAAGAATATCTCCTTCTTAGAAATTGCTTTAAACCAAACAAGGAGAACAAGAATCATAAAAGTAACCTCCACCCTCAGCCACCAAAAGGAAAACATCTTAAATTCTTTCAATTAAAAAAAAAAAAAAAGNTTTGGAGAAATGTCTATTTAGTTCTTTGGCTCATTTTTTGATTGGGTTGTTTATTTTTCTGGAATTGAGTTGCATAAGTTGCTTGTATATTGTAACATCCTGATGCCAGCAGTCTTCTGAGAATAGCCTGGCATGTGGAGCGGGAGGGATCTGGGTCCATCATAGTAAAGTCTGATTTTCCTGCTCAGATTAGGCCTCTGCAGTTCAGTTTCTCTGACTTGTCTCTATGATTCTACCTCCTTCTGCCATAGTAATCATCCATATTCCTCAGAGAGCCATATTACAGTCTAATTAGATCAGAAGAACATTGACTAGAGTGTAAGATGTCTGATTTAGATTTTAAAATGCCTTATGACCACAAAAGTGTGCCTGACAACATGTATCAGGTGTAAGTTAAAAGTATATTCTTCTGAACTGAAAGTAGGCTTTTAGCAGTGTATCCTGAGGAAACAGTACAAATGCAAGAGCTTGTACTCCTGGGATCAAATCCCAATAAAGCTTCACCTGGGAAATAATGGAAACATTGGTTAACTTCAGGATCTACAGACCCAGAAACAAAATGCAGGTGCTGATTTTTTAAAGTATGGAGACAACATAGGAATGGGAAGGCCTTTTTCCTCACCCCAAAAGCCTCTCACAGAGACTCAAAGAGGTCGAGTCTTTGCCACTCCAAAGACATAGCCTTGCATTCTCTCTCACCTGTGTCTTGGCTTCCTTTGACTTTCTGAATGGATAAGGAAATCTCACAATACAGTGCAAGGTTGGTCTGAGAGTCAGGCAATGTTCCTGAGATTTAGTCATTGTTTCCAGTCTGTTTTGTCCACAGCCTTAATCTCAGATGATTTCTCTGGAGAATCCACCTAATACCATGCAAGTTCTCTCCTGAAGAATCGAGGAAATATGTTTGATTCTACAAATGGGGAGGAGCATATGCCAAGGTGATTCTGGAGCATCTTTCAGCGGCAAAACTGAAGAAATAGTCACAGATGACACTGAAAGAGCTATTAGTAGACAAACTGAAACTTCTTGAGCCATAAATAAATAGATAAATAAATAATATTTGGATTAAAGCCCAATTATGAAATAATTACCCATGGTATCTACGTTGACAAAACAGACTGGCAGATTTCCTCAAAACTTTCTAAGTCATGAAGACAAGGAAAATCTGACAAACTGTGTTAAACCAAGAAGGGTCTAAGGAGACACAATGACTAAATGAAACATAGTTATTATGGAAAACATTTAAGGCAAGGGGTTCAAAGTATCATCTGTATTTTTTTACTAATTTTCATACAAAATTATAAAACAAGCAAGGTAAAGAAAGAGACAGAGTCACAAAGAAACAGAAAGACAGTTGGAGGGACAGAGATACAGAGAAATCATTGAATGGCTAAGATAAAACAATAATATTGACAATCTCATGTTGGTTTTAACTCCAGTAAACTGTATTTTTTTAAAATCTGTGCACTTCCTAAATCTTTTGATGTTGAGCCTTGTTATTTCAAAAGAGAAAATGTGTTCCTCATGATGTCCTCACTGTATGACATCTGAAATTAAAAGTGGTTACAGTTTTGGTATTAAGGAAGAAAAGGTTTAATCTCTTGATTAACGTGCATGAGATTAAAACTTTCAGATTGATTTATTCTGCTCTTTGAGGGCTGAATAGGAAGAAACATTTTTTTCTATTGAAACAGTAAAGTCTTGCTTTTGAAGTAAGGAAGGACTTGGCAGTACCAAAGGTTGTTAGATACTGGATTTGACTCCTAAGGACGCTAGTCAATTGCTTCCTCCAGTATAGGGTCTAGGTACCTGGAAAATAGAGAAAATACATCTTTTCCATAACAATCTCAAATAGAAGAACTTTTCCTACTTAGAAGCTATATCCAAAGTTCACCTTATCTGAATCCTCTGTGATCCAGGATGATCACTTGTGAGCCATACAAGGTAGATTCTAGCTATGTTGGCTAGAGTCCCCAGCACAGACTAATGAATGACATCACAGTTCGTGGGATCACAGGGTGTGGCACAGGCAGGAGAGGGAACATTTCCAAAGGTCCCGAGAGCAGATTGCTCTTCTCTGCCTGCTGCATGCCCCAGGAGGCATTCCCTACAGACTCCCTGCTAACTAACTCTTCACCATACTTGTACTTGAGAATAGCTAACAGTAGACCTCAGGATGGGAGGAAAAAGGTGTTGAGGAGTCCATCTTTGAGAGCAACTGGATATCTTGGACCATGACTTTCTCTAGGCCATCTCTTCTCTTCAAGGCTGTCACCTTGAAGACTCCAGGGATGTCTTTTCAACACTAGAAAGGGAGTTCAGTTCAGTCGCTCAGTCATGTCTGACTCTTTGTGACCCCATGAATCACAGCACGCCAGGCCTCCANTGGAATGAAAAGTGACCTTTTCCAGTCCTGTGGTCACTGCTGAGTTTTCCAAATGTGCTGGCATATTGAGTGCAGCACTTTCACAGCATCATCTTTCAGGATTTGAAATAGCTCCACTGGAATGCCATCACCTCCACTAGCTTTGTTCGTAGTGATGCTTTCTAAGGCCTGCTTGACTTCACATTCTAGGATGTCTGGCTCTAGGTGAGTGATCACACCATCGTGATTATCTGGGTCGTGAAGCTCTTTTCTGTACAGTTCTTCTGTGTATTCTTGCCACCTCTTCTTAATATCGTCTGCTTCTGTTAGGTTCATACCATTCCTGTCCTTTATGGAGCCCATCTTTGCATGAAATGTTCCCTTGGTATCTCTAATTTTCTTGAGGAGATCTCTAGTCTTTCCCATTCTGTTGTTTTCCTCTATTTCTTTGCACTGATCTTTGAGGAAGGCTTTCTTATCTCTCCTTGCTATTCTTTGGAACTCTGCATTTAGATGGTTATATCTTTCATTTTCTCCTTTGCTTTTTGCTTCTCTTCTTTTCACAGCTATTTGTAAGGTCTCCTCAGACAGCCATTTTGCTGTTTCTCATTTCTTTTCCATGGGGGTGGTCTTGATCCTTGTCTCCTGTACAATGTCACAAACCTCTGGCCATAGTTCATCAGGCACTCTGTCTATCATATCTAATCCCTTAAATCTACTTCTCACTTCCACTGTATAATCATAAGGATTTGATTTTGGTCATACCTGAATGGTCTAGTGGTTTTCCCTATTTTCTTCAATTTGAGTCTGAATTTGGCAATAAAGAGATCATGGTCTGAGCCACAGTCAGCTCCCAGTCGTGTTTTTTGCTGTATAGAGCTTCTCCATCTTTGGCTGCAAAGAATGTAATCAATCTGACTTCAGTGTTGACCATCTGGTGATGTCCATGTGTAGAGTCTTCGCTGGTGTTGTTGCAAGAGGGTGTTTGCTATGACCAGTGCGTTTTCTTGGCAAAACTCTATTAGCTTTTGTCCTGCTTCATTCTGGACTCCAAGGCCAAATTTGCCTGTTACTCCAGGTGTTTCTTACTTCCTACTTTTACATTTCAGTCCCCTATAATGAAAAGAAAATCTTTTTTGAGTGTTAGTTCTAAAATCATAGAATCGTTCAACTTCAGCTTCTTCAGTGTTACTGGTCAGGGCATAGGCTTGGATCACCATGATATTCATTACCATGAATGGTTTGCCTTAGAAACGAACAGAGATCACTGTCGTTTTTGAGATTGCATCCAAGTACTGCATTTCGGACTCTTTTGTTGACCATGATGGCTACTCCATTTCTTCTGAGGGATTCCTGCCCGCAGTAGTAGATATAATGGTCATCTGAGTTAAATTCACCCATTCCAGTCCATTTTAGTTCGCTGATTCCTAGAATGTCAACGTTCACTCTTGCCATCTCCTGTTTGACCACTTCCAATTTGCCTTGATTCATGGACCTGACTTTCCAGGTTCCTATGCAATATTGCTCTTTACAGCATCGGATCTTGCTTCTGTCACCAATCACATGCACAGCTGGGTATTGTTTTTGCTTTGGCTCCTTCCCTTCATTCTTTCTGGAGTTATATCTCCACTGATCTCCTGTAGCATATTGGGCACCTACTGACCCAGGGAGTTCCCCTTTCAGTATCCTATCATTTTGCCTTTTCATACTGTTCATGGGATTCTCAAGACAAGAATACTGAAGTGGTTTGCCGTTCCCTTCTCCAGTGGACCACATTCTGTCAGACCCCTCCACTACGACCCGCCCATCTTGAATGGCCCCACAGGGCATGGCTTAGTTTCATTGAGTTAGACAAGGCTGTGGTCCATGTGATCAGATTGGCTAGTTTTCTGTAATTATGGTTTCAGTGTGTCTGTCTTCTGATGCCTTCTTGCAACACCTACTGTCTTACTTGGGTTTTTCTTACCTTGGACATGGGGTATCTCTTCACGGCTGCTCCAGCAAATCACAGCTGCTGCTCCTTACCTTGGATGAGGGGTATCTCCTCACGGTCACCTCTCCTGACCTTGAACGTGGAGTAGCTCCTCTCGGCCCTCCTTTTTCTACATAGCTGCCTGCTCCTCAGATGTGGGTAGCTCCTCTCAGTCGCTCCTGTGCCAACGCAGCCTGGCATTCTTGGTCACCACTCCTGACCTTGGTAGCTCCTCTCGGCCGCACTTCTGCGCGGTCTGTTGCAGCCAGCCACGTATATATGTATGTATATATTCAAAATATATTCTCACATGCATCACATGTGCTGTACTAAGTCGCTTCAGTCGTGTCCCTCAGTTTGCGACTCCAGTGGCTGTAGCCCCTCAGGCTCCTCTGTCCATGGAATTCTCTAGGCAAGAATACTGGAGTGGGTTGCCCAGCCCTTTTCCAGGAATCTTCCAGACCCAGAGTTCATACTAGCGTCTTCTGCAGCGCCTGCGTTGTAAGCAGATTCTTTACCACTGAGCCACTGGAAAGCCATATGCATCACACATGCCCCAGGAAAAGCACAGAAACATTCAAATGAGGTCACACAAGGATACACAGGAAAGTAGCCAATCCTGCATGATCTACAGGACTGGGGAATGGCCTTCAGTATGTAATTTTCTCCTCATCTATGTATTACTTATTAAATACTTTAAATAAATAAGGAGATGTCTAATATCAATATTCTGCATCTAAATAGGCAGTCTATGACATTTATATCTGTAATGTTTAAAGTGATAGCTTATTAAACTTCTACTTTGAATTGTCACTTCACAGGATACACAAAGGACACAAGACCACCTAAAACAAGATGACATGATTATGCAGGTTAAACACTCCAAGACTGGACAACTGCAGAAAACAAGTACCCGGTTTCTTCTTTCTCACAAATAAGCTGCAAGTGGAAAGGTGGACGCAGATTTAATGACCCACAATATTATAAAGACATAATACGTTAAAGACATATAACCCAAACACAAAATAAATGGAATTTATTAGGATCCTGATTTCGGAAAATAAAATATAAATAACACACAGATGTATTTCAAGGTCGAATAAATACTCCTTGATGTTAATGAACATCTAGTATTTAAGGATATATAAATGGTGGTTAGTAATTTTAGAGAACAACTCATTTATATTTAAATATTGTGTTGTATTCTAAAGATATAACAAGATATCTGGAAATTGCTTTCGCATATATTAAGGTTAATGAGTAATTGCATGGTAGCATAGAAGAAATAAGGCTGACCATGAGATAATAATTTTTATAAAATCCACTAATAGATATTCAGAGACTCATTTATATTGCACTTCTATGCTCCTATCTGTGGGAAATTTTTAGAAAGCAAAAAAGTCACATTAACTTCACTAATTAATGACAAATACTAAAGTTATAGGAAAAGCAATAGGTATTTTGCTTTCCAGGATCTCTGGCTGGTGGGTGAAACACCATGGGAGAAGAACTCTACATTTCACACACGAGCGTTACATGGAGAACCTTTGTGTGAGTTGCTGAGTAACTCCCAGCTCAGTGAGTTGAGACTAGTCTTAGTGTACTCAGAGCCATCAAAGCTGGAAGGCAGGAGTTTTCCCTGACTAAAGGAAACCAAAAATGCAATCTTCACATTTCATAACTTTTCTAATAAACCAGATGTGATCTCACTCTTTGTGAAGCCTGGCCCTTCCCAACCTGCAGGCTCACCTTCCAGGACTGAGCCCAGCCCATTTTCCCCATATATAAGCTGCTGCCGAAGCTCCTCTTACAGACCTGCTCCTCTCAGCCCTGCACTGCACCCCTCGCTCCTTCCTCAGTCTCTGCTTCTTCAGGAACCATGTCTTGCAAATCCAGCGTGAAGACCCAAAGCATCAGCCGCAGGGGCTTCAGTGCCGGCTCAGCCAGAGTCCCTGGCGTGTGCCGCTCTGGCTTCAGCAGCGTGTCCCTGTCCCGCTCCAGGGGCAGTGGCGGCCTCGCTGGAGTGTGTGGAGGAGCTGGCTTTGGCAGCCGCAGCCTCTATGGCCTGGGGGGCTCCAAGAGGATCTCCATCGCAGGGGGCAGCTGTGCCATCGGTGGTGGCTATGGTGGCAGAATTGGAGCTGGCTATGGCTTCGGAGGTGGAGCCGGGAGTGGATTTGGCTTTGGTGCTGGGGCTGGTGGTGGCTTTGGGCTCGGTGGTGGAGCTGGCTTCGGAGGTGGCTATGGGGGCTCTGGCTTTCCTGTGTTCCCCTCTGGAGGCATCCAAGAGGTCACCATCAACCAGAGTCTCCTGACTCCCCTCAACCTGCAAATCGACCCCACCATCCAGCGGGTGAAGACTGAGGAGCGGGAGCAGATCAAGAACCTCAACAACAAGTTTGCCTCCTTTATCGACAAGGTGAGCTGGGAGCATCTGCCCCAATGGGGACCGCAGAGTGCCCAAGAGAGCCAACTGAGACCTGTTCTACTGGAGGGGAGACTCGGGGGAGGGGATGAGTTAGACAAGGCTGTGGTCCATGTGATCAGATTGGCTAGTTTTCTGTGATTATTGTTTTAGTGTGTCTGCCCCCTGATGCCTTCTTGCAACACCTACCATCTTACCTGGGTTTCTCTTACCTTGGATGTGGGGTGTCTCTTCACGGCTGCTCCAGCAAATCACAGCCGCTGCTCCTTACCTTGGACGGGGGTATCTCCTCACGGCCACCCCTCCTGACCCTGAATGTGGAGTAGCTCCTCTCAGCCCTCCTTTTTCTGCACACCTGCCCACTCCTTGGACATGGGGTAGCTCCTCTCTGCTGCCGCCCCTGACCTCTGACGTGGGGTAGCTCCTCTCAGCCACTCCTTTGCCGATGCAGCAGAAAGGGAGTAGGTGTGGGAAATCATCCTCTGTCATCCTAGAGGCAGGTCCACTCAAATGTGCCATTTTCTCCAACACTCTTATTGTCCCCAGTCTTTTTTTCCCCCTTCTTTATTTATTTATTTTTTGGGGTGTACAACACAGATTTTTTTTAAATTAAATTTTTATTTTTACTTTATTTTGCTTTATAATACTGTGTTAGTTTTGTCATACATTGAAATGAGTACATGAGTTCCCAATCCTGAACCCCTCTCCCACCTCCCACCCGATATCATCTCTCTGTATCATCCGCATGCACCAGCCCCAAGCCTCCTGTATTCTGTATCGAACATAGACTGGCGATTCGTTTCTTACATGATAGTATACATGTTACAATGCCATTCTCCCAAATCATCCCACCCTCTCCCTCTCCCACATAGTCCAAAAGTCCGTTCTATACATCTGTGTCTCTTTTGCTGTCTCGCATACAGGGTTATCATTACCATCTTTCTAAATTCCATATGTATGTGTTAGTATACTGTATTGGTGTTTTTCTTTCTGGCTTACTTCACTCTGTATAATAGGCTCCAGTTTCATCCACCTCATTAGAACTGATTCAGATGTATTCTTTTTAATGACTGAGTAATACTCCATTGTGTATATGTACCACAGCTTTCCTATCCATTCATCTGCTGATGGACATCTAGGTTGTTTCCATGTCCTGGCTATTATAAACAGTGCTGTGATGAACATTGGGGTATTCGTGTCTCTTTCAATTCTGGTTTCCTTGGTGTGTATGCCCAGCAGTGGGATTGCTGGGTCATAAGGCAGTTATCTTGGCTGGAGAATCCCAGGGATGATGGAGCCCAATGGGCTGCCGTCTGTGGGGTTGCACAGAGTCGGACATGACTGAAGCGACTTAGCAGCAGCAAGGCAGTTCTATTTGCAACTTTTTAAGGAATCTCCACACTGTTCTCCATAGTGGCTGTACTAGTTTGCATTTCTAAAACTGAACCGAGAAGAAATAGAAAACCTTAACAGACCCATCACAAGCACAGAAATTGAAACTGTAATCAGAAATCTTCCAGCAAACAAACGCCCATGTCCAGACGGCTTCACAGCTGAATTTTACCAAAAATTTAGAGAAGAGCTAACACCTATCCTACTCAAACTCTTCCAGAAAATTGCAGAGGAAGGTAAACTTCCAAACACATTCTATGATGCCACCATCACCCTAATACCAAAACCTGACAAAGATGCCTCAAAAAAANTGGTGTTAAAAGGGATCTATTACAGTATGAAAGAATCTTAAGAGGCCCAAGGATCTAGCTAGGATGTTGCTTCTAGAAAACCAGCATAAAAAGACATCTTGAAATAATCAGAGAAGTATGGACATAAATGGACGTTCAGTTTCATTATGAAGCAACTGTTGCTACAGATACAAAACTGTTATACAGTTAGATTAAAAAGTCATCCTTTCTTAGGCATGCTTGCAAATACTGACAATTGAAATGACTTAATATCTTAATTTTCTTGACAATACATCAACAAAAAAATAGAAGATTTCAATAAGAGAAGCAGGGGAATTAGATGAGACAATACTGAAAAATATGGATAAGTGTTTAATCTGGGAGACTGGTACATGGCCATTTACATACTATTCTCTCTCGTTGTATCCACTGGACTTTCAATGATACAAATTTTGATTAAGCAGTAAAGGAGGTTGTTCCACTGAGAAAAACACTAATATATTTGGGAATGAAATTTCTGATGATGGTAAATCTGATGCATTGCAGCCAACTTTCAGGTGACCCCATCAGGCTCAGGAGGGGGGCCCTGAGTAATGATGTCTTCATTGAACCCAATAGTTTCCATGCAGTGCAAGAAAGGAAAAGTAATATTTCTAGCAGCAATTACTACTTAATATTTTAAATGCTATGTGTTTTTAATATAAATATATGAATGGGAAACTTTTGAATGTAGCTGAAATGGAGACATCTCTCTTTCTTAGAAATTGCCTTAAACCAAACAAGGAGAACAAGAATCATAAAAGTAATCTCCACCCTCAACCACCAAAAGGAAAGCATCTTAAATTCTTTCAATTAAAAAAAAAAAAAAAAGAATACAAAATCCTTCCTACAGAAAGAGAGAAAGCAATCACAGATGTTGGGAAAACTCAGAGAGAAAATGTCTTCAATGCACATCTCAGAAAAATCCAGTGAAGAACACTCTCAAAACAGACAAATCAAAACTAAACAATGTGGGAAACACAGAAGGACAGTACACAAAGCTAACCCTGATGTTTTCCTATTGCCAGGCACCTATGACTCATGCAACTCCTACTACGTGAACATGAAGAACATGTCCTCAGGTGCATAACCAAGAATCTAAGAATCAATCTTTGCAACAGTCAGAAGTGGACGTGTGGGCTATAGGCAGGGCCTATTTGCTCTGAAGTTTCAAGACACAGGAAAGGCAGGGTTGAGTAAGGAACCAGAGGCAATGCCTATTGGCAGCTTCTTGTTGGAGAAGCAAAGAAAACTGAGACTGAACTGTGAGCCACTCTGCAGACATTTTCCTTGGCTTGAATGAATTAAATTAAAAGAACTATTTACACAGCCTGTGTCCTACTGAGAATTCCTGTTATTCTGGTTGTGGCCTGGCCTCTCCTCCCACAAGACTGTCTGTAAAGGCAGGTCCAAAAGGATCTCAAATCATTCAGAGATGAGCCCTTGTTAGGAAGGAACCATTCCAGGACCCACAAAGGACACTTTACATGAAAGCAAACAAATAAACAGGCAAACAAAAAACACAAGGAAAAGGAAAAGCAAGAGGCACTTAGAAAACATTCAATAGGAAGAAGTCACGGTTAAATATTTCCTAAGAGGCAATGAAACAAACATAATGAAATAATAAAGCCAAGGGGCAATAGAGTGAGAAGTAGAAGATTAAAATATTAGCTGGTAAACTGCAGATAAGTAGTAGAGAAAAAAGAAAGCCACTATAGAAATGAAGGCCAGGCTGAAAACAGCCCAATACCTTGCCGATGCACAACAATGGATCACAGGTAAAGGTGAAGCAAACAGCCCATAGGAAATAGCACTCAGAGAATGCTGCATGAGAAATGAGAGAGAACAGAGCTGTGGGAGACAAAGTACATATACCATGAGCATAATTGCAAAAGAGTATATCTATATATCTCATATATATGTGTATATTCAATATATTTTCTCACATGCTTCACATATGCCCTAGGAGAAGCACAGAAATACTTAAGTGAGGTGACTACAAGGATACACAGGGAATGGTAACACCTTTACCTGTCTTACTATATAGGACTGGGGAATGGCCTTGAGCATATAATTCATGTATTACTTATTTAATATTTCTAAATGAATAAGTCGATGTGTAAATATCAATATTATGTGTATAAATAGGCATTCTGACATTTATATCAGAATGTTTAAAGAGATAGCATATTAAGCTTCTGGTCAGAACTGTCAGTTCATAGCATACAAGAAAGACGTGAGAGCACCTTAAAGAAGATGACATGATTATGCAAACTAACACTGCCATGTTGGACAACTGAAAAACATAAATAAAACCATTTCTCTCTTTTTTTTTCTTTTCACAAATAAACTGCAAGTGGAAAGATGGGGGCAGATTTAATGACCTGCAATATTATTAAAATATAATACATTAAATATATCACCCAAACACAAGATTTATGGAACTTATTAGAATCCTGATTTGGAAAAGCAAGACAGAAAATATAAATAACAAAAACAGACTTTTCCAAGATTGAATAAATACTTCTGGATGTTAATGAACATCTAAGTATTAAGGATATATAAAGGGTATGTGTAAAAAAGCAACTCATTTACAGAAAAATATTGAATTGTATTTTGAATATAAGACAAGATATTTGGGAACTGCTTTTCAGTATATTAGAGTTGACATGGAATTGCATGAGAGTGTACAGGAAATAAAACTGACCATGAGAAATTAATTTTTATAAAATTCAGTGATAGGCTTACAGAGACCCATTTATATTGCAAATCTACATACCTACCTGTGGGAAATTTTGAGGAAAGCCAAAAATTTCATGTTTAATATCTATAATTCATGACAAACATAATAATTACTGTTATAGAAAAAGCTAGGCTATTTTGCTCTTCAGGAATCTGGCTCGTGGGTGAAACACCAGGGCAGATGAGCCTCAGTACATTTCACACATGAGCATAACTTGGAGAACCTTTGTGTGAGTTGCTGAGTAACTCGCAGCTCAGTGAGTTGAAACTAGTTTTACTGTACTCAGAGCTGTCAAAGCTGGAAGGCAGGAGAAATTTTCCCTGACTAAAGGAAACCAAAAATGCAATCTTCACATTTCATAACTTTTCTAATAAACCAGATGTGATCTCACTCTTTATGAAGCCTGGCCCTTCCCAACCTGCAGGCTCACCTTCCAGGACTGAGCCCAGCCCATTTTCCCCATATATAAGCCGCTGCCGAAGTTCCTCTTACAGACCTGCTCCTCTCAGCCCTGCACTGCACCCCTCGCTCCTTCCTCAGTCTCTGCTTCTTCAGGAACCATGTCTTGCAAATCCAGCGTGAAGACCCAAAGCATCAGCCGCAGGGGCTTCAGTGCCGGCTCAGCCAGAGTNGCTGCCGAAGCTCCTCTTACAGACCTGCTCCTCTCAGCCCTGCACTGCACCCCTCGCTCCTTCCTCAGTCTCTGCTTCTTCAGGAACCATGTCTTGCAAATCCAGCGTGAAGACCCAAAGCATCAGCCGCAGGGGCTTCAGTGCCGGCTCAGCCAGAGTCCCTGGCGTGTGCCGCTCTGGCTTCAGCAGCGTGTCCCTGTCCCGCTCCAGGGGCAGTGGCGGCCTCGCTGGAGTGTGTGGAGGAGCTGGCTTTGGCAGCCGCAGCCTCTATGGCCTGGGGGGCTCCAAGAGGATCTCCATCGCAGGGGGCAGCTGTGCCATCGGTGGTGGCTATGGTGGCAGAATTGGAGCTGGCTATGGCTTCGGAGGTGGAGCCGGGAGTGGATTTGGCTTTGGTGCTGGGGCTGGTGGTGGCTTTGGGCTCGGTGGTGGAGCTGGCTTCGGAGGTGGCTATGGGGGCTCTGGCTTTCCTGTGTTCCCCTCTGGAGGCATCCAAGAGGTCACCATCAACCAGAGTCTCCTGACTCCCCTCAACCTGCAAATCGACCCCACCATCCAGCGGGTGAAGACTGAGGAGCGGGAGCAGATCAAGAACCTCAACAACAAGTTTGCCTCCTTTATCGACAAGGTGAGCTGGGAGCATCTGCCCCAATGGGGACTGCAGAGTGCCCAAGAGAGCCAACTGAGACCTGTTCTACTGGAGGGGAGCCTCGGGGGAGGGGGGTGGGACTCAGGCGAGCTCTCCACTGGCATGCAGGACAGGCATCCCAGATGGTGATGGAAATCATTCGTAACTACTCATCCCTCACGTGGCCCCATTCCTGCCAAGGAAATAGTCACAGCTCTTGATAATCCTGAAGGAAAGGACAGAAAATAAGAGAATGCAATGAGATGGCTTGATCTTCTGGATGGTCTAAGAAAGTTAAAAGGGTATTGAAGTGGAAACTCCATTTGAGTCATAGGTCCATGCTGGATGGAAGAAAGTAAGCAAAAAACTAAAGGGAATTTGAGGGAAAACAACTCAAGTATATATGCATAGAAATACTCACCTGTAGAACAAGAAAATGACCCTTAAGGGACTTTGTATCAGCTGGATTCATGCACTATATGGGAAATAAGGTTAAATCCAATCATTAATAGATTTGGAATCTAATGATTACATTATAAACATCTGATATCCCTTTAACTGAGGCATGTGCTTTGTAAAAGCTCTGTGCATATGAGAAAAATGCTATGATAAAGCACATGTGTGCTTGTTCTTGTCACGAGGAAGACAGGAGGGTTGAAAGTCACTGAGTGACAGGCTCCATAAGTGAGAGGGAGGGGACATCTGAGAGCTCCCTGGGGAAAGTCGGCCATGAGCCCTGTGTGGTGTGAGGCTGAGGAGTCAGGGGAGCAGACCTGTCAGCCTCTGTGCAGGACCTGGAGCAGCCCAGCAGCACCGGACCACCAGGTCGGCCTGGGACCTGTCAACGCACAGATAACCATCTTGTCTTCCTGCAGGTGCGGTTCCTGGAGCAGCAGAACAAGGTCCTGGACACCAAGTGGACCCTGCTGCAGGAGCAGGGCACCAAGACCGTGAGGCAGAGCCTGGAGCCTTTGTTCGAGCAGTACATCAGCAACCTCAGGAGACAGCTGGATGGCATCCTTGGGGAGAGAGGCCGCCTGGACTCGGAGCTCAGGGGCATGCAGGACACGGTGGAGGACTTCAAGAACAAGTGAGTTACAGGAGAGAAAACACCTTAAGCCCGCACTTGAGTCTGTTAGATGACCAGGTCCAAATGAGGGCTTGGTTCTTAGTAAAACATGTCAGTAGACATGACGTTACAGTTGTTACTAAACTCAAACCCTGAAGAACAAAAGGGCCATAAAAGAATGGGAAGAGTAACGGAGTAAAGAAATTGGAAACCACAAATTACAACCTGTAGGCTTATTGGCAAAAGTCTCGTTTGTATGTGTCCATTCTGGGAAGCAGAGATCCCAGGCTGCTTTTTCCTGTATCATCTTCACCCCTGACTCAATTGGATTGTATTCATTTTAATTCCAGATATGAAGATGAAATCAACAAACGCACCGCAGCAGAGAATGAGTTTGTGAAACTGAAGAAGGTGAGACCGAGTCAGATCAGGGGTTCCTGCTCCTTTCCTGAAGGAGAGGATTCTGAGAAAAGAATCACCGAGGAGACTAAACAGGAGCAGACTGCGTAGGAGGGCTCATCTGATCCCAGGCTCTTTGCTTCTTCCCCAGGATGTGGATATTGCCTACATGAACAAGGTTGAACTACAAACCAAGGTAGACACTCTCACAGATGAGATCAACTTCCTAAGGACCTTCTATGATGCTGTAAGTATCGCTCCACATTCTGTTTCATTGCCTTTAAAGAGATTTGTGAAGAGTGGAATATCTTTGGTCTAGGGACCTCTCTAAACATCATGAGCAAAGATGATCACATGATCTCTTGTTCTGCAGGAACTGGCTCAGATGCAAACCCACATCTCAGACACTTCTGTGGTCCTCTCCATGGACAACAACCGCAACCTGGACCTGGACAGCATCATCGCTGAAGTCAAAGCCCAGTATGAGGAGATCGCTCAGAGGAGCCGGGCTGAGGCTGAGTCCTGGTACCAATCCAAGGTGAGTGGTGAGGCGGCAGCTGATGAGGAATCCCTGTGCCTCCTCTGTGAACATCAATGAGGCTGTAGACTTCAGTGGGGAAACTACAACTCAAAAGTGGGGGCCTCTCAGGGTAGACCTTTTGGGTAATTACACCCGAGTCTCATGGGTCAAAGAAACGAGTCAGGATGAAAGCTAATGTAGATCAAGGTGAGTGACCTTTGTTTTAGCTTTATTTCAGCGTTGACTCTCAGCAATAGTACAGAACATTGCTTGTCCTGAAGAGAACCAGTCACTCAATGGTCTTATCAAGGATGGAGTGTGATGGGTGTAGAGTGTCAACGACCTAGTAACACCAGTTTTCTTTAAATGCCTTGTGAAAAACCAGTAGATTCCTTTTTGAAAGCCTAGATTAGTGTCTCTGAAGCTTATGGATCTCACTTTGTCTCCCTCTGGTTTACAGTATGAGGAGCTGCGGGTGACGGCGGGCAGACACGGGGATGACCTGCGCAACACCAAGCAGGAGATCTCTGAGATCAACCGCGTGATCCAGAGGCTGAGATCTGAGATTGACCACGTCAAGAAGCAGGTACAGTGGGGATCATGGAAGAGAAAAGCATCCTTTCTTTCCTAGACCATCAGGTATCACCAAACATCATGTGGGAAATTTCTGGGAACTGAGGGAAAAGCAGGGAGAGAAGGACATGTATTTCCTCTCTAGGAGAGTTTCCCCAGGTTAGAGAGATGGAGCCCAACCCAAGAGCAGGAAACAGACTCAGGATAGGCCGAAACATCAGGTATCACCAAACATCATGTGGGAAATTTCTGGGAACTGAGGGAAAAGCAGGGAGAGAAGGACATGTATTTCCTCTCTAGGAGAGTTTCCCCAGGTTAGAGAGATGGAGCCCAACCCAAGAGCAGGAAACAGACTCAGGATAGGCCGAATTTCTACTAGTCACTGGAGTAAAGATACAGTCTAGAGGCAGTGAAATGAGATTCCACAAGGGGAGTGATTGAGTTGAGAATTCAAGATGCAAGTTGACAAAGAAAAGCTTAGGACAGAAAGTGTGGGGAAGAATATGCTGCAAATATGCTCAGATTCATTGTGAAAAAAATCTGAGAAAAGACACAGGACAAATGAGGATGGTCCAAGACTGTGAAGAGGAGGGAAGGCAAAATCTTGACAGCTTAAGATGAAATCATCTCCTCACTGAGGATGTTTGTGGCTTTGTGTAAGTTATTGTACATCCACATGAACTTACCCAAACTGTCAACATTCAGCACAAGTCAGTGGGTCCATTTCTTCCCATGTCCGCTGGTCTTCAGTCTGCTGTGGTATCTTCCAGCCCCATCCTCATTAGGGTGGTTAACAGAGAAGGGAATAGAGTTTCTTAAGGTGCTCCTAGAATAGTTAAGCTTTGCAGCACTGAGAAAAACTGGACAAAACGAATCAAACCTGCATTTCCATGAGGTCTGGGCTCTAGAGCTCTTCCTCACTGGGAAAGCAGAACTACGTTTCCTCTCCCCTGGAGTCCAGATTCAGGTTCCTCTGCCCTCCTCCCCTCTAGTGCGCCAGCCTGCAATCCGCCATTGCCGACGCCGAGCAGCGTGGGGAGCTGGCCCTCAAGGACGCCAGGAGCAAGCTGGCTGACCTGGAGGACGCCTTGCAGAAGGCCAAGCAGGACATGGCCCGGCTGCTGAAGGAGTACCAGGAGCTCATGAATGTCAAGCTGGCCCTGGACGTGGAGATTGCCACCTACAGGAAGCTGCTGGAAGGCGAGGAGTGCAGGTGAGTAACTCACAGCCTCCGCAACCACCTGGCTCCATCTCCAAGAAGTCCCGCCAATGAGCCCGAGTGGAAGGCACTCTCGTGGTGGTCATAGTGCTTCTCCCGGAAGAGCACCGAGAAGGCAGCTCCGGGGGCCTCTCCTCACACGGAGGTTTCCCACGCGGGGCCAGCTGTGGCTCCGGCTCTCACCATGGCTGTGTCTTCTCTCTCCTAGGCTGAGTGGGGAAGGCGCTGGACAAGTCAACATCTGTAAGTACCTTCACCTGCCCCATCCCTTGCCCTTTGTCCCTGTGACTGGACTCGGTGTGGCAGAGTGAGCTCACCATCTGTCCTGACCTTGTCCCTTTGCCTCCACAGCCGTGGTACAGTCGACCGTTTCCAGTGGCTATGGTGGTGCCAGCGGTCTCGGCAGTGGCTTAGGCCTAGGAGGAGGAAGTGGCTGCTCCTACAGCCTTGGAGGTGGCTTCAGCTCTGGCAGTGGCAGAGCCATAGGGGGTGGCTTCAGCTCCTCTGGAGGCAGCTGTTCCACCATCAAATACACCACCAGCTCCTCCTCCTCCAGCAGGAAGAGCTACAAGCACTGAAGTCCTGTCATGGGCTCAAGCTCCCACACTGTCTCAGGCTCCCTCTGTTGCTTTGCTCTCTCCTCCAGTTGCTTTATTTTTCCTGCTTCCTTTTCTTACTTCTTGAATTAAAACTGAAGTTGCTGAGTGTCCTCATCTCCTCTCTCCCAAAACCTGTTGCAACTGAGCTTCCATTGTTCACCACTGGAAGGTCACTACTTGGGTTCTAGTCCAGACAGGATAATCCCACTTACTTTCTACTGGCCCAGGAGATCCCATCTCAGAGATGTTGTGTTCCTCCCTTGCAGTGATTGTGAAAGCACAAGTGATTAGTTCTATGATGTACAGAATTTGTATCTCTGTGTTGCTCCCTCTGCTCTTTGCTCACTTGTATTGCTAAATAAAGCAGATTTATCACATAATGTGTGGTTTCACATAGCTTTTCTTTGTCACCAATGGTTCTTGAGGTTTTCATGTGACAAATGAAGCATACTTCTCAGGCATGAAGCGCACTCCCCACCCCCATGTGCCTCACTCCCTCCTGTAGAGAACTTCAACAAACAGCAGCTTGGGATACTAATAATCAGCTTTCTCTCACAGATACAATTTAATCCAAATGTTTGGCAAGTGTAATGGGAGGACTCTGGTCCAGCATCATGTATACTCTGCTTTTTATTGTTGGGGCCAAATGTAATCAATTAGTTTCTCCTCCTAAGACCATTCAACCCACACTCAAGGGGTCAAGTCTTAATGTTCAATACAGGAATCATGTTTCCAGTCCATCAAAGCAGAACAACATTTAGCAATGAAATAGGATATTTGATTTTTACTTAGAGTTGACTTCCTGACCAACAAACTTGCCTGAGAAAGTATATCAAGGAAAATTAAAGTGTATATACTTTTGAACCAAAATTCTATTTCTGTATATGTATCCTGAAGAAATAGTACAAACACAGGAAGAAGTATATACATGGATGTGAACTGCAACCATTTTTCCAGCATGGGAAAACTGAAAGTGGGAGAGTTGGTCACATTCAGCAGAAAACTCAGATGCTGGTTTCTCAAAGAGTGAAGGCAAAACAAGAATGTAATTTCCCCCTTCTCACACCCTAACGCTCTCTAGGAGACAGACAAGCCGGAGTCTTTCATCTATCCGGTGTGCTCTGGCTGCTGTGCCTTCTCTGAACGGGGATAATTTAAACTCAGGATATCGTGCAAGGCTCCTCATTCATTGGTGCTGTCTTTTGGCCATACCAGTCCCTATTTCCTCATGAGTGACCATTATCTCCTTTACCCCCAGGCTCTTACATCACGAGAGAAAGTCTCTTGGTTTCAATAGCATGGAGAGGGTGCCTCTGGATCCTCTTATCAGTATACTGCTGTGTTCACCTGTAACCATTCCCCCAGTGAGGTGGGCAGCCTCTCACACTGGTACCTTCTTACTCTCCCCAGAACTTCCCCAACAGCAGGTATGTGGTGACTGGGTTCCAAAATCCATGCCCCACTTAGTGTCTGTATTGTTATGTACTTATGAGAAGTAATGGAAAGAAAATACTGACTAGGAAAAATACATAGAAAACAGCAATGAATAATAAGCAGATCGCAAAATAATACGTAGACATGGATTTATCTAATGAAAATCTTAAGGTGCAGGTGTTGATAGCAAAATAGCAGACTAGAAAGCACCAAACTCTCCTTTTGCTAAAGAAATATTGAGAAAACAACCAGAAGCTGTCTGAACATTGTAGGAGCTCTGGAAAAACACTCAAAATTTGCAATAGCCAAGCAAACGCCCTCTCAAGAAAATCCATCTTCCATATTACAGCAAAATGTCCTGACAATGTTCCTAGCAATTTCCCTCCCCTATATGCAGTGCAGTTGTGGTCTTGAGCAGATAGCAACCTTGTTCGTAAACTTTTTTCCAATCCCCCTCCCACATTCCAGTTGCCCCTCAAACCCATTTGATCCTCATGGTCACCCGCCACCCCCCAGCACAAGCATCTTGAATCAAAGATGCAGATACAGACTATTTGCAAATTATCAGGCAAGTCTCTTCAAACACATCTGGGGGGCATTCCTGAAGAAATGTTGCAAGGCTCTCGTCTTCATTTCCCATAAATTCAGATGCAGGCAAGAAAAGTAGCAGGAACACTCAGTAAAAACTACAGGACAAACTACAAACAAATCGACATCTGGGGCAAAAGACTATGGGAGAAGACACACAATAGACCTTATGACCATCCAAGGTCCAGAGGCTAAGCTACATGAGACTCTTTGGGAAATGAGGACATTCAAAGGCAGCTGTGTACAGGAGAACATTTAGAAAACTGTGCCTAGGTCCAGACAAAACACATGTTCAGAAATGTCTTGAGAAGTCTTAAGCATTCACCTGGGACTGCTCTCTAGGTTCAGAGCAAGCCCTGTTATGTGGTGAAGGAGTGTCCCATCACAGGGAGAGGTGGCTGTTCTCAGTCCGCTGTTTTGGCTTTTTTCTTGTTGTTGTTTTTCAGCTCCTAGTATACAAAAACATCTTCATCAAAAAACAGTAGCTGAACACAAGCTATAGGAGCAGCAGGCCAGGCGCGGTTGACTCATTTAAGCGTAGGTCCTCAGGCACAAATCCAAGAATCTCTTGTTTGCAAAAGTCATGGGGTGCATGCATGACCTGAGGCAGGACCCTGTTAGTCATGAACTTTCTAGAAACTGGGAAGTAGAATTGGATAACAAATCAGAGCCATTTGATTGCCTATTGGCAGCATTTTGTTAAACAAGAGGGAAAAAAGCAGAGACTGTGAATTGTAAGTTATTCTGCAATGATTCATTGGACAAGGTTTTTTTTTAATTTTTAATTTAAATTTATTTATCTTAATTGCAGGCTAATTACTTTACAATATTGTATTGGTTTTGCCATACATCAACATGAATCCACCATGGGTGTACACGTGTTCCCCATTCTGAACCCCTCTTCCACCTCCCTCCCCGTACCATCCCTTTGGGTCATCCCAGTGCACCAGCCCCAAGCATCCTGTATCCTGTATCCAACCTGGCCTGGCGATTCATTTCTTATATGATATTATACATGTTTCAATGCCATTCTCCCAAATCATCTCACCCTCTCCCTCTCCCACAGAGTCCAAAACACTGTTCTACACATCTGTGTCTCTTTTGCTGTCTCGCATACAGGGTTATTGTTACCATCTTTCTAAATTCCATGTATATGTGTTAGTATACTGTATTGGTGTTTTTCTTTCTGGCTTACTTCACTCTGTATAATAGGCTCCAGTTTCATCCACCTCATTAGAAACTGATTCAAATGTATTCTTTTTAATGGCTGAGTAGTACT